>CM060956.1:70920484-71520484 GCA_030765055.1 Mantis religiosa
CCAGTGAGACTTCTATCCTAAAACAGACCACCAGTGCAGAGATGATATACAATGATAATTGAGATGAAATGGAGGGAAGGGAAATTCTGGGGATGTAATTAACCTACTTAGCATTCGCCTGACAACCCGGGAAATCCCCGAAAAAACCATGGGAATCAAACCCGGACTTCCCAAATGCGGGTCACAGAAGAACCACCTGAGTCAATTCCGCTCGATAAGAACTATCTGCACAAAAAAAAGGATAGAGAAACTCCTGTGAGTGCAACGCGTCATAATGCTTTGTTTTCTTTTGGTATTTACTTTAACTTCTTGCAACATTTGCTGCTGTTCTGTGTCCTTTAAGCCAAGTGGTATACCTAGCGGTACAGATTCACACAGACTGTTTTCTGTTTTGAGGGAGGTGAGAATGAATCCTTTTACATAAACACACCATTTTAAAGGGTAGTTCACCAGAACGTCTACAAGAGCTGCACTTGAGGCAAAGGCAAACAAGAGGCTAAAGCTTGAACACACAGAAGGCCTTTGGCGATACAGAATACATTATCGATCACAGAGTAACGCGACTGCGGTGAAGAGTGTCAATGAACTGAATGCAGTTCCATTAAACTCATAAGGTGGTTGTGCAATAAAACTGAGCTCTCTCGATCTTTTCCAGTTTTCAATTATACAAAAGAAGCTAGTTTTATCATTATTCCAATAGGGGCGCCGGGGTAGCGCGGTGGTTTCGTTCGCGGCTCCCGTTCTAAGGGTCCCGAGTTCGATTCCCGGCTCTGGGGTTGGCGATTTTAAGTCGGCCCTATCCACGCCTTCACCTCTGTCTAGCACACGTGAAGTATCCCCTATGCCCAACGTGGTTCGGAGTCCACGGTAAAAACTGTAGGTCCTCTCACCTCACCGCCATCTTCACTATCACCCTATCATCGGAGGTAATGGACACCGCCCTCTGGGTGCCTCCACCTGAGAAATGGGTCCGGTCATCACTTGGTGGGGTGAGGTTACCCCGAAGGCCAAGGTTGCCATGTGGGGAGTGTTAGTAACTAACTAACTAACTCATTATTCCAATAGACAGAACGTTCTGAAACCTGGTTATTTTCCAGATATTCAGTTGTTTACTTTTCCTCCTCATTTTTCTGGAAATGTCGTTGTGTTGCTTAATATTGTTTTCATTAGGCTTATCTAACCGTGACAAAAGTACTGGTATCGTTCATTACGCAATGCTTTGTCAGCGATTCAATTCATCTGTTGGATCTTTGCCGCAGCTCTGTGTTATCTCTTTGTTTCCGAGAAAGTTCCGTAAATAAACGAATAAAGCTAAGAAAGTAAAGCCTGTGGAAAATTTTCCGTTTAAGTAGGTTTACTTTGTATGCTCAGATTCCTAAGAGGTCCCATGTTAATTGAAGCTTTAAGATAACAATCTTATTTTTGACTAGAAAGGATTTTGAATTGATATACATATATTTTTTCTTTCTTTCTTTCTTTTTCTTGTTCTTTTAACCCACAATACGCGGCTGTCTTCCCGAGAGGTATTACAGAAGTACCCATTGCCTATGATATCTCAAAATGAACTTGAAAACATCTCGTGTAAAAATGCGAACAGTTGGGGAACTGAATGTTGCGTTAGCATGTTGACATGGTAGCTGCTGATTAGAATAGCTCAAAGAACTAAGAGTCCTTCGTTCACATCCCCGCAATGGCATTATAAAACATTTTAGGCTTGTTCTATCTTTTCCAACAGAATGGGCATTCGGTTGTCCTTCCTTAGGAACACGCTACGTGTAGACACTGGTTTCACTCGTATACAGTGGTTTTTGGTACCTGGGTTTAGTGTACAACAGGAAACATACACTCACTTATTATTCATACTTCTAGACCCCGGGAGGATACGGGAATACTGCTGGCTGTATAAAAATTCCCATTCTCCAGCCAGAACCGCTTTACCCACTGAGCTATGGGGCTAACCATTAGTACAGAAGAATAACCTATTGCACTGTGGCAGTAACGACCTCCTGGGAAATAAAAGAAAACAGAATAATTTAAATCTAATGGGCATCTTTCATCAAATAAGGCTCTTGCACTTGGGAAAATATAAGGCATGTAACATTTTAAAAAGCGGATAACCCTGTTAAAAAAGGTTACTGTGTATTTTAATCAGCTATGTATCGTATTTCTTCCCTCTTCATCTCTTCCCTCAGAGCTTGTACATCTCTTATGATTATACATAGGTGATGAATTCCATATGCTATTTATAGTGAATTATAATAGGATTTTAATCATCTCAAAAAGCCAAATGTCGTCCCTAAGGTACCCGTATGGGCCTTCGGAGTAACCTCACGCCAACCGAGGACTGGAACCGTTTCTAAGGTGCATCTTAAGGACGAAGTCCATTACAGTACTTGAGATGGTGGGGCGATGATGTTGGTGGTCGTCTGAGAGGACCAACAGCTTTTATGTGGACTCCGAACTTTTGAGGATACTTCACATCGGCTAGTCAGAGCGATGGTTGGATATGGGCATCTGAAATCTTCATCCAGGAGTCGAGATTGCAAATACCGACCCTCATCACGACAGCCGTGGGCAGAACAGAGCTATTTTAATGATTTATCCATCAAATGTATAATAAAATAAAAATTCTGGCTTATTTTTAGCAAAAATAAAAAAATAACGCAACATTTTCCAAATTGGGGCGTTTCTTTACAGTCCTGGATATATATAAGCACGAATAGGCATTTTAAGAGAGGCATTTCAGAATCTAAGAAAGTTATGCTAGCTGTGTGTTATAATCCTACACCAAGTTGCAACTCACAGAAGCCTGCAGCTGTTATTTCTCGATCACCATCTTCCTCCCTCATTTCACAGAAATAGACAGATACATCCTTAATGAAAAATGCAAATACACTACTAAGATCTCACCGTTCTCCTTCGTAAACTGCTATAGAAGACAATGGGATCTCCTTCATCCAATAGGGCTCCATGTGCTTACAGAGGTATTTTCTAGAGGTGGCACGTGACCTTGCTCGGATGTGCGCGAGTGACATCTTCAGATCAATGGTAGGGGTAAGATCTTTCACCATAAAGGTAGTGGATTAGATGACAGACCGACTAACCTGACACCCCTTTTTCTTACAAATAGACAAGTGGACTTAATCATAAATTACTGCGCAACATTACGTCAAACGCCACGTCTAAAAAGTATCTCTGTATACTCTCTGGATGCCTTGTCTTTCAATCTGGATAGAAATATGAGGGGGGGGAGTGAGGTATTCACTTTAATCAATACTGCATCGTCACCACATTGCCTGTCAAATTTCCACTGATAACGATCATTTGTATGGGATAAAATGAGAGGCATTCTAACAATGCCAATTGCCCTAACTTCTTTATTTAATACAAGTACTGTACAAAAAGGTGAGTAGTGTCACAGTATGGAGTTTTGTTGAGTAATAAGTAAAAAATTAAAGTTTATGAATCCAAGCTGCAAAGCTATCATACTAAATATTTTAATCACTTGCACGCCAGACTTATAGTCCAGTGAAGAAATCTGAGGATACCAACCCCTCGAAATGAAGAAGACAGGAGTTGTTTACGAAAGAGTATTCCAACTTTGTTTACGAAACAACTTTTCCACATTAACGCTCTCTGTTCGCTCAAAACTACCATTTACAAGCGGAACTTCTGTGATGGATACGCAACCAGATCACACGAATGTACCAAAATGTAGTCCAGAATGAAGACTGTTCTACCACTTTTGGTCGTTTCTGAAAGTACACGAAATAGGTAAATGAAGGTAAGCCGTAAAAATACCAACCAAAGGTATGGAACTTCTGTCCTTTAAATGACTCCAATGACCTGTTTTGCTTCAGTTTCTAAACCAGCAGAAATAAAAGCCGAAGGGATAATCAGATTCCGCCCAAGGACAGGGCCCAAGCTCCTCTTTTCATTCCTCTCCGCCTCCATACATAAAGTTTTATTTTTATGTCTATCACTTAGCATCTTCTACTGCCAACTTTATCGCAGTCACTATCATTTCTGGTGCAAACAAGCAGTTCCCTTTCATCCTATTACCAGAGAATTCCCTTTTGGGCACCGTTCTCCCTTTGCTTACCACTTCTGTAAACAGCTTTTACTGCCTGTCGTATATGGTTCCCGATGTTGCGGCGCAGAAATCCTTAGCATGGTTCCCTTCGGAAGGGAATTAAAGGTGAATGTCCCATGTCGTAATTTACGGCAAGTAAAACAACCTTTTCGCTGAAAAAGAGAGCAAAATTAAGCGGTCCGAGATTTCATACTTCTCCATATTCAAGATTCAAAGCGTTAGAATTGTAGTTTTTAAACTCATCTCTAAGGTCGAGTTTCTGCATTTGTTATATCACAATCACATAAGGCACTTTCCTAATATCTTCCAGAATCCATACAAAATACCCATTCTTTATTTCATTCTCTATTAAAAGCCTCCCTTTCCAATGCTGCCACTTCGGGTTGTTAGGAATGTTCCAAGTTACTACTTACTGGGCAACACAATTTTAGAAATATAACTGCCTACTAGCACACTTATAATAATTAAATCTCATATTTCTTGTTTTATCTCTCAAAAAGCACAAGCTCTCAGTGTTACAAACAGTGAGTTTAAAAAAAAAAATAATAAAAAAAAAAAGGATTAAACTGCATCCAAAACTTCACATGAAGATTTCTTCGAAACTCGCATTTTGAAGTCCCCAGAATACATTACTGGCTATATATATACACACATTTTTATGTGTAGTACAGAGTGAGCTCACGAAAAAACGATGCCATATAATTTTCAGGTCAAGCAATTTAAACATTTTCGTAATTGATTTCATTTTTCCCATCATTCCCAACAAAAGTAGTGATTAAAATAGAAGAAGTGTGAAAAATATACTAACTTCTAACTTGAATTTTCTGCACTTAGCCTGTGAAATCCACTTCAGTATGACTGAATTTTGCTTTCTTAATTTTTTATAACTAGAATGGTTAGTGTTAAGAAAAACCTCACAATAGAAAAAGTGGCATCTCGTTTAAGCAGGAGATTTATGTGAAATACGACCAATTATCTGTGACATTGACCACTTTGGAGATGTTCCTTTGTATAAATTGGCATTTCCCAGTATAGTGCCATGTGCTAAGTGATCACTCTTTTGTTTACCTTGTTATGGAAACATGAACCCGCCTTTATTATTCTTGTAGCTAATGGCCGACTCCGTAGCGTAGGTTGCAGCGTGTCTGCCTCACGTCAAGAGCTCCCGAATTCGAATCTCGGTCAGGGTGAGTTACCTGTAAGTTATTTTTCAGGGGTTACCCTTCATCCTGAAATATGTCAGGTAGCTCCTGCATAATTTCACCAATTTCATTTATCATTGGTTATGACTTAACGCTGGAGGATGTAATTTAAAAAAAAAAAAAAAAATACGCGCGCGCACCTGTAGCTAACGAAATGTGTAATGAAACTAATCAAATAGTTATCGCGATAAATATGAATTAGACACAAAAAAGCTTTGAATATGTAGAACATGATAAACTAATAAACAATTTTTGTTAATAAATATGTGAATGGAACACACGCATTTATAGTTCTTCCTCTTAATACAATCCCTTCCTTGTTCTGAAACAGGAGTCTTTTTGAAGTGAAATGCGAACGCGGCGATTGCCACGCAGCAGCCCTTTCCATTTGGTAAACACAGACAGGAAATTGGTGGATGGGGAAATGTTCCCTCTCCCAGTACATTCCTACGCACAGTTGCTGTAGTCTGCTCAAGTCCCACAAACACTTTGTATTCAGGTAGAGAACAATCGCGTTTCGCAATAGCTGACCTCGAGGAAGCAAGGTGGTTCCCCGAGTAAAAATCGCTTGCAATTCCATTCATCAAGCTTGGCAGTGTGAAATTTCAAAAAGCACCACATCGGCCGCTCTTCCCCCGTAATGATCAAAGGGCTACCACAGACTTTAATTACCTCGTGGCATTCATTTTCCACAAAATAAAAAAAACACCTAAAAACAAGAGTTCACGCAAAGTTTTTAACGCTATCGCCGTCACACTTCTAAAGCAGTTCTGCTATACAAAGCGTGTCTCAGAATTCAGCGAAAACAACAACTGTGTATTATATTTACATGACATCCTTTACTCTTCTCCGATCTATTCTTACAAAACCTTCGCTGTTACTCTACCTATTTCTTATTAATACAGATACGATCTCAATACACATTTACACGAGAATTAAAAAAGGTGAATATTCTTCTTTTCCTCTAACTTACCTAGTTTTACTATTACTTATTTTAAATTCAAGTAAACTTTATAATATGTTAATTACACTGCATTTCTGAAGCACAGTAAGAATAATTTGAAATATATTCTAGGAGGCACTCCAGCAATGGTCTTGAAGTTCCGTTGCAAATAACTGAGGTTCTAAGTCTTAAGTCGGTGTGCCTTTCTCTTTTCAGTCTTCTAATTGCAGGATTTGGCGGGTAATTAGATGGAGTTTATTGAATTAGATCATTGGGATGTTTGTTGAAGGTGCTCTGTAGCCTACTATAGCTCATGCGGAGGACTTCATTGACCTCTGGAATTCTTTTGTCTTAAATGCGCAGTAAGAAAACATGGAAGAAATACGGTAATCTCAAGTGCATCCTAGAAGATAGGCTCTAAAAAGAAAGCATAAAGAAAAATGTTATTGAAACCTGTCTATTACCAGTGCTGTTATATGGATGCCAAACATAATCCTTAACAAAAAACCAGAGTACCGTGCTACAATTCTGTCAGCGCAAAATGGAGCGATATTACAAGGGACATGGAAGAACAGGATGACAAACGAGGAAGTCAGGAGGAAGGCAGGTATGCTCGAAGTGGCTTCACGGGCGCAATAGCTGAAATGCAGATGGGGAGGGCATGTCGCCAGAATGCAGCACCTCCGATGGACGCAATGAATGACAATAGGGATCCCAAAATAGGACGCCGAACGGCACGGAGATAGGCCGCGCCGTGACTCAGAGGTTAGACCGCCTGGCTATCACCAAGGCGGCCCAGGTTCGATCCCAGGCGACCGGAAAGTGAGATTTTTGGTGGACCACACAGTGCTCGGGCGGGTATTCTCCGGGATCTCCGCTTTCCCCCGTCATCTCATTCCACCGGTGCTTCATCTTCATCTCATGTATCATCAGTCATCGCCTGCGGTGCCGTATGTAGTAAAAGCGGGCGTTAAACACTACACACGAACGGCAGGGAGACAAAAGATGAGATGGACGGATAGCTTCAAAAAGAGAGCAGGGACAATTGTTCAGCATAAGGTAAGAACACAGCTACATAGAGGACAATGGAAAAGTAGCTACCCAGGTGCTATAAACTAGAAGTGTGTATGTTCCATAGGTAAATATGTACAACAATGGTGTATGTGTTAACTGTGTGAAGTAAACAGCGACAGTACTAAAGAAACGAAAGTACGCGCTGTGCAGCAGCTGCACAAGGCTCTTAGGAGTTACAACCTTAAAGAGCTTCTAAGCTGTTACTCCCTGCGAGGCAGGAGGCGTTTGCTCTCAAAGGATTTACAGGCTTTTCCTTTCATTTCCTGCAGCACGCTGTTTCGCTGTAAACCTCTAATTACTACTCTGAAATTCCGTGCAGATTTCATTTCATAAGTATGGTATTCTCCTTTATGTTGTTCGAGATATAACTACTTTCCTATTGCTATCCACAAGTTTAGTATTTAAGTATACTCCAGAATGTAACCTCCTCTTTTTTTAACTTCTCTAGTTTTACCACCATCTGCTGTAGTATGGGAATTCTTCTTCCTCTATGCATTATGCCTTTAGACGTCGGGTTGAGGAACAGAAACTCTGGATCAGATAGGGAACCCAGGTGGATGATGCCTGGTATGAGAATCAGAGAAGTAGACGACAGAATGAGGATGCACTAAATGAAAGGAAAGATAATGGAGCAATCTGTGATGGCGGGGGAAACCGGAGATTCCGGAGAAAGTCCATCCCTGCAGCATGTTGTCCACCACCAATTTCACATGCGGTCCCAGAGCACAAAAGTATAAATATTTGAAAACCAAGACAGAATATTTCGGAAATAGTTAAATTCACAAATAAATTGAAATACAAGTGACAAATTGTAATTTAACAAGACCTACATTTTTCTGTAGTAAGGTTTTGTCTGTTACGGTTTACCAACTATACAAAAGACATTTAGAATGTGGACGACTTCCGAGGTAGCTTTCGTTGTCATGAACATATCTTAAACATGTGGAATGTTCATAGAAAGTTAATTGTTCTTTCTCATTAGTCATATGTAGGATAGGTTGAAAGAGATAGAAGTTGCAAAGACACAGCTGGTATTTCAACACAGATCTCCGGTTTGCGACCGGTCGCTCTCGTTTAATCACTCTACATGGCAAAATGCCTGTACGACATTAAATTCCCCAAATGATTCACTTTTTTCCCGGTAAAGCACAAAGAGGTGTGAGTTTCATTTTCATATGGCATTCTCCGTGGCAATTTACAATGCTGGAACTACTTGGGCTTGAAAGTTTGACTATTACATCAATGATGAGCAAATAAAACATAATAAAAATAATCATATAATTGTCCTTTCAGAGTTGTAAAGGTAGAATCAGACTGATATGTAACCTACTAGTTGGTTAGGAGTGTTGGAACCTGGCCGAGTTTGGGGCGTGTTATGACTTATGAGTCATGACATTATATATGTGTACCGCTGAACCGAATGCAATCTGCCGAGTACTTCCCCAGAGGCTATCCACTCCTGTGTCTCAGAAGCTGCCTTACAAGCAAAGCGTTTAGTCTAAACATCAGAACCTCTCCCACGTTATAGCAACAAGTGGCCTCTAAGGTATACTAAAACTCTTTGCATATAT
The DNA here is from genome assembly GCA_030765055.1 of Mantis religiosa. Taxonomy (NCBI): domain Eukaryota; kingdom Metazoa; phylum Arthropoda; class Insecta; order Mantodea; family Mantidae; genus Mantis; species Mantis religiosa. The sequence goes on from CM060956.1 coordinate 70,929,368, forward strand.
GGATGTTAATGGATCGTAAAAGCCCTAAACGGAATACTTATCACCGCTACCGTATTGCACCATGAATTTGTCAACAATGTATCTTATTGCACTCTTCTTCAGATGTAAATAAAGGATTTTTTATTAATTAACACCTATAACGTAAGTCATACCCAACGATGACTGAAATGGGTGATATGATGATGCTCGTATGAGCCAAAGGTTCAAAGAACGTTCACAGATAAAGGCAGGCATTCACAAATATGTATATTTAAGGGCGTTCAACTGCGTGATTACCAGCGCCGTAGATATGAGGTGACATTCACCTTTCAGATTAAGGAAAATGCTGGGGAAAAACGCCCTTATCCAGGGCGATATCCACTTGAACGGAGGCAGAAATACTACAGGTTGCCAAAGCAAAGAAAGTCTCCTGGTCCTGAGACGCAGGGGGTTTGGAGTAGCTTCCCACACCCTCTGGATAAGTTTATGACACCCCATGTCAGTTCAGTTACAGAGCATTCAAAAACATTCTACGGCTTCTACTTCTGTGAATAAATCTTCTCGGTTTCAGTGTACAGGTGAACAGAGCCCAGTTTTCAACTGTTCTACTCCTTGTGTAGCACGTGTTCTGTTACACACAGTCGCTGTCATCCTACTGTGTAAGAGTTGCACTGGATGACACATTCCTTTCAGGGACTTACTTTGCGTTGTTGGACAGCAACAGTTACCTTACAGAAGTGGACTAAATAAAGCATTATCTGAATGAAACAAAAGAACGTTTTCATGCAAGGAAAAAATAACGCTTCTACGTAACGTTATTTGTGTAACATTGCGAGCGAGTTATGTTTCAATGTCGAATGTTGTTAACGTAGCCTTCTGATTGAATGTCGTTCTTGCGAGGCAACTTCTCCGTCACAAATGTACTAAGTTATATCCTTCCCCTCAGAAATAGTCCCTTGGTAAAACTGATTCAGAATAATACACGTTGAAACGAGTGTTAATGTATAGTGTTTAGCGCCCATTTTTACTTCACTGCAACCGGTGACGGCACTGGTATCATCAGCTGATGATACAGCACTGGTGGGGATGGTGAAAATGGAGCATCAGTGGAATGATACGGAGGGGGAAACTGGAGATCCCGGAGAAAACACACCCAAGCGCCGGTTGTCCACCACAAATCTCTCTTTGCGATCGCTTGGGGTCAACCCCTAGGTGAGAGACAAGCGCTCTAGCCAATCAGCCACGGGTGACCTGTTACCAGCATTAGTTACTTTAAACATATTTTTATAAATTTACTACGTGTTCTCTGTCAAAACGGACCTGCTGGAGGGATTTCAGTTGAATAAACTGCATCGTTTCCACGCATTCAATAAAAGCAAACATGCGTTATATTTCTGCCAATGTCCAAAACGCTCATTTCCGGCAAAATTGTGATATTCAAAATGCAATTTCTATTTTCCCTTAGATGTGGCGAAGTATAAAACTCGTATGTGCTTGGCTTGATGACAATAGGTGTGGAAATGTTCTCATTTCGCTGTCACATAAATTTTATTCCACCTTAAGGGCTGCGTTAATACTCACTAGATCCGCAGATTCCATAGTAGGGATGATCAAAATTCAACGCAAGCTTGTAATATTTCCACGGGAACTTCCAAATGCGTGAGCCAGTTTTATTACTATCTTTAATTTTATTAAATATGTATAATTTTCATACTAGGAACCTGAAACCTCTCATTTATGTTGCCAAGGTAACAGAGTACACAAAATAACCATTTTAGATTAAACATTAAACGTGTCTGGTAAATGAAAAAAGAGGTCATATTTTTTATTTCATATACTCTAAATTTATAACTCCGTTATATTATCTACGTCCTGAAGATGCTAAGAGATATTTTAAGCCTTAGACTATATTTTATAATAGTACACATTTTACAGTAGCTACAATAATTCAAAAGCTGAAGTTGAGAGTGTTGGATGCATCTGCAACGTTTTCAGCCAATTTACCTGAACACAACCTTTCAATTTGTCTAATATAATCTTTGAAAATTTAGAAGTCTTGTTTCGTTATCTTCCAGTTTTCAAGAAACTGAATTTGAAAAATGTTACAGTTAAATATTTCACTCGACGAACTTTTAGAATATAATTTTCTTTTAAAATTCCTATCATTTATCCGAACGCACAGTGCAAATTTGTTACACAATTGTTTGTAATAGTTTTAGGTCGAAAGAAAACCTATTTTTAAGAACTATCTTCATAAATTTAAGTATGTCCAGCTCCTTCTTCCTTTAACAAAGCAATAATCTAGGAATTTCCTCTAATGGAATGGACATGTGATATTTTGAAGGTACAAATAAGCCAAGAACACATTTTGAATATTAAAACAGATTTTAATTCCATGTTGTTGCACAAAACTCCACAATGTCGTAATGGAAATGGTGTTTTGAAATGATATATTTTAAATAGATCTTACGGATGCGCAATAAAAGCAAGTTTTCTCGAGATTTTCACCAAATTTCAAATTATACCAATAATAAGGAATTAAATAATACAATAAAATTAAGCCTAAAAAATTTGAGGCCCGACATGTACATAACTTTCAGCACCCATTCTTACAAACTATGCTTGAAAAAAAAAAAAAAAAAAAAAAAAACTTCCTTTTTTAATTTCTTGGTAATCGACATAACCTTTGATTACACATAACACACTTCCTTTTGGTTATAAGAATACATTGGGATAAAACAGTTACTTGTGATGACTTTAAAATCCCATTCTCTTTGTATTATCAGTAGAAAAACACGTATGTGTTTTAACGAAATCGACATTTTATCAATTAAAAAAACTACAATATTCAGAATAGGATTTCAAGCGCTATCTCCAAAACTTCAAAATGCATAATTTATTTTTCATATGATATTTTAATCAAAATCTCTAAAAACCATTTTACGAAAATAACAAAAATCATTCGTATGAAAGGTGACATAATTTTCTTGAAAATTCTTGTAGTCTTCAAGTTGCATCCTTTATTAAGTATTACGTTTCATATTTTAAGACGTTTGTTTTGTGGTAGCTATGCCGTTTGCAAAAAAAGTTACAAAAAACACCACACAACTAAGGACCTTTTTCTAAAAATGTGTTATTCCAGTGTCCCAAGTTTGTATCTCCAGTGTGACCGCGATGCAATGTTTTCTATGCTTACCATAGGTAAGCGATAGAGAAAGTTGAAAATGTCAATTTATCCTGTGACCTACTTAAATCGTATGCTTGACACGTATGCCTGTTTCATAACAAGGATGCGTTTCGTATTTGGGAAGAGCACACCGCTCCACCCATCACTGAACGGTACGTGAAAGTTTGTTGGAGAAGGCAGATTGCAGAGTTTGAACTTTTGTGTTGTGGTATGGGAATTGTGGACAAAGTCGGTGTTTTCGTTTTTGTGCTCTCTGCCCGCTGGCTTCTCGAGTTTCATTCAAGCGTATTTTTCGTTTTTCTCCGGGGCTTCTCATCCCATTCATGCTATCATTTCATTCAAAATTTATGGATGGTGGACTAAGGTATATTCATACGACCGGACGGCTGTATGCGGGTCCCATATATTGATCGTCATTCTTTAGTACATGTTTATGCCCCTTGAATCATTCGAGAGAATGAACCATTTTTACCCTGCTAGACGAAGAAGATGGCAGTAAAATCTAAAAGGGGAAATGGGACACCAAACAAGTATTGTATACAGAGAGCAAGCAGTGCAGCCAGAAAGAAAAGAAATGCCAAAACTGCTTCCCTTTCTGAGCAGAATTACTAATTTGGACAGAGCACAAAAGTGTAGACTAAAATTCTAATTTGGTGTACAAGGGGTTACCGCCACTCTTATGTCGCAGACTGGAGTTTATTGTTAAAATACAATAATACAAAACCACCCATGCCTCGATTTTACTTCTGAAGGATTCGCTATTCGGCGGTAGAAAAAGCTATCATACTTCAAATTTTAACGACTGAAACAGATCTGCCTTCCGATCTACCTGGAACGAGATAGCCTTTGCCCTACATCGAGGCCACAAACATATGCACCCAAGACCGCACTAAAGATAATATACAGCCAAGATAGCATGTAGCCATGATATAATCGGTAGCAGGTGTTTCAAATATGTGAGGGTGCCTGCAAGAAGCAAAGAAGAGAAAATATACAAACTCCACTATGAAAAAAATAACCCATAGGGGCCTACCGCGGTAGGTACGGGAATTGGCGATCCGGGGTCCCAAGCCAAATCTCTCGAATGGCTGCCTCTGGGTGCCTCTGGTCCACATCCATGTTTGACCCTGATCTAAGTTAAGTAAGTAAATTAAACTAATTCATAGTAAAGCCAAAGCAAAGCCAGAGTGGAGCCTGAACGCAGTCAGAGCAAAGCAGGAGCGGAGCCAGAGAAAAGCCACAGCAAAGCCAGAGCTTAGCCAGAGCGGAACCAGTGCGGAGTCAGAGTCAAGCCAGAGCCAAGTCAGAGTTAGGTTAAAGAATGAAGTTAGAGTGAGGCCAGAGCGAAGCCAGAGCGGGACCGAAGTTGTGCAAGAGCCTAGCCAGAGCCAAGCTAGAGTGCATAAGGAGTGAAGTTTGGGTGAAACCGGAGCGAAGGCAGAGCGGAGCCAGAGTCAAGCCAGAGCTGGATCGGGGTAGTGGCCGAATTCTAGTCAGAGCCAAGCCAGAGTTAGGTTACAGAATGAAGTTAATGTGACGCCAGAGCAAAGCCAGCGCCGGACAAGTACGAAGACAGAGCCAAGCCAGAGTTAAGTTAAACAATGTTAAAGTGAAGCCAGAGCGAAACCAGTGCCAAGCCAGAGCGGGACCGCAGCGGTGACCAGAGCCTAGCCAGAGCAAAGCTAGAGTGAAGCCAGAGCAAAGCCAGAGCGTAGCCAGAGCGGAGCTTGAGCGGAGCCAGAGCCAAGCCACAGCGGGACCGGAGTAGTGACCAGGGCCTAGCTAGAGCGAAGGCAGAACGAACTAAGGGTTAAAGTACAAAATGAAGTTAGTGTGAGACCAGAGCGAAGCCTGAAAGAATCAGAGCGGGACCGGAGGAGGGCCGGAACCTAGCCAGAGCAAAGCTAGAGCCAAGTTAGAGTGATTTTAAAGTGGAGTTAGAGTGAGGTTAGAGTGAAGCCAGAGAAAAGTCAGAGCGGAGCCTGAGTAAAGCCAAAGCAAAGCGAAAGTGGAGCCAGAGCAGAACTAGAGCAGAGAACGAGTAAAGTGAGAGTAAAGCCAAAGCGAAGCCAAAGCAGAGCTAGAGGAAAACCAGAACAACGCTAATGCAAAGCCAAAGCGGAGCTAGAGCAAACTTAAGAGATAAGTTAACTCAAAGGAAGGATACTAAAGTGAAATACAGTTTTTGATAGGGCGCTGATGACCATTTAGTTGAGCGCCCTTAAATACAAATCATAATCATAAGAAAAAATGAATTACTGCTCTTGATTTATTTTCATATGCTATGCAATTAGCAACGGGATTTTAACGCAAATGAATGTATTTTTTGCCGACAACTACGCTATGAGAGCTAATTACTAAACTTCCAACAACACAACCTTTTAAATTGCTTTTATTAAAAGGCATATTTTAGCAGTTTGATAATTCGCTTGTTTCACATTGTCTCTTTTTGATATACATCAATTTTATTCATTTTATTGTCTCATTCGTTAAAAACAAGTACCAAGCAACAGGTCCCAATGAACCATCTTGTGATTAATAACAGCTCAAACCCAACGCAGGCAGTACTTGAAGTCAGATCGGCGAATTTGCAGCTTATCTGGTCGTAGCCTTCTCTCGCATTATAGATGTGATGTTTAGAGTTTTTGGAATGGAGTTCAAGTGTGGTGGTTAAAATTAGGAGTAATATTACATTAAATATAAAGACTATTTCTTAGAATACCTTTACGTTTATTAAAATTTTACTTACTAGTTTACACAAGGGAAAACGTTTCAAAATGTTCGACGATTGGTACCTTCAGAAATTAAATTCCGAACATGTTCTGCTGGTTCGTAATATCTCTCCATTTTGAAGATTCAGATATTTAATCCAAGTTAAAGAAATACACACACAGGCACGCACGCACACGCACAAAAGCACATCTCGTTTAAATCACAATTTGTCAAGCATCTGCCAAACTGTGCGAGTGGTCTAGGGTTCGATTGTCGGCTGGGAAGTGAGTGTGTGTGTGTGTGTGTGTGTGTGTGTGTGTGTGTGTGTGTGTGTGTGTGTGTGTGGGGGGGGGGGGGAGGAGTGTATGTTTGTGGTCTAATGAATATAGTTAACTCACGAAAATCCAGAAATCCAATGACAACTTTGTACGAGTTAACACTTTGCCGATTGCGCACCGATATGAACCACTGCAGCTAAAGGCTGGGGTACATATGGAATAATAAATAAAAAAATAAAATAAAACTTGTGGAATTAACCACCTATGATATATTTTTAATGTAAATGAGATGTTGAATACTTTACAGTCAACGGCAAATTTGCTCTTCGCTTTTTCCCCTTTCTTTTGTTTGTTTGTTTGTTTCTTTCTTTCTTTCTTTCTTTCTTTCTTTCTTTCTTTCTTTCTTTTTTCTTTCTGTCTGTCTGTCTTTCTAAAATTCATTCTTTGAATGTTTCCTTAATGTCGTGAGAGCGGAATTTCAAATGCACTGCGTAACGACAAATAGATTTGACCACCGCTTAAGCCAACTGCATGTTCCTCATTACGATTATAACTACAAGGAAATACGTAATATATTTATTTCTGTATATCTCTGTTTCTTAGGATGTAGTAAATGGACGAACAAATATTTCTAATAATAATTTCTTGAAGAACGTATGTGAATGTAACAAAGTTTTTAATATTTAGACCCTAACTCAAAGGGATCGTCTCAACGTCTATTAAAACGAAGAAAACTGAAAACATAATCCGTAAAATTCAGATAAGATGTGCGCCAACCAAGTTATACACCCTTGAGGTACCTCATTATAAACAAGGCGATTAACGTCGAGTAACAGGTTACATCATTACTGGGATACGAGACTGAGGAAGCCTGTTGAACGGATTTAGATCATAGGAAATTCGACCCTCTGGATATGGCTTCTCATTAGGCAAAGCCTCAAGGCGCCGCAGGCTACAGCTGATTGATTAGATCTAATGCTGGGGTTGAGAGGGTAAGTATCGAAAGCTACCCTGCTAACTTGTGAAGTAAAACGTTGCCCCCGTTTCGCCCTTGATCGCTGTTAAAAAAGTCGTTTTACTAATTAGATGACTTTAGTTTCCGATAGTTTAAATGTGTGACTCCGAGCTTGGCGTATTCTGGTGTAGTTTCTTTCCGCAAGATAGTTTTTGCTTTAAGTAGCATAGTATGGGTGGTTTAAGATAAGTAGTGCGTTGGTTTCTGCTAAAACAGGTCACAGTGTAAGAAAGTCAAAGAGTAGCCAAGACATAATTTCTAGCAATTTTTTACGCTATACAAAAATATTAAATTATTATTATAACATATAAAATAAAATGCAAGAAATTATATCGACTTTAAATGTTTTAGTCCTATAACCCTTAAACATGGAAAACAAGAAAAAGAAGTCAATAGTTACTTTGTTCTTGCTTTTACTAATTACCATACACTCTTTAAAACCTAATTTGTGCGAATCATTAAGATATTTACATGATTAATAGACATAATAACGTGAATTTTGTGGGGAAAGCATGTGAAAACCTCATCCGAATATAAATAAATGACTCACTCTATAAAACGCATATCTAGTTACAATGTTTATTTCAAATATGATTTATATCAGTAACCACTGCTGGCTTGAACTTTTCAATAGTTTTACACCTCTGAAGTGATAGGACGCAATTCCTTTGTTTCTCATGATGTCACGTAGAAAGTGCAAACTCAGCACCAGAAGAGGGCAGCCCATTAAAAATAAGAGGATTACTGCAGGTTCCCGTATCCCCATTGTATCTAAAGAAATGTATAATGAAATTACTTCTGCTGTCATTTATTTAAACTATTAACTTTTTAAGAGTAGTTTGTAGACGACATAAAGAAATGCAGTTAATTGAGAAACTAATGTGATGTTAATGTATACGATTTCCCGAGAGGCAATTTATTTTCGCAAATCTTTCGCTGATGTAGAAACTCCATAGAGGTTATTTAGCAAGTCAACACTCAAAACCAAATGCACAGTTTATAATCCTGGATGTAAATGAACAGAGACTGTAACTTTAAATTAATGTTAATTTTTGATAAAAATAGTTGTCTTACATTAGTAGTTTAAAATGTGGATAAATTATCAGATAAAAATTACTTTAAATAGATGACTGTAACCAAAATCAAGATGAATTGGTTTATACTCAAAAGTACCTTAAATTTCGTTAATTGGTACAAAAAGCGTGACTTTCCTTAAGGAGAAAAAACTGTCAATGCAGCTTGTCCACAGTCTTGTAGGTTTGTTCTACCCCCTTTGATAAGACACAATCATTGAAAGAAAACGCCTTTTCTTGTGACTAAGACACTAACCCTTCATCTAGAAATTATTTAATCGTGCAAATGTTTCGCTTGAGACGTGAAGCATCTCTAACTCCAGACACCCCTAGAAAATGAGGCTCATGCTTTTCCAGTATAAAACTAATTATAAGGAAACTAAGCAAAATCGTTTATCACGTTTTATACACGCGATAATTAGGCACGCTCTAATGTCAAGGGTATTAAGTGTAATAAAACATTCAGATCGCCTTATCAACACGAATGATAAGCTATATAATGACCTCAGCGGTGCATTCACAAACTGTCTACAAATTTAGTTGGGTAGCCCGTCAACGAAGTTCTTGTTCACTTAATCACATTTAGTGGAACTGGTTTCACTTAATGCGTCTTACAGGTGCCTTAGTCTAGTTATGGCGACGAATCTTGCTTGGCAGAAACTCCACTACCTACTTATGTATCTCATTTGCACAAGCAATAAAACTTGTGGTATTTTCCCATCAGTTCGTGCAGTGCTGTAACCATTTCAATACGAGTTTTGTTCTGTTGCATAAGGCCTCTCCATAAATGACAGGTAGTTGGAAGATAGCGTTTATAAAATACTGCATTCCGGTTCTACAAACTATACTTGCAACTTCTGTTCATTAACAAACGACACGAAGACGATTGCACAGCTACAAAAACTCGCCATGTGGTGAGCCACGATAGTCCAGCGCTTCCTAGACACAGAGGGATAGGATTTTGTATTATCTGCAAGGGCTATTCAATAATGATCACAACCGTTTTTTGACAACGTACCTTTACTCACCTTCATAATTTTGATAGTCCTTCTCAAAATAGTTTCCCCTGAATGCGATGCACTTGTCCCAGCGTTTCTGACAGTCTTCAAAGACATGCTGGAAACCATTTTTGAGAGATCCTTCAAAATCGCCTCCGCAGCCTTCACCACTGCTTCTGATGGATAATGCTTTCTTCAAGTTAGGGAATAAAAAGGTCACATGGGGCTAAATCCGGACTATAGGGAGGGTGAGGGATGTACATCACGTTGAATTTTTCAGGATATTCAGCAACAACATTGGCAATATGCGGCCGCGCATTATCGTGGTGCAGCATCCAGCCTGCTTCATGGAAATGTGGTCTTTGGCGCCTGATATGCACTTGCTATGTTTCAGGACATCCCTGCAGTATTGTCCAGTTACTGATGTGTGTGCAGGCACATGCTGCTAAACCATTCCATGAATATCAAAGAATGAAATGACCATAAAAAATTATGATCATTCTTTATTGAACAGCCCTCGTACGTATTTGTGTGAACTTGCTTACTGTTTAACAATTAATTTTTATAATACCAAGCTATAAATCAAGAAATAAGGCCCCGCATGTATTGCTTAGTGCATTAACGTTAATAGAAAATCAAATGCAGTGCAATCCCCCCAAAAAACACCATGTGTCTACGGCGCTTCTCTTCTCCCTCCTTGCAGTTGTGTGCATGGATACTGTCATCCACCGCCTTCGTTCGCGACGCAGACTCGCAGAAAGCTCCACTCCTGTTACTATATGAAATACATATAGTATTCCTAACCGCTATTCCCTGTACGAATTCCCCCGCTGGCCTTTACTTTTCCCGTTATTTCGCTCGATATGCGTTTCCTTTTCTCCCTATCTCACCGCCTACCTTTACTTCTTTTACATATTTTGACACTTGGTGATAATGTTATATATGAGCAGCTCAGAGAGCTATTACCACTGACAGTAAATGGAGTTTACGATAATGTTGAATGTTTCCTGTTATTGTATGCGTTGTGTAAACCTTTCTTACTCTCTTCACCAAATAAGTCACTAGGAACTATAGCAATAGAACTGCACTTACACAGCAGTACACTGTGCAGGTATCGATATCGAACGATACTTCAGAAAATTCGCTCGGTACTTGGGAGGTGATTCTGTAAATTTTATTTTAGTTTAAAATCAACAAATATTGCCACAAGCAGAACATTGCAAAGCCTGAGAAATTGCCAGAATCGACATACCTGCCCACCAACATTATGCAAGAACATAATCCTCTTTAAATGCCAGTTACCAGATCTGAAGAAGAAATCACTGCTTATCTTAACAACGATTTATCATTTCTTCTTTCCAGTGCACTGAATTACTGGAAAACACAACATTAGCAGAAAAAAGTGTGTATTCCATCTTCAACAGTTTTCTCTGTAAGACTATTTAGCTTAGCTGGGCTCTTATGTGACAAGAAGAAATAAAGTTGCCCCCAAAGTAGTGAGAAAGTGGACTGTTTTGTTCTTAAATGTTTAATATGGAGTTTAAAAATAAGAAGACTGATGGTTTTAAGAGTTCTCTCATTAAACATGAGCACCAATTTTTTTATTGGCATTACTTCGTTCTCCCAATATTCTATTTTGTACTGAAACTAGAAGTATAAATGTCGGTATCGAGTATTGAAGTATCGGTATCGAGATATCGTATCGAGAAAAATGGTACCGACCGATCCCTAGTTTGAATTAATAGAGCCAGACTGAAAAATTCAATGCCATAGCCGCGATTTGAACCACGGATCTCCCGCTCTCTACTATGGCAAATGTGCCGTCTGGTTCTATTCATTCAAACCTTAGCCTACACACGGCTAGTATGGAACAAATGATTATTCCGATGGTTTATACGTTACCTTCATCAACTGTTTGCTCGTAAAAAATAAAGAAAAAGCAGGACTTGAGTTTATAAATAAATACAAATAAGATTACCGGAATTTATTTCAGAAAATTTAGTTCACATATCATGAAAATATTGGAATCTAGATGCATCAGTATAATTCGCACTTTCAATGCATAGAATATGATAAATACAGTCAATTTACATTCGCTTCAGCAGGTCGAAAAAAAGAGGTTACTTTGTCAAGGAAAGATCTGTGTCAACCGTCTCCGGAACAATGAGTTCACTATTACTTTCTAAGTTTGTATTACTGTCACTAAGTGTTCTGCAAGGGCGACAAACTTTTAAAAGAATTACTATGTTATGCTTTCTCCAAAGAAGGAGCTCGGAGTGAAAGAAGATAATCCATTTATTGTGCATAAATAAAAAATTTCTCTTAAACTCACGCGTGGCTTAGGTTTTAGGTTCAGATAAAGAACCAAGAAGCTCGTGGAGACTGTTATGTTCGGTGTAGAAATGAATGAAAATTAGTAACAAGAGAAGAGTTTCTTGATGGATAGAGTCAACATGAAAAATTCAATGCCATGGCCGGGATTTGAACCACGGATCTCCTGGTTTCCGTCCAGTCGCTCTTAACCTTTGAGCTACCATGGCCAACGTGCCTTCCTGACATTAAATTCTCCAGTTGACTCGTATATTTCCCCGGTAGACCACTAGGGGCTCTCGCATCCGAGATACACCGTTTGTGGCGACTTACTATTGTAAGTACTTAAGTCCCAGGCTTCATCATTTAACTCTTATTTTAGTTAATTGATGGACTCATGTTGACTCTAAGTAGTAGGGGAAGGCGGGAACTGGCACAGGAATGCTTGTTTTAAAGACCGTTCAATGCATTTTAAATGGGAGAAAAAATTGTTCCAAAAACCTATGACAGATTTTGGAACAGTCGTATCGTTGTTTTTGAAAACAGCCTATACGAGAGGAAGGCAGCACAGCGATGCGCAGATGCCTGAAACATTGTTTCAGAATCCCTTGGATGGATTTTGGAACCGTCGAATCGTTGTTGCTGGTTTTTTTTTTTTTGAGTAGAAAAAAAAAAAAACCTATGCTAGAGTAGGCGGGACGATATGTTTTTTTTCGGGGGGATCGGAAAGTTTGGAAATGTGAATGAAGAGAATTGTGCTAATCTGTATGAAAATCATTGCAATGCTGGAGTGTGTAAATCGGTTTATGTGGGTAAGGAATGACATAAATATGTTAAAAAAATAAGAATTATCATCATCTCTTAGGAAGTCGTATGCCTGTGTGTATGATCATGAGAGATGGCAGTTGAAAGGATATGCTTCATGTACAATCCTCGCTTTGAAAAAAGAAAAAAAACTAAGATCGCCCTCCCCCCACAAACTGTCGTTCCCCGGTGCAAGAATCAACATGTTCAAATCATTGTCCCATTCCATCCAAATTGCTCGTATAGCTTATGAGCAATACGTGACCGAAAAAAGGTCAACAAAAAGGAGGTCATCAAGTTATACACGTGTACAGAGAACGTCCTCCTCCCCACCATCCCTACCTTGATGCAAGACTGAACATGTTTAAATCGTCTCCTATCCAGCCACGTCTGATGGGTGAGAGTATGATCGAATTGTGTGCACAGTTACTTGTGAGCCGTCAAGATGAACAGTGAAATAATCAAAAGTGCTATCGAGAGCGACAATGCATGCTGGGTGAATCTTGCCGATTACGAGAAGATGAAGCAACACTGTCTGGAAAAGCACGAGGAACATTGTAATGGTGATACGCATAGCATCATCTGCAAGGAACCTTCACAACATGATCAAATGACCACATTCTTTCGTTGTGGAGAATACTGCGATGTGTACCATAAGTTAAAGGGGTAAGTAAGATAATGCAAAAAAATATATTTTTGACTGATATTACTATATGAGGTATCAGAACTAAAACAATACAAACTGTGTAATTGCAGAATGTATGAAGGTGAGGATGTGCCACCCTATCAGGATGTGGATCGTTCGAAGCCTGTGCCTGAAAGAACCGTGCAGCCCATGGACGAGAAAGAATGTGTAGAAGAAGAAGAAGAAGAAGAAGAAGGCAGGTTAGTACAAATAAACAAGACAGACATAGTGGCAAAAGAGCAAGCTATGTTTTATTTTTCATTTTTAATCGTCTGTACATTTGTCTCCAGGTCCGATAAGAAGCCTGATAAGAAGAGGAGCAAACCGAAGATCGTCAGCAAGAAGAAGGTGAACGACGCTGCTCTGGATAATATTATAGTACTTATCTTCGATGCCATTCCAGAAAAGCCCTTGAAAGATGAATCCAAATAGCGTGTATATGCTTGACAACATCTCCATCAGTGTGAACTGTCATGTGAATGTAGGGCTCCACTACGAACTCCCCACCCTATACATCATAGCAGCTGACGAGACATTCGTATACATAACAAAAGAAGACTGGGTGATAATACTTGAAAATATGTCAGTGATTGAAACATATCTTAGACACGGTAAGCTCCCAAGTGTTTCATACAGTGAAAATATAATATATGGTTATAATATAATATTGCATATGAATAAAATCAGTGAAATAGTTTTGAGAAACACTTGTCTAAACGAAAATATTATAAATCTAGACATAGCTGCAATAGTTGGACTCAAGAGACTAATTCCATACATTGAAAGACATTTATTTCAATTGCATGAAGCTCATAAATCAGGCTGTTCATATGACATTTCAGGTAGGAGTATCAGGAAAAAGGTTAAGGAGATGTATGCTAAAATCAATAAAAAAATCATATAATTGGTAATGTATTTTTTATTGACAGTCAAAGAAAGAAAATAAAACATTTTTCCTATATGATAGATTGAACAACATGAGTTAGAGGTTTGTAAGTGAACAATTTGTCATGAATAATTAAACAAAAAAATGATGTTTGTGGAGGAAAGTTTGCTGATGCTTGAACTTCTAGTCTGATGTTAACTGCTCCAGTAACTGTCTCCTCAGCTTGGTGAGAGCAGTCAATAACAAATAGCGGTGCATATTTCAGAAAGTCACTTCTCTTCAAAAGGGGATAATTCTCCTTACCGTAGTAAGAGTATTGAAATTTAGAATACTGATCATATAGAGAAGCAAACTTTGAATTTGTGAAATCCAAATTCATGTCATGATAGGGATAACATTCACTGTTGAGATAAAGTTTCAGGTTTGTGATATTACAATGATCAAAGAGAGAGCTATCTTTAGCGAGGTAATTTAATCTGTCGATTTGTGCACCAATTATGACAAATCGAGGTTTCTCAAGCTTTGTTGTTGTTGCAACGTTCCAAGTGAAAGCTTTAGTCTGTGGTACTGCAGGTTGAGTATGAAGGTCCATCGTTCGAAAGGCCACGTGTAGAGGCTGATCCGACTTGACGAGTTTAAGTTTCTCCACTCTCTCGGCATCGGAAAGTCGCAGCACTGGCATCCTCCATTCGATCCTGGTTAGTTTAATAACAGTCGGTTCATTGCCCACTATACAATTATTAGAATTTTTCGATCTAATGAGAACAAGTTCAAACTTGCTATTAAGTATGACTTCCCTGTGATCATCGGCAAAACCCAAGAGCATCGAAAGAGGGACGATAGCGTTGAAGATACCATTCGATGCGTTCACGATGTCAACATCGTCTCCAGGATGGGTCCATCCTGCGTTCTGCAAACGATTGGAATCCAGAATGTTGAGAGCTGCATAGTTGCGCATGGTTGAAGAAATGCCAGGATTTCTAGTTCTATCAATAGTAGTACCATTCATATCCAATCGAATTTCATCAAACAGAAACGCCATGGCATTGTTGCTCAGCTTTGAAGAAGAGGGTCCTCCTTCAGGCTTAGCAAGAGTTCCCTCTATGTACAAATAACTTCTGCTAGGAAGCGTGTACAAATCTTCAGCTTGGCAAGGTATTCTAATTTCATCATTCGCTTCAAGGGCTGATGTGTTGTAAGGTAAGAATATGTGTTCCTCCTCTTTACTAATCTTATCGTCAAATGCTGGAACTCCCGTCACATCTAAAACATCCATTACAGAACCTTGAAGCCTAACCTCTCGAGGAACTTCCGATTAGATGATGTTAGCAGTTTGCGTGCTGAAGAGCGAGTAGGCTTCATCCTCGAGATAAGCTTTTTATTATAGCAAGATCTCTTAAAATTTAGTCCCATTCCGTCTTATGTGTAGTCTCACGGTAATAGTCTCGTTTCTAAAGTCGAGGGTATCACCGTTCTGATCTACCACTCGAATGTTGAGATGATCAATGAGATTTGTATCAATGATTGGTAGATATATAGGATTGGATGGTTCCTGCGAGATGTGGTAGCCTGGGGGGACAGATGGGAAGAATTCGTAAAGAGAGTGACCGCTTTTGCCGTCGATGAAGGAACCGCTTGCAAGGCTACACTCGATGCGTATTATGCTAACCTTAAAGATGTTCACCAGTTCATCAGACTCTGTCAGAATATGAGGCTCCACCATTCGTCCCCCGGTGAAACCGAGAATAGAACCGATCGATTTCTCTTGAGTAAAATCGATAGCGTAAGGGCATCGAATCTCTGCTTTCATAGTGTTATTGTTGGGGCGTAGAATGAAGTCATCGCCGACCTCCAGCCTTTCCTTGAGTAAACTGTTTATATCATCCAGTTCGTACGTGCCAGGCGGAATCACTATGGTCTCCAGCCTTCCATCGCGAACGAAATGAAAACGGTTATTACTCTGATCAATATTTGGTATCGAGTAAAATGTCTCAAAATTCAAAAGAGCAATCTCATAAACACCATCAGGATCTAGATGGAGTGGCGGATTTAGAAAAGTAGAGAGGCTGGAATCAGAACCGCTCACAGTGATAGTATAACTCATTTTGACCATGCAAACACTGTAGCTAAAGCGTTTTATGAGAGAAACTGCAAGCACAAGTGACCACAAATTACAGAATCGAAATCTTGATACCTTTGTCTGTTATACATGATTCTGACTCCTGCGAGATATGACTCAATCTCCGCCGGAGGCTTCAGGTTGCCGAAACTATCAAAATAAAATGCTAAATTTCCATCCTTGCGTATGGCAACCCAGTGAGTTCCGGGATTATACGAAGTGTCCAAGTTAATGACAATCCTCTCTGTATGTCTAGGTATAGCAGGTAGTTTATCTAGCATGTACACGCCTCTAAAGTTGGGAATACGTAGACGTTTAGCATAGGCTTCAATCTCTGCTCCGCTTAACGCTTTTTCCGGGATATGTACAGGCCTCGCCCCGAGTTTTTTGGACGCAAATAGAGTCCTTTACCCATCCTCTTCTTCTTCAGTTGCCTGCGTCCGTGCTTAAGACCTCTACCTTTTACTGAAGCCTCCATCTGCTGATGGTGACGAATCATCTCGTTCAGCTGCTTATCTGCAGCGCGTTTCTTATTCACAGATGTAGCGATCTGAGCAGCACCCCCGGCCAGGCTACCCGCTGCACCCAAGGCAGCCAGCAGTGGGATTAAGGGTAAAAACCCTCCCCTAGCGGCTGGCGGCAGTGTCCTCTTTTGACGCTTACGCAAACCTGCACCTAAGGCTAGCTTTCCCTTCATGATGGCGGTTACAAATCGAGCAGCAAGCTTTTCGCCCAAAGAAGCGTCAGCGGAATGTGCGCGCTTCCAAGCTTTCTCTATAAGAACCTTATCAGCCGAATGTCTCGAACCGGTGTCCCGATGTGTAGCGTAGGCCAAGTCGTGCTCGCGGCAGGCGGTGTCCAGTCCGTTAAGGGGTTCGACGCCTTGTTGTAAACGCTTTTGTAGTTTTGTTCCAGGACCGCAGAATCTGTACCCTGGCAAATGAGCCTCAAAAGGAAGAGAGTTAATTAATGAATTAATTATTCCAGAACCTTTTTTGCTAGACTTCCGAACTCGTCCAGAGTTCATCGTATACTATGAAATAAAAATCAATAGATATGGCTTATAACCTTAGTTGCAAGATGGAAGTAGTGAAGCAAAAGTGTTCGCTGCCTATACAAGTCCTGGATTTTGACGATGACATCCGCGTCGGAAGACATGGATCTCTCTTCCCGAGCAACGTCAGAGCTCTCATACTGGGAAGCTCCAATGCCGGGAAGACGAACGTACTACTCAATCTGTTAATCCACGAGAATGGTCTAAGGTTTGAAAATCTCTACATTTACTCGAAATCGTTACATCAATCGAAATATCAATATCTGCTCAAAGTACTGAAAACCATACCCGATATAGGAGTATATACTTTTGAGGACGGCGAAAAAGTGCTCCCGACCTCTGACGCTAAGGAAAATTCGATATTTGTATTCGATGATGTCATCAATGAGAAACAGGGCAAGATAGCATCGTATTACAGCATGGGTAGACATCGTAACGTCGATGCAGTATACCTGGCACAGTCATATGCAAAAGTACCCAAACACTTAATTAGGGATAATGCAAATATGATAGTACTCTTCAGACAGGACAATCTCAACTTAAAGCATATATATGATGATTACGTAAATACTGATATGAATTATACAGAATTTAAAGAGCTGTGTAAGCAAGTGTGGGAGAGTAATCAGGGATCGAACACGAGACCTTTCGTTGTTATAGTACCTGAATTTCCTTTGAATGAAGGACGATACCGACACGGTTTTGACGTCTTTATCAGAGTGAATAAATAAGCATCATCATTCATTCCAGCTATGAGTATCGATAGATTCGGATCTAGGAGAATCATACCCTCTAGGGGTGTGCTTAACCGCTATATCATAAGTCGAGATGGCTCGGGAAACTATCAGTTCAGTAAGAAACGATTGTGCAACATCCAGGATCCTGAAGAAGCCGCTGATGCAACGACTAAACACTATGTGGATACGCTTACGGCTGTCATTGAAACTCGGATGCAAACTTTCGCCGAAAAGACTTCATATCAGCACATGGGTGACTTTGAAGCTATGCTTAGGAACCATGTGCAAACCTCACTCGATGCACAATATGAAAACCTAATGCAATTTCTAAGTAAATATGCATTCAAACGTGATGCCGAAAACAATGTTATTCTGGACACGATAAGAATGAAGGTACTACTGCCTCCAATTGACGACGACGATGTTCCAAATAAAAAATACATGCTAGATTATATACATGCAAGAACGCCCATTCAGGATTCGAACGGTAATGTTTCTTTTCAAAAGAAACGAATCAGGGAGGTAGCCGATCCTGTGGACGATAGCGACGCAGCAACCAAAAAATTTGTTAAACAATTTGTTGTAAAGAAACAAAATGAATCACAGCCTGCATTAAACAGAGCTCTATCTTCCATGGTTAATGATATTGCTTCGGCAGTAGACAAAAATATCGAGCCTCTAGTAAATCGTCAGTCCTCCCTGGATAAATACATAACCTCAACAATGGATAGTGTCAGTGTGCTTAAATCGCAAGTGAATGTTATAAATGCTATTTTAGACCAAATGAGGGGACAGCTCATTATTAAACTGCAAACGAAACCATACAGAGGAAGTTCGCAAAGATACACCTTAACATCAGGACTTGAATACTACAAGTCTTCTGTAAATGGAGAGGTGATCGACTGCAGTATGATATCTCCACCCCATCCCTATACGAGATCAGATACGATTTTTTCAATAAACGATGAAATTATTGAAAGTTATCCAGCACCCATTCAGATAGGTGATAAATTAACCTTCACCGCTCCACCCAATCGTACAAAAGATGGGCATATTCTAAGTATTGAGCTGAAAATTTCCTATAAATTGACATCACATATTTAAATATTCATTCAATATAAAGATGGATGCTGAAGGTATCAGACTCAAACAATCCATCGCCCGACACAGTAAGGCAATAAGGGAAAAGTTACGTTCCCTAAAGGGTCTCAAGTTCGAAACTCAACGTATAATGTCCGAGGTGCTACAGCCTGTAACCGATCCTCTAAATAATATAATCAAGAATCAGGAGAAGCAAAATCCTAAAGAAGAAGAAGAAGAAGAAGAAAATGATGATGATTATGACGATGACGATCTCTCAAAGTATTTGCAGAAGGTTCGTACAGCTAGCGCTAGCGATATGGATGCCACCTATGGTGTACGCTATGAAGATGCTGATTATAAGTTAGGTAATAAAAGAATCATATTTGTAGACGACACTATTCAAATAGGAGAAGAGACCTATAAGGCTAGCCCCGGGCTGTACGAGTTGTTATTCAAGCGAGTACCTCGAAGTTCCGCGTATACTGAAGATGATCTGGATACATATTCAGAGATTTTGAAAAAAACTCTAGTTCACAGACAGGGATACAACAGAAGCGGTCGACTGAGGTCGAGCAAGGGATATAAATATAAAAATATAATACGAGGTCTAATTGCTAGTAGGACTGGATCGGGTCTCAAATGGAAGGAACACGTGCCCGATAGGGGTCTGGATTATGTGTACTGGTCTGACCCTAACATTCTGGTCAATAGACTCAAATTACTTATCGCATCGCAGCAGGCTGGAAATTTAAATCATTCATCTGAAATTCAAGAGATCGTCACGGAATTGAAAACCACAAAAGTAATAGCATGATCAGACGAAACATCGCTGGCGAGTTACATTCCCCTGCCAGACGGAGGTTCCTTCGCAGAAAAATAATTAGTAAAGGTGTTAATGACTTATTGCAAATAGATCTTATAGAAATGATTCCATATGCAAAAGAAAATAGGAACTATAAGTACATTCTTATTGCCATTAATTTTTATTCAAAAATGGCTTATGCAAGACCTCTGAAGGACAAGAGTGGGATTAATGTTACAAAAGCAATGAGTAATATATTAGCTCAATTGGATTCGGCACCAAAGAATATCCAATCGGATAATGGCAAAGAATTTTACAATAGACACTTCAGGCAATTAATGGCTAAACATAGAATTAATCATTATAGTACATTCAGCGTCATAAAGGCTGCTGCTGTCGAGCGTTTAATACGAACACTTAAAGGTATGATGCATAGAGAATTTTTGGCTAGAGGTTCTCATAAATGGCTTGATCTCCTACCGGAAATCATAAATACCTACAACAATACTTACCACTCGACGATCAGAATGCGACCTGTCGACGTCAGCAACAATGATCTGCTCCTCACCGTGTATCGTCGTGACAATTTCGGTAAAGAGAAGCGGAATGCCAAGAAATTCAACATCGGAGATTATGTCAGAATATCTAGACATAAGGGCTTACTGGAGAAAGGGTACACACCGAATTGGAGCACTGAAATATTTCGTATTATTAGGATAAGGAATACAATTCCGGTTACTTATGTTCTTCAGGACAGTGATGGAGTGGAAATACAGGGAGGAGTTTATGGTCATGAATTATTAAAAACTCAGTACCCTGATACCTATCTGATTGAAAAAGTCGTGCGCCGACGTGGGAATAAGTTACTTGTTAAGTGGTTAGGTTTTCCTAAAGCTGAGTGGATAGAACACGATGCTGTAGTGTAGCTGCAATAAAAAAAAAGCTGTGAAAAAAATGAAGGATTTCGGGATGTGTTTGTATATTTGATCTTTGGGATGAAATAAAAAGAAACGTTATTCAAATAAACCTCAGTTTTATTATTTTTGTTACCCCCCCCACATTCCCAACCATCATGTTATTTTTATCCATATTCCCATCCACCATCGATCACATCGTGAAATATTAATTACAATCACCATGTATTGATATACATCCCTCAGCCACATAAAAACATTAATCTAATGTATACAAACGAAAGTACTTATAAATGTTTTTTTGAGTATCAAATTCAGACATGTAAGAGCCCCATATTAGGCAGAGACTTTTAACTATGGGGAACACAGCTTCTCAGTGTTCAAAACTGTTTCACTTTTAGCATGGCATCAAATCTTTGCATCAATGGCATCAAATTTTATCCATATTCCCATCCAACATCAATCACATCGTGAAATATTAATTACAATCATCATGTATTGCTATACATCCCACAGCCACATAAAAAACATTAATCTAAAGTTTTATACTGTTACAAGATATAATGTATATAAACGAAAGTACTTATAAATGTTTTTTTGAGTATAAAATTCTGACATGTAAGAGCCCTTATTAGGCAGAGACTTTTAACTATGGGGAACACGGCTTCTCAGTGTTCAAAACTGTTTTCACTTTTAGCATGGCATCAAATCTTGAAAACATAACTATGACATGCAGCATCCATGCGTTAAATGTGAAAAGAACAGAGAAAATATTTCTTTCTTTATTTTAAATCCACCCTCCCCTCTAGCATCTTTTGTTTGATGCATAAAAAGCTACACTTATTTAAGTTTTTTTACAAAAAATTCAATTTTTCACTGAATGTGCACAATTTTTTTTACAAATTCACACAGGCTCACACATACAGGTACATTACAATATCTCAGTCATGAGCAGATGAAAAAGGATTTTAATAAAGTTAAATGAAATTGTTTAAGCATGTAACACACATTTATTCCCCTGACTATGTCGGCATCTTTCACTTAAGAGTAAATATTTCCCTCTCTCCCCTCAACATGACAATGTATATTTAAGCTGCACAAAAATTTCAATGGTTATAAACATTTTTTCAAAAATAATCTCCCTTTTAATTTCAATGGTTATAAACATTTTTTCAAAAATAATCCCCCCTTTTTTTACATTAAATATCTTGTTTCTTTTATTTCTTTTTTTAACTTAATACTCTCAGTCATGCTCAGAGGAAAAGGTATTTGTGTCAATTGAATAATGATTCCAAGCTAAAGTGGAATGAGATTGTTTGAGCATATAACGCTTCGTGTCTAAGCCTCTCAGAGCCACTTTATTCATTTCTACCGTGTGAACGTCATGTTTATAACTCCTGAAAGACACTTGTTTAGAGAAATGTGTTGCATTCATGTCGTGCAGGCATGACAAATAATCTTCAAATGTGATTGAGCGCATTCCCATTTTTGAAATTCCTTTTGATTTTTTAACAAGCTGACCGTCATAACGAAAAGCATACAATTTAGACCGTAATCCTGCATATTCAGTCATGACTCTACCGGAGAGTTCATCCTTAAAAAGTCCGGGCACTTTTTTGTTTACCAAAGGTATTGCATATACGTTATCCGACGGGTAATTTGATGTATCAAAATACTGTATGTGAGTTTTGATAAATTCATAGATATCAGTACTTGTTTCAAAAAGAAATGCATCTGTGTCCATATAATTCAAAGTTAAATCATTTAAGTTCTTTTTCAGAACGTTATAATAAAAGTCATACATGATAAATTTGGATAAGTCAAGAATCGCCTGACCGATGTATATAGGCTTACACATATGAATTTCCTCTCTTAATAACTCGATTCCGACAAGATTTTCATCAAAAATTATATAACGTTGAAATGTTTGGCGCGATATGAGCTTTCTCGCCTGTTTCCAGCTCGTAACGAGCTTGAAGTCCTTATAAGAACGGACATTCTCCATAAATTTTCCATAAACACAATTGCTCATTTTTTTCCATAGATTCTGACCAAATTTAGACTTTTCCTCGGCTCGTTTTTTAGCATTTAGATCAATATACTTTTTCAACCAATGTGATTGCTTATAAGCTACCGCTCTATGTATGCATTTCAATTTCAAACCCAACTGTATGCACTGTTGCAGATTGCGGTAATGTATAATGTATTTCTCTTTATCCGACAGTGTAGCTAGCAACTTTTTATGTTTATCATTGGGAGGAATCTCACTCCTCGGACATAGTGGTAGATCGTTATGTGCATCGTGAATTTCTTTAGGATATTCCAGATCGACCTCTAATACATATCCTATTTCAGCGTCTTCCGGTATTTTTAAGAAATCGATCTCGTTAATTTCTACCTCAGTTAACCATTTAAGTTCGCCATAAGGGATATTTTCATGTCCCATAATAGAACCATAAAGCGAATTACAATCTGTATAAAATAAGTATTTAGACGGTAAAGACTCATTATAATTAGTCATATACTTGTTATTTGCCTTGGAGTAACGTTTAGACACTGTACATAATCCCCCCCTTATGCCAGATTCGAAAAATTCCATCATCTCTCTATCGGTAATTAGTGATATTTGAATGCCTGTCGTCTTAAGCATCGCATCGAATGCCAATCCTGGTATGGTATAATATTGACAAGGGTCCAGCTCGTATAAATTTAGACATAACGCTCTGAATTGTTGAAAAATGTCTGCGAGCAATAACGTGTCAGTTTTAAGATATAAATCACTATATTCTCCTAAAGTTTGGATATTGAATGTTCTCCATACTGTTTGAGCGTGCAAGTAATCTTCATGACTTATGTCGTCAAAGAATATTTCATCCGGTAATGCATTTTCATCCAATTTCTCTATACAATCTAGATAAGTGTATGGAAAAATACCCTTCCGCGTCATCAACTCTCGATGTATAGGATTTTTGTATTCTTCATTAATAATTTTAAAGTTCTCGGGGTTTAGCATGTCAGCTAAGCTGCTCAATTTATCATCTAAGAATCTATAACTGTCAAGAAATCTGAAATATATGGTTTTCCCACCTGAGGTATATCTCTTACTGAACGAAAGATAGTTCTCAGATGTCTGCGAGATGCATGTTATAGGCTCTTGATCGTAAGCTAGATTTTTTACAAGAAAATGAGCATCATAATTTGATAGACAATGAAAAATAATTGGAATGAAGTTTGGTAGTTTTCTGTTCAAGTTACAAGAATTGTGAGCTGCACCTAAATATTTACCCGAAATGTGACAGTGATCTCTGACTTTTGTCACATTAGTCTCAAAGTCATGTTTACATAGGTAACACTGATTTGCATTTTGAAAATTGGTTTCATCCTCATCGGACATATTCAGTTCTTTTTTATGTGAATATACCTCCATGACATCATCGGCAATTACAGTAAGTTCCTTGAAAAAATCTTGAATCGCATTGGGGCCTCTAAAAATTTTGAATTTTGATAAGGAATCATCATACTCGCATACTAATTTTAGCGATATTGAAATCGCTTCATGTCTCTGCAGCGTTCTTGTCCAACTACTGTCATCAGATGGCTGACATGAGTGAACCTTTTTAAGTATCGATTCGATATCAGCGTAAATGACGAATGGAACCGCTGTACACTTGGAATATGCATTGAATTCAATTTTATCATTTACACCTATTTCAGGCATAGTTAAAACTTGAGATTTCTCGCATTTAAGTTTATGTTTGGCTAAATTTGTCTCATTTGAAAAATTCCTCAAACAGCTTTCACATATACACATCTTACGTTTGCTTTTATTTATCTGTTTAGACAACAGTCGGGATATATCATTTATTAAACAATAGTGTGATTTGCTATCATTGCCTATTCTTAACAGGTTTACATGATGTTTTTTTATTTCTCTGGTATGATAGAGCAAAGTTATTGAATGGTCGTCTAGGCCGTATACTGTAATAGATATATTTTGATTCTGCTTTTCGAATTTTTCAATATCATCAAGAGATACAGGAAATGTTATTCCGCTGAAATCGAATTCTTTAAACATGTTATACTTAGAGTAAGATCTAACTCTATGTTTATTAGTCTTTGCAGGATATTTAGATGCAAGCAGACAATAGCCGAAACATTTGTTATCTTCATTTTTTATATTAGTTACCGCCTTTTTGTTCTTTATGTATTCCGGAAGCTTTGTATAACATCCTGCATTTAAAGGATCATATTGACAGGCATTTAGCACTAACGAGCTTATCTGATATAGAGATTTGGAACTACTTTTTGATTCGAATGTATCGATACTTGAAAGAATAGGTTCTTTAAGTTTACTCTCATACCATTCAGTAGTATCTGTACTCTTTAATATAGCTTCCATTTTGCTATGAAAATTAAATGATTCAATTTTTTCATCATCAGGAGTCTGTATTATATACTGGCATACTAACGTACCACAAAATTTTATTCCCGAAGTGTATCGTGCCAGATTATTCCTAATTTCATTGGTAACTAGAGCCTTACATTCATTCAAAAATAACTCGGGATCTATCATATTCAATGTATTGTTTATCTGACTTGTGTAAATGCGATTTTTAAATGCTGATTCTATAATGTTACATGTCAAATCCTTTTTTCTCTGCTCACTCACCGATTCCATTTTAGATATCTTTGCAGAGGTCCCATCGGTTTCCAAGGATTTTCTCTTCGTTCCAGATATAACAGGAGCCTGCGTAACACTGTCTGAAATAATACAAATCTTATTAGTATATTCCGACCTTACTAGCCGCTATAATCTGAAAAGAAAAGCGTGTTATGCATTAACATGTCTTTTTTTTATTTTTAAGCCGGAATATATATGATATGCATGCATTATGACTTTTTTCTAAACACATTTATTATCCTGCCTAACAGGTAAAGAGAAGCGAATTATGCAGTAAAATGTCTTGTTTCTTATGCATGAAATATATAAGGTATGCATGCATTATAACTTTTTAATAATTTTTTATGGTAAGATAAATTTTGTAAAGTTAATATTATACTTCACACATTATATATGCTGTATGTTTTATCAAATACATATAAGAAAAACATTCTAATGTTTTAACAACAATAACATCAACAACAATAATAACCAATATTAATTATAAATCTCAATGGAAAGTTTTTCTACGATTGTGCTCATGACAGACATCAAAATTTAAACATGTTTATATGTAATGTTGATTATGACTTCTATTTTTTCTAACTGTATGTGTTTTTTTAAGTACAAAATTATTGTTTTTTATATACTATGTATTAAGATGATTTATATAAGACTGAATGAAAGCAAGATACTTTTATTTTTTAAAAAAAGTAATAATGCGGAAAAAGATAACGTTACTTTTTAAAAAAAACAATAAATAAGTAGATTTATAATTTATGTCTTACCTTGGCAGTCTGATGGTACTGCTGCGACGCTGTGTGAAACTCCTCCGTCTGACTTTACTGAGATGTCTGAAATAATAAAATGCATTATTAGAAATTTTTGAACAATGGTTTTTACAGGTGTTGTATATAAAACTGCTTCTTTTTATAACACATACCTTTGCTTGTAAAAAAGTAATCCTGTGCCTCTTGTATCCCGTGGATAGGGCCTCTTGCCCCATATAGACCAATTGAACACCTCCCTCATTTATTGTCTTCTTCTGAACATCAGTCATATTCTTAAAGCGTTCCGGTAGAAATATTTGGAATTCGTCTAGCTCTAAGACGATTCTGTCTCCATATTTGGTCGCTACTGTTTTCAGTGACTTGATTTGAAATGGCGTATTTTGATCCACTTCCCTCAGCTTTCTTGTTGGAAGAATCTTACATCCTCCCGCCAATTCATTTAATTCTTGCATGAGTTGATCTGTAACATAACGATTTAAAACAAACTCTTTTAGTCTAGAATATATTTATGTACAGTCCAATTTACAGATATTAAGAACATATTTTTGAAGACTTCGAATACTGATATATGTGGTTAAACATGACTACCGTTCAATGATTGACAAAAAAAAATAACTGAAAGTGTTCCATTTATATAGATCAAACTAAGTTGGTAATTTCGATCATAATTGAAACGTTTAAACTTACAAAAAACGAGATAAAGAGTTTCAATTATTAACACTTTTTTTTCACGAAACACATGCATGAATAAGCTAATATAGAAGGGAAACAGAACGTATATGTTTTTTAAAAAAGCACGCTATTATAATATTGAAAAAAGATGATATCCGTACAAAATGATTATACTTCTCAAACACATAACATATTCAAGTACTTACCAGCCATTGCTCGTTCCTTCCGTGTATATCTGCGGTCACAGTTGAATTAGATGTTTCATTTCAGTCGAGGCTTCTTTTATATTATCAGGAAAGACGCACACGCAGATCAGATTTACAGGATTTAACAAGTTAAAATCCCCCCACTACCTACGGAATTAGCCTTGACACACTTGAAACTACTCCGCCCATAGTTTAAGAGTCTCTACCTAATATTGCTCTTACATTTCAAAATTTGATACTAAAGTCTAAAGTACTAAGACCAGCGTCTTTATACTCAAAAGTCTTTTCCATATGGAGGCGGGAACTTCCACCCCACCATACAGAAAAAGTTTCTCTATGCGCACGCATATCTGTTTCTATTGGATAATTCTTTTTTGTACTTATACACATTACCTTCTTCAAGGTACTTCAGCTAGATTGCAGAGGGGGGGCAACTCACTTTAACTGTAAATCTACTTTTTTTTATAATTTTTTTTAAAGGCGTTCGAAATAGTGGACCCCATTCTCTAAAAAATGCAACGCCTTAATAATTTCCTCATTCCATCGTATAGATAGGAGGATACGCCCTCTATAATGTTCTTCCTTACAGCCGAAAGTTAATTATATACATGAGATTCAAGAGGATACGCCTACAAACTTTCTCAGGAAGAACCATGTCCGGAGGGGAGGTCAACGCACCTTAACTTGAAATGTACCCTTTTTTTTCTATTTTGTTTTTTTTTAAACATGACTCGAAAGAGTGGACACATTCTCAGCCCATTGTTAGGATCGAGAGATCCGCCCTTCCATAAATGTTTCTCCTTACATCCGAAAGTTAATTATATACATGAGATTTTAGAGGATAACCATGCCCCGTCCTCGACAGAAAGTTATAAAACATCGATGTTTATCATCCTGCTAGCCTTTTTCTCACCGTACAACTTAACATGTATACAAGATAGATAAGAGGAGCTTCATTTAACACTCTGGACATGTCCAGAGAGAAATATACTTGACCTCAAAAACGAAAGTATACACACACCTGCTCATCCTTAGTCAAAATATAAAAGTCATGACATACAAGTATCCGAAAGTTAATTATATACATGAGATTTTAGAGGATAACCATGCCCCGTCCTCGACAGAAAGTTATAAAACATCGATATTTATCATCCTGCTAGCCTTTTTCTCACCGTACAACTTAACATGTATACAAGATAGATAAGAGGAGCTTCATTTAACACTCTGGACATGTCACTCGACCTCAAAACGAAAGTATACACACACCTGCTCATCCTTAGTCAAAATATAAAAAAGTCACGACATACAATAATAACCATTAGCATTAATTTCCTATAACACATCGGGGCGTATCCTGCTCACACACGTACACAACGGTTCACTAAGACCCCTTTCCACCGCGCAACACCACTTCCGCCCCTTACTGAAGCATAGGGTGTTTCAAAAACAACGATACGACTGTTCCAAAATCCGTCAGGGTTTTTGGAACAATTTTTTCTCCCATTTAAAATGCATTGAACGGTCTTTAAAACAAGCATTCCTGTGCCAGTTCCCGCCTTCCCCTACTACTACTCTATCCATCAAATATCTTAGCCTATATACGGCTAGTGTGGAGAAATGATTAATTTCCATCAATTAACTAAAAGAAGAGTTTCTGCTTAATTTATTTTTTCCCCTCTCTCTCAACACCAAGCAACGGAATTATTTACACTTTGGGGGGATTAATATATTATAATTGAAGATTATGTATTTTACCTCAAACATTCCGATTATATTCTTAAGTAACTTATGAGGAAAATGAATACTTCAATCTCTCTAACGATGTACATAAAATTCCCTTGGGATGGGGATTTAAAAATGCTAGAACAAAAATCTGCCTTACAAAACATCTCACGACTTAAAATAATTAGAGCTCAAATAGAAATTAAAATTAGGAATTATAATTAAAATGATTAGAATCTCTTTTGTTAATCTTCTCTGTAATAAATTTAATTATTCGTTATTTATCTAACCGGTAATCCCTGTAAAATTATAAACAGTTGAAGGAATTACTACCAATATCCTGCAAATATTTGTATTCGATTCCATAGTGACTTCTATATATCCTTATGCAATAGACCTATTCCTCCATTCTCCATGATACTCGCCTCTGTAGTGTAGATGGTAGTATGTTTGCTTAGCATTCAAAAGTTTCAGAGTTCGAATCTCACAGTTATCTGGATAACATTGTTTCTGGAGCTTTCGCTTATTCTGTAAGATGAATGTCCGGTTAAATTGTGGACCCTTAGCTCATTTCACCAATTTCACACATCGAGCAGACCACCCCAGTTTAATCATAAATATTGTTCAAACAGTTTATTAACAAATGCTTATAGACTTCTTCATCGTAGCTTTATTTACAATGTCATTAAAAATCTTAGACGTTAGCCATAATTCGTTCCAGGGAAATACAACTTTTTTGTGTGTGCAATTTACGTCCTCCAACGTTAAGTCATATCGGACGATGAATGAAATGGGCGAAATGGTACTCAAATGTGCCCGGGGGCCATGGAGCTCGGAGTTACCCGACAGTCGTCTTCGTAGGATAAGGGATACTCCGGAAAAAACCTTATCCAGGTAACTCACCCTGACCGAGATTCAAACTCGGAACCGAGACAACTTTGTACGCACATTCACATGCCAATTAACAGAAAAAGCCTACAAAATCAATTTTTAATTTAAAATTTTACTCTGTATTACATAGGCAATAAACAAACCAGCACACCATATTTTGAAAGAGTAGAGACAGACTGAAAAATTCAACGCCATAGCCGGGATTTGAACCACGGATCTTCTGGTCTCCGTTCACCCGCCCTAACCCTTGAGCTACTATGGGCAATGTTCCGACATGACATTAAATTTTCCAAGAGTCAGTTGGAGAATTTAATGTCATGTTCGCAGATTGGCCATAGTAGCTCAAGGGTTAGAGCGGCTGGACGGAGACCAGAAGATACGTGGTTCAAATCCCGGATATGGCATTGAATTTTTCAGGTGTTACGTCCTCCAACGTTAAGTCGTATCGGACGATGAATGAAATGGATGAAATGATGCTCAAATGAGTCCGGGGTCCGTGGAGCTTAGAGTTACCCGACATTCGTCTTTCAGGATAAGGGAAAAACATGGAAAAAACTTCATCCAGGTAACTCACCCTGAACGAGATTCGAACTCGGCACCTTTGTTTATAGGCACAAGCAATCTTACTCTGAATTACATACGCAAAAAACAAACCAGCACACCATAATTTGTCTGCAACATAGAAATTATTGCTATAATTAACAATTCTTGTTCGTTCCTTTGCATCCAGATGGCTCTTAAATTATGCAATGTTAAGACAAAACTCATGCAAGTAAACTCAAATCATAATTTCATCCCGTTACATGCAAAACTTTCACCCGTATTCAACTAAATTTCCATTTAGCGTCCATTAATATCAATAAGCGTTTCAGCATTTGTCGACAAAGCACCTAAATTGATGAAATAAATGAAAACTATGCGCACTTT
The DNA here is from genome assembly GCA_030765055.1 of Mantis religiosa. Classification (NCBI taxonomy): domain Eukaryota; kingdom Metazoa; phylum Arthropoda; class Insecta; order Mantodea; family Mantidae; genus Mantis; species Mantis religiosa. Next base: position 70,959,873 of record CM060956.1, read on the forward strand.
ATTTTTATATTTATTTATTTTAAGCGAGTGTCACCTTTCATTAAAAAACACCCATCTGTTTGTCACTGCAAACGATGTCAGGGATTCTTTTAATGTGTTTTTAATGTCGAGTTTCATTTCAGTTGAAAAACCAAATCTTTGCGGACAAAATATCCAATAACACTGGAGTGTTCAATTATACAGGCATTCAAATGACCACAACAAAGCATGGGTTACATGACGGAACGCTAATATGGAGAGAAACAATTTGTAATATAATCCCACAATTTTTAACTGCGCTGTGATACTCATGGGTTTCCCTTTTTTTTTTTTTTCTGTAAGGGAATACGACAGGTGTGAAAACCTATGTACTAATTTATCTTAAAATGATCACAGGTTTAGTTTATTCACCACGTATATACAGGTAGACAAAGTATTTGACTCCATGCAAAAATTAGATTTCAAAAACTTGGTATTTTAGTTCAACATTTTCAAAGCATGCATACGAAGCTTTTCAAGTAAATCTTCTTTAAAGAGACTGAACTGTACTCGACTACGCTACGGAGGGGATTCGGCACGAGGTCCAAACTTGGTCTATTGTACCTATGCCCCCAAGTGGGGCACCGCCCGGGAGGAAGGTTAAGGCGAGAGGCTACATAGGGCAGTCACCCCAAGGAGCAACGACAGTGCAGAGGGCAGGTACACGTTAATGTTAATCTCAGAGGTTCTACTCCCATTAGTCCTGCACCCGTAGGACCAAGGACCTGGACCTCCTTCGACCAGGGAGTTACCGAGCTATCCCAAAAGGGGGCCCAGCGCCCCCGTGGGGCTTTCCATAGGACAAGACCTAGAGACTAACAAGCCCCCACCCCATCTAGTCCTATGGACTCAAGACGGGATGGAGGTGGATACGCCATATACGCGCGCCAACCCCAAAATGGGAAGGCTACTGATGACCTCGGTGGAGCCGCCTAGTGATCTAGCACACCTTCTACTAGCTTATGCAGGCTAGTACCCGGGAATATTAATGGCTTCCGTCAACTCCGTCCGGAGACGTACTCGATCACCCACGGGTATGCGGAACCACTGTCTCTGCGAGTCCAACCCAATCCGAACAACTCCCAATCAGGGAGGGGCTCGAATGTTCTGTCCGATGTTCTCTAGTAAAGTCAGAGGTACCACGAGTGCTAGGGGTCCGCAGCGCTCGCACCATGGCAGCTGAAGGGGACGGATCCCCTCCATCTGGAAGCTCCCCGGCAGGCCTGCCATGCAACACCGAAACACCCTGAAAGAGATATTTTAAATGATAATGGAGATGAAATGGAGGGAAAGCAAATCAGGGGATGTAAATAACTTTTCCAGCATTCACCTGGTGAACCGGGAAAACCCCCTAAAAACTGCAAATCAGGTACGTTGCCACAGGAATATTACCCGTACCTCCCGAATGCTGACCACAGACGAAACCGACTAACCCAGTGTTTCTCAAAGTGTGGTCCGCGGACCTCTGGGTCAGGGGGGTCTGCGAGGGTTCCCTTAAGTCAAGTTATAATGTTGAATTAAAACTATAGATAACGTAGAATTGTATTTACTGAGTCACTTATCTGCTCGGTGCCGAAATTTTATTTGTTTTAGTTAACATTTTATATACAGCTATGTCGTAACGATGTCACACAGCTGAGAGGTGCAATCAACTTCATAGTTGGGAGTGTGTAGTACAGCGTTATTATAGCAGCGACGGAAGGTTGTGGAACTTGCTACCAAAGGACGTATATTGTGCCCTTTCCAACCACCTATATGTCCGAGCAAGCATTTTCATTGTTGTGCAACATCAAGCCATTGAAGAGAAACAGACGTACCAATATACTTTCCAACGGACTTAAGAGTAAAAATCACCAACATTAAACCCAGCTTAATTGGGCTTATTCAATAAAAACAACCACAGTTGCGTTGTTTACATTAATACATTCCAAAGAATAAAGTTTGAAACTTTTGCTACGTAAACTGATTTTTTTTAGTAACCCAATACTAACTTTGTTGAAATGGTGAAATGGTGGATTCAGAACATTATGGATAGCTTTTTATGTGTATAAAAATAGTTTCTTTACATGGAAAATAAATTCATTTTATTACATGTGCGTGATGTTATTAATCCTTGGGTAATCCAAAGAGTGTGGTATTTCAAATTTTTTCTGATGTAAAGCTAAAGTTAAATAAAAATCTAGTTGGGCAAACTTCTATACAATTTACTTCAAAGTGAAAAAATTAATTTTAATAAAGACAATTTAAAAATATATTTTTATTTAAAATACATTTTATACACAAGTTTATTTTATTTAGTTTAACTTTAATTTTTTAATTTATTATTAATTTAATTTAAAACTACATATACACTAAAATATCTTAAATTATACATACAGTAATAACATTCAACAAAAAGTACACTTGTTAATGTAAATTGAGTTTCCAAACTCTGGGGGTCCACGAACTAGTTGTTAGATGATAAGGGGGTCCTTGAGGCAGAGCAGTTTGAGAAACACTGGACTAACCTATCCCGCTAGGTCTTTTCAAAAGAAATATCTTTCATATCAAATATTTTCAAAAATTATTTTCTTACTTAAATTATTTTATAATATAATAATTCTATAAACATATTATAAACATATAATTCTGAAACTAATAATTTTCTTACTAAAAAGCTTAAAGGTAATGAGCGGATGGACAAATTTTATAAAGTAATGGCTGTGTCTGCTTCTCTTTTTGGTTCTGAAGCATGGACATTAACAAAAGCATACAAAAACAAGATACAGGCTGCCGAAATGATATTTTTAAGAGCAGTAAGGGGATGTACTCTTTTAGATAAAATTCCAAATGAAAAAATAAGAGAAGATTTAAAAATACGTTCTTTAGAAGAAGAAATAATAAATTATAGAAATGAATGGAGAGAGCATATTGAGAGAATGCCGAGAGATAGGATCACAAGAAGAGTTATAAACTATAAACCTAGAGGAAAGAGACATCCGGGAAGACCACGAAAACGATGGTCAGACATGTTTTAAGCCGGGAACAGGCAGCATTGCCTAGCCCTTGGAGTGAAGAAGAAGAAATTATTTTCTCATAAAATGCCTCTAATATTGATTAAAATACTATATATTTAAGATATGTGACCAATAAAAAGTGCATCTGGAGATTTCTGAAAATGCTATTTCATTCGGAAGCAATTTTGTATAACAGGTAAACCTTCAAAGACAAAGTTATTATATAAAATGGTCTTCTCTAGTTCTATACCGACCAGAGAAGTGGCACAGTAAGTTACACTGGGTGGTACGTGGGATATAAACACATTATCTCTCGATCCGAGTCAAAGGCGCTATTCTCATGCCCCTATCGCTCGATCTGTTTGTCCTTAGCAATTCGCACAAGGCGAAGAAATATTCTTGCTTTGTAATTCTGTGATCATTCTAGAGAAGTGCGTGACGGAAATTTCTTTCATGAAAAGTCCCCGAGTCAAGGAAGCAAGCCCTTATCTCTTCTTTATGCGCAAGAAGTCACCCACATCGTTACGTAGCGGATGTTCCTCCATAGTTTCTCAGAATGCCCATTTCGTAGTCCCGGCCCACACTAAGGCACAGTTCAGCACGTCTTACAGTTCGGCGATTTCAATCAAGCCTGGACCTTTTAGAAGCCCTGCCTCCTGAAGTATTTTACCGGGAATACAGAAACTAATTTAGAAATACAAATAGAGTTCTCATAAGGCTATAAAACTTGGGGACGGGGCTGTTATTGAGCATTGCACTTGACGGTTCTCTCCATTCAGTCCAATGTCACTTAAGGAAACTTGAAATGCACAACTCCAATGCTAAATGTGCTAAATTCAAATTCCATTATCTTAAAAACTATCAAGATACACTTAAATAATTACAGAATATAGATGCAAGTCTTGTAGGAAACTAATATTTTATCCAATAAATTTATTAAAGGATATAGAATCTTTGCTTACCCATACTATTTTAACAAAAGAGTATGAGCAACTATTTTTAAAACCGGATTGTGTATACTCGTATGACCTACAAACTATTTTTAAAGGCGCTTTTTCTTCTATCTACTTCATGTTAATGAAAAGTAGAATCATTACTAGAAATTGCTCTATTACATATTTTCTTATAAGTAATGAGAGTAGAAGAGTCGGTGCTGCAGGCCTAAGTGGCAGTCAAATCCTTTAAAAGCTGCTCATTGAGTCATGGCTTTGACATTTCATTTTCTTTGCATAGTCAGAATATAAAAAAACAGTGACTTATTTAAGAAAAGTTTGAGATTGCGAAACAATAATCAGGAATATATCAAACAATGCTAAAAACTAAAGAATGTACATTCCTTATTTAAGAAATAACATAACTATACGCTTAAAACTTACTAAATATGAAATCATTACAATTTTACAAGCAAATAAACAGAAATTGGGGACGAGAAGCATATGTAGATTACTGCAATAGGCAAGAGAGAGAAGGGTTAGCATGGATGAGAACAGGAATAATATTTCTAAGAGGGATAAGAGGTAAATGTGTGGGGGGAAAGAAAGCATAGAACATTATGTAACAGAATGCGATCAGGTTGCAATATGGAGAAAAAAGGATTGGGAAGAAAAAAGGGAGAAAGTAGAGAAGAAGATAGTAGCTATAAAAACGTTAACGTGCAGGGAGGAAAAGAAGGTAAGAAGTATTGGCGAGTTCTTGCACAAAGTAAAAGAAAAATGAGGCAGTTATGTAAAAAATGTAAGAAAGGAAGGGGAGAGGGAAGATAGGGACTAATTAAGTAATCAAGTAGAGATAGAGATTAAGAGCTACCTGGCAGGGCAGAAGACCAGGGTGTCATGCAAGCCAAGGTAGCAACAAGGTAACGACAAATTAATGTAGCCAAACTTATAAATTGTAAAATTTTGGAATATGCACAATAAATATATCATATCAATATGAAGAAAGAAAATGTATATAGGTACTCTCAAAAGCATTCAACCAATTTTGACAATTATTTTACCACTGAAGAGCCCAATTCATTGTCTGACATGACGTTTTGACACAACTTGTCACTTCATTTCAAAAATTTCTAAATATTAAAAAAATAATTTACAGAGTTCTTGTACTTGACTTGAAACTCATTGAGATGTAATATACTTGCGAAGAAGTTATTGACTTCTATTTAAGAATGAAATGGAGTAGACAAAATAATTGTTGTTATTCCTCAGAATAGAAATAGTTTCTACACGGTATAAAACAAAAGTCGGTTACACTTATTTGTAAGAAATATATATATTTATTACTTTTTTTTAATTTACGTCCTCCAACATGAAGTCGTACCGGACGATGAATGGAATGGGTGAAATGATGCTCAAATGAGCCCGGGGTCCATAGAGCATAGAGTTACCCCCCGACATGTGTCTTTAAGGTTAATGGAAAACCCCGGAAAAACCTTATCCAGGTAACTCACCCTGACCGTGATTCGAGCTCGGGACCTCTTGAGCGTGAGGCAGACACGCTACCACCACGCTACTAAGGCGGGCAAAATATATAGATAGGCACGATGCAACACTTCAGCAAAGAGAAGATGGCAATTAAAAATGGACAATAGATCCTGTGTAATACGGCTTTTTTAAACTGACATTTATCAAATACTCCAGATGCATTTTTTTTTTTTTTTTTTTTTTTCATTTATTTCCAACCCCGCCTTTAACTGCAGTGGTCATATCGGCGGCCGTTTTCCTTTGGAACATATCAAGGTGTTTACTCGTATTCGTTGGGTTGCATCGTTAGATCACGCACACATTCGCAACTCTCAATCATACTTCTAGACTATGGGGACGATGGGGAAACATCTCTGTTGGGAAAAAATCCTCAGCCCCAGCCGGGAATCGAGCCCGGGACTACAGCTGTATTTGTGATGAAACAGTGATATAAGCCCTGAATAACCTAAATTCTAATTCTGGATATCTATGCACTTAAGGTTCTGGATGCCAAACGTTGTTCTAATAACCCTCAAAGTTTTGCTTTAATTACTTTACTTATGTTGTAATTTATTTCCTTATATGGCGTGCTAAATAATAGTATAAAGAAAGAAGACTGCTAACATTCAGATCAGAAAACCAGAATTTTTACATCAACTGAAAATATGTATTATTCTAGATGGTAGCAGACTATGTGTACTTTGTAAATAAGTTAACTTGATAACCTGGGAGAAAGAACAAAGGTTTAAAGTACAGACATTTCAAGAACTTGGAACATTGCCGGGGAGTAGTTAACGAAGTATTGTGGCTAGAGTGCTTCCCTAATACATCTTTGGAATTCTCTGCCCGTTAGCTTTGCAGAGATTCTGACGGATGGCAACAAACGGTGGAAAAGGTTTTGAATGTATTAGTTCAACTTTTTTTGGTTTCTTTTTACCTCTTTATGTTTTTATTTAATTTTACTTCCTCCTTTAATTGTAGATGTCTATTTACTTTACATAGGATTTTTATTCTTATGATATTAATATTTTGTAGTTATCTTTATACCTGGTTTTTGTCAAGATTTATTTTTAGGTATCCATTTTTTGAGAGATCCTTCAAAATAGCCTCCGCAGCCTTCACCACTGCTTCTGATGATGGATAATGCCTCCCACGAAGGCGTTTCTTCAAGTTAGGGAATAGAACAAAATAGATGGGGCTAAATCTGGACTATAGGGAGGGTGAGGGATGCACTTCATGTTGATTTTTGCAACAACGTTGGCAATATGCGGCCGCGCATTATCGTGGTGCAGCCACATATTTGACCGTCCCTATATTATATATATATATATATATATATATCCGTCCTGAAAGTCAGAGGTTCCACGAAGTTTCACATCCCTTTGCGTTAAAATCGGAAGGGAAGGGGTTGTTTCATCCGTTATCTAGAGTAGTCAGAAGTGTGCCAAATTACAGTAATAGGGGGCAAAACGAAGGATGACGTATAAAAACCTAACGTACGTAAAAGGTACCGTGAAAGTTGTATACAGTTTTGCGTACCAAATGAGTAAATTACCAAAAACATCCAGAAGAACGTCTAAGGTTAAGACAACAATTAATAGAACAATTCAAAGAATGGAAAAGACAACCCAGAATGATATATGAATTAAGTAAAAGAAAAGAGCAGCCTATTGTAGGTGCAATTACAGAAAATAAGAATAAATTACATGTTTTAGTTGAACAAAATAAAAGTACATGTACTCAAATTAGGGTTCCTAAAGAAGTGGGGGTTTTCTAGCTTATAATACTGTCATATATTTGCTTGTTTTTTGTATGCCTTTTATAAGGATATTGGAGTATAATTTTTTCCAAAGTAGGGATTTTTTTTTAATTTACGTCTGCCCCAACGTTAAGTTATATCGGACGGTGAATGAATTGGGTAAATGATGCTCAAATGAGTCCAGGGTCCATGGAGCTTAGAGTTATCCGACATTCGTCTTGAAAGATAAGGGAAACCCCCGGAAAACCTTATCCAGGTAACTCACCCTGACCGAGATTCGACCTCGGGTCCTCTTGAACGTGAGGCACACATGCTACCAACTACGCTACCGAGGCGGGCTACAAAGTATGGGTGTGCTAAGTTGTGCTGGAATTTTAGCTTATGATAGCTAAGTTGTGCTGGAATTTTAGCTTATGATACTGTCATATATTTGCTTGTTTTTATATGTTTTTATGGGAATATTGGGGTATAATTTTTTCCAAAGTAGGGGTGTGCTAAGTTGCACTAGAACAATATATACACACTTAAATTTAGTTTAATTAATTCCTCACTAAAATTTAAGAGGTAACGCACAGTATCGAGTAAGACAATTAGTATATCTGCGCTGTTCAAACCGTTACCATGGATTTATCTTTGGTAGTAGATACCTCTCAGATAAAGCACTGATTACTCCACGTGGAGTGAACATATATCTGTCATTTGTTATTCCTGCGAATTCCACAGGCTGAAGTGATGCGTTCATCGGTGCTTAACACATGGCCAGGAAGCGCTGCAGATCACCTTTCACTCTTACAAGAATAATAAGTGTGCTATCTGAGAGGTTTCTGTTAACAAAGATAAATCCATGGTAACCATTCCACCAGCACGACAATACTTCATATTTTCAATACCTGGGAGCGTTTACCATCCAACTTGATTTTCCGTTTTTAATCTGAATACATAGGGCCAAGAAAATTAATGAATCCGAACTACGTTGGACGATCCGTGGCAAAAATGTCTACTAAGTTGTTCTAAATCTGTGTAACTTAGCAATTTCAGGTGTAAGTGTCTTATACGGTGTTTGTGTAAAGAAGACTCTCAGAAGCAACCGAGGTGAAAGAAAAGTCGACGGAAATCTCGGGATCCTTCAGCGTCGACGTAATGGAAAAGCCATTAATCAACTCATCAGCTGTCCATCACTAATAGAAAATTAATTTTAGATCCAAGTGACGCACTCGCGAGGTGTATATTACTTCTACGTGCGCACAACCATGAAATATCTCCGGGAACAGGGGGCTCGAAAGTTTGGGCAAACATTACTGCATTGTGAGCAATTCAGTTTTATTCATAAATACACCTAAGAGGGGCAAATTTTAGCATTTCCTTCATCCTATAATGTTCAAAGGTGTATTAATAGTGTTGAAAGAGTTAGGAGTTCTACATTTTTTCGTGCCATTGATTTTTCTACTTATATTTTATGATCTACAGTTTACGCAAACATATATGTAATAAATGTATGAATTTCACAAAAAAAACATTATAGACACATTAATTGTTCTTTCACACTAGCCGTGTGTAGGACGTGCCAGTTGGTGAATGTCATGTTGGCACGCTGGCCATAGTAGCTCAAATGGTTAGAGCGGCTGGACGGAGACCAGAAGATCCGTGGTTCAAATCCCGGCAATAGCATTGAATTTTTCAGTCTGGCTCTACTCTTTCATTAAAAAATATTTCAAAAATCGTTGAAATACCATAATTATATACTTTAAGAAAAATTAATAAAGCAATTTTGAGAAGAAAAAAACAGGTCTGCTTATCCTATTCAAAAGAGGTGCATTTTTCTTGAAAGCTCTTCAAGAAACTCTGGAAGTTTTTAATTTATTTATTAGACTTCAGACCGGCAGTAACCGTCTTTAGGGTTTAACACGTTATTTCAAATTTTTAAATGTAATTTATGTACTCCCAACGTTAAGTCTTATGGGACTAACAATGAAATGACTGAAATGATGCTCAAACGAGCCTGAAGTCCATAGAGCTTAGAGTTACCGGAAAGTCTTCTTCCAGGATGAAGGAAAACCCTGGAAAAAGCATTGTTCACATAACACACCCTTAGCGAGATTCGAACTCGAGACCTCTTGGACGTGAGGCACATACGCTACTACCTACCCTATTATTTCTAGAGGTTGCCGGAATATGCATTCCCTTTACCATAATAATTACAGAGAAAGCAAAATAAAAGCACATAATCGCTGTAATAAATTATATTCATAGAACTCGCTAAGTTTTGCAACTTAAATGAAGCACATTACAACAGCAATGTGTCAATACTCCAGGGATGGCCTCTTTATTTACTGACACTTTCTCGCCAACGCCACAAGACGAGACCTTGGCATTGATTGGTTAAACCTTACGTAACTAGTGTACTTCATTATGCATCGCTGCAGGCATGCACTTCTTATGTCATAACTTGGATATTCCTAGTTCTAAAAATATCTGACATTTGTCTTTAAAACGGGAATGTGTACATGCCAAGGAAGACGATATGCACGAATCTCAATTGTTATTCATTTATTTCATTTTATTAGGCGAGTATGTTATTGTGGATCAATATGCACAAGTAATCAAGACACATTTGAAGAGAATGTGCTAAGTTTTTATATTCGGTTCGAATTGGGGGCAATTTATAATATTTTATGGGACTCCGGAAAATATGACTTTCAGACGCACGCAGTTGAAATTGCATGAGGAAGTTGAAGGAAAGGGTACCTCCAGACGCATTTCAAATTGGATTTAAATGGGTGCACAATTAAAGAGAGTCTGCATGAAGAACTTCTGCTACTACAACAAGGCACGCACATAAGGCACCATATTCCTGTCTGCATGAAGATCCTACAAAAAATGTGCTAATCTCACTACTATTCCTCAAAATATCAATTACAAATGATTTCGAACTTTGATATACGTAAGCCCACTTAATTTTATTATCTACAGCTCAGTATATCATGTTATTCTGAATACTGGAGTCTATACCCAATGTTCTAATTTTGTCTCCTCCCAAAATCAGAATTCTGTGACAATTAGATGTAGTCCTACATTTGTATAATGTCAGCGGGCTGCTCTGTCTACTTGCAGGATGTGGCTTTTAATTTCGATGGGGGTTCGGTACTCTTATCGAACTCCTATCAGGACGTGGGCAGAAATTGCTGAATACCAACACGTTCTGTTGATGGAAGGCGACATTCTCGTATAGGTCGATCATAAGCTCCGCGCTCTTTCTCTTAGTTCTTTTAGTATTTTCTTCTCTTCGTGCAGCGAAACCCCAAAAATAAATCCGAAGTATTATATACCTATGTAATATTAATTAAACCAGTAATAATTTGATGCTGTTGCATACTGAAACAATGTAAGGTAGAAGGATAATACGTCCTGCACCATGGCGAGCGAGCTAAAGCAGCATGCCTTGGTCCCACGTCAGGAAAGTAGCCCGGGTTCGATCCCACCCATAGGGTGCGGATTTTCGGTCCCGGGTATAGAACCGGTGCCCACTCAACATCGTGAGGAAAGTGAGAAGCTTACGGCAGGTACGTGGCCCTGGTCACGAAATCCAAACTTCCGGATGGGGGATGCCGAGATGCTGATCACATCTCCCCGTATCGGTTGGATGATCGCCCACCTCTGCTGTGCGTAAGTGGGCGTGAGGCCGGCAGTCGGGTTGGTAGGCCTCGGCCCTCTTAGGGCTTGTCGCGCCAGTGGTTCAATTTAAGAAGGATACTACAACAGATACAGTTTTCAATTTGAAATTTTATATTTCGACATCTTGTAGAACAAATTACGAAATTGTTCCAAAACTACAAAGGTATTTGAAATTGAACGTTACACATACGAGGGGGACCCAAAAGAAACCGGACTCCGAGGGCGCTGCCACTGGTAGAACATAGTGCATGGTTCTCACCCTAGATGGTGCTAGTAGAGTCCTTCATCAAACAGCTGTGTAGACGGCGTCAGTGTAGAGCTGAACGTGCAAGTGTGGCATTGTGTTTCTCTGACTGTTGGCGGGTTACCTCTGCAAAGTCCTTATGGCAACTTTAAAAGAACAAAGAGTGTGTGTGCAATTATGTTTCCTGCTTAAAAAAATTGCAACAGAGACACACCAAATGTTTCAGAAAGCTTTCCAGGAGGACGCTATGAGCCGCATACAGGTTTTCGAGTGGTTTGGACGCTTTAAACGTGGTGAGATGTGTGTTGAAGACCAAGCTCGTTCTGGACGCCCTTCAACATCGCGAAATGAGGACAACACTGAAAAGGTCCGCCAAAAGATCAACGAGGATCATCTCCAAACCATCGATCAAATTTCAGCAGCGACAGGAATCAGTTGGAACTCATGCCAGCGGATTTTGAGGGAGGATTTGCACATGAGACGTGTTGCTGCTAAATTTGTTCCGCGCCTTCTCACACAAGACCACGAAACCATCCGGATGAATGTGTGTCAGGACTTGAAAACAGAGATTGCACGTGATCCAAACTTCTTGAACAAAGTCATTATAGGGGATGAGAGATGGTGTTACAGGTATGACCCAGAAACCAAGCAAGCGTCAAGCCAGTGGAGGACCCCAACTATCCCAGACCAAAAAAAGCGAGACAAGTGAGGTCAAATGTGAAGCAGATGATCATTGTCTTTTTTGATGTTCGTGATTTTGTGCATCGGGAATTTGTACCCCCTGGCCAGACTGATAACCAGCACTTTTAATTGGATGTTTTAAGGCGTCTGCGAGAGGATGTGAGGATACGCCCGGAACTTTGACAATCAGTTGACTGGTTTCTGAATCACGACAACGCTCTAGCACACACGGCCTTACGAGTGACCCACTATTTGGCATATCAGAGGTGGTCTATCGTTCCCCACACGCCGTATTCGCCGGGCCTACCCCAATGCGAAGTTTCCCTATTTCCACGAATGAAAAAAACGCTAAAACGGGAGCGTTATGTCGGTGTGGAGGCGGTAAAAATAGCTTCGCAAAGGGCACTGGACAATATCAAACTTGAAGAGTTCCAAACATGCTTCCAACAGTGGGAAAAGAGACTAGACAAGTGCATCGCATGTAATGGAGAGTATTTTGAAGTTGACTGAAATAATTTTGTAAAAAAGTTCATCAATAAAGTTCTTATGACAACAATCCTGTTTCTTTACGACCCCCCCCCCCCTCGTTTATAATGGATCCTGTTATTATTTTTGTATTCCAGTCTTCAATACAAAAGACATGAGTAAAATGCTATTTTTTAATAACGGTGTAGACCGTTTTAAAAATGACCGTTACGAAAGATGTCAAGTACGCCCACGAATATTTTACTAACGATGCTCTTGATCCACTTTGAGCTGTCATGTTCGGATTAGTTCGCGTCAGCTATTGATTCTTCGTTCCCTTCCACGATTTGTCCGGATTCTTTCCTACGCTTCGTGCACTAGCATATTCGCAACGTATTCTTTTCATATGCATTATATACAATATCAGCAAGGTTTGTTTATTTCAAGTTAAAACGATTCATCAGAGTAAGCTTCTTGCATGCTTCTAATGATATACCATATTCCAAAAAAAAGGGCATCTGGAGCAATTACTTTCAAGCAATTGTTTCACAAACCCTTAGTTGCATATTTAAAACGACCAATCAGGAATATTAGGATTGTGTTACTCCACTGGAAACGAAGGAACAGCTCTAACTCATGTATTGTAGAGTAACGTAGGCTCCATCCACAATAATAAACGTCAGCACAGCGGAAACTTAAAACCTATAATGTGCATTGAAATGGAACAATTCACGTGGATCAAATAAAGATAAAATGAACACTGAATTAAACGAAAACTAAGAAATCGCAAGCCTAATCTTTCATGTTCACGTCTATGTCAATCAATGGGCAATTCTCACCAAATGCCCATACTAACATCAGAATACAATCCGATCATATTTCTTGTCAACATATGTCGCTAACACTTTCTGTGTGCTATTACGGTCCATGGGGTAAGAGAAAGAAAACACAGAGCAACATGTAATTTCTTTTTCTTCATCTTCTTTTTCTTCACTCCCTGGTTTGGGCATATCGACCGTTCCCGCTTCACAGATCTCTCCAGCGTTTTCTGGGTCGTCCTCTGCCTCTTCTTCCTTTTGGATTATAGTTTAGTGCTGCATTTGGATACCTTCCATCCTCCATTCTTAATATATCTTCATGCCATTGTTGCCTTCGTTCTGATATTTTGACATGAATTGGTTCGATTTCTAATTACTTTCTAACATCCTAATTTCTTATTTTGTCCAATATTGTACAACCTTTAACACTTCTTAAAATTTCATCTCGGCAGTCTGTATTTTATTTAAATACTTTTGTGTTGGCAGCCAGGTTTCGCTTCCATATATTAAAGTTGGAATAGCCATTACCTTATACATTTTCATTTTTGTATCCTTTCTCACTCTGTTTTCAAAAGTTCTTTGGATTGTCCCACATATAGCTCGGAATTTGTTCACTTTTTCTTCTATATCAGCATTGTTTCTAAACTTATGCTACATCCTAAATATTTAAAACTCGATATTTGTTCTAATATCCTATTTCCTACAACAATTTTTTATCTTACATTATAATTTCCTTTAAAAGCCATAATTTTTGTATTTTCTTCTGATATTTTAAAATTATCCTTTTGTATTACATTATTTAGAATATACATTGATTTTTCTAGTTGATTTTCATTCCGATGAATCAATATTTGGTCATCCGCAAACAGCAGGGTATTAATATAAATATTTTCTTTTATTTTGATTCCTGGATCTACTGAAATCTTCCATTCATTTAGAATATCGTCCATATATATACTAAAAGAGTAGGTGATAAGCTAAACCCTTGTCTTAGTCCAGTATTGGTAGAAATTTGTTCTGTTAACCTATCCCCAGTATCAATTCTTATAGTTGTATCTGTGTATATGCCCTTTATTGCATTAATATTAAGTGGTGGGTAATACTTACTTTCTAATATTTGCCACAGTTTTGATCTATTTATTCTATCAAAAGCCTTTTCCAGGTCAATGAATAGGATATGTGTTTCCAAATTCCAGGTCAATGAATGCGATATGCCGGACGAACATGTAATTTATAGGTGCAAATTCTTGGTGAGTTGGGTGTCTTCATTTTGAATGCGAGAGTTCCAGTCATTCCACAATCAAAATACAAGGAAAGCTAATTAACAGTGTCATCAGCAGATAGCTATGGCTCCAGGATATGGGAGTAGTTTGTAAAGCCATTGGAGAGGCGAGTGAGATGACGCAATATAAAAAGCTTGGTTTCAAATTTCTTGTGGTTTAAAGGAATTCTCCAGCTGTCAAATTAGGGCACTAGAACATAAACAGTGGTCTGTAATCTGTGAGCAGCAATATCTAGTTCGTGCAGTAAAAATGGCGATCCGTCAGCGTATGTAGCGATATCGAAATGTGATAGAGCACGTAGCTATGTCATGAGTGAAGGATTAAGCAGCAAGAGGTGCTAAAATAGAACTCTGAGGCACTCCAGACTTGATGGCCGCAAGAGATAGAGTAGGACCTATCCGTACTTGAAAAATACGACGTGAGATAAACACAATCCGGCAATGCAATAATCCTAAGCTTATAAATTAGACCGCCGTGCCACTCTCCATAGAAAGCTTATTTAAATCCCGGAAATACTGTGTCTGTGCGTGCTTTTACGCTCAAAACCGCGAGCCGATTGTAAAACGTGCCTGCAAAACGAAATTGTTTTTTAATTTATATCTGCCACATTAAGTCATATCAGACGATGAATGAAATTGACGGAATGATGCTCAAATGAGTCCAGGTTCAACCAAGTTTAGAGTTGCCCAACATTCATCTCTCGGGATAAGGGATAACCCACTCTGACCGAGTTTGGCACTCGGGCCCTTTTGAACGCGAGGCAGACATGCAACCACTTACATGCTACAGAGGCGGGCACGAAACTGTTGTGTTGGCATCACTGTGTTATCAGATTAAAGTTCACATAAGAGTTTGCGATGACTTTAGCAAGAAATTTTGTACAGAAGTAGGACTGATAGGATAACTTAAGGGTACGGAAGGCAATACCCCAGGTTTAATAAGCTCAACGTGCTTCCGCGATAATGGAAAACGTTCGAGGCGAAAATCAGCATGTAATATGGAGGCTACATGAGGAATACATGTCAAAGGCAGTCTCAATATTCTAACCGAAAGAATGCACAGTAGGATTGGGTGTGATGTATTTTGGAAAAAAAAAAAAAAAAAAATAGCTAATAGCTTGTTTTGTATGTTCAAATATTTATACTTTTCCCAGATAGGATGTTATTATTTTTTTAATCTCTCGCTGATGTACTGAATAGAACCAAATTTCATAGGTATCGCATAGCGACCAGATCATAAATGATTCTATCACTTAAGCCTGCTATATTCCCCTATTTCCATTCTACCCACAAGGAAATATGTAATAAAACCATTTCTGCAAATATTTCTTGCCTGTACTTTCCATGTTGGTTTTACTAAATAAATTTACAACCATTGTGCAGCTCAAAAAAGTAATTAATTGTATATAACATTATGAAATTTTTTAAATCAATACAACTTTGTTGACATGTTTAAATTTTCATTTTATCACCACTAAGTGCATTAGTTTAATTACAAAGAATAAAGCATACCCTCTTGTTTATTATTATTATTATTATTATTATTATTATTATTATTATTATTATTATTATTATTATTATTATTATTGTTATTATTATTATTGTTATTATTATTATTGTTATTATTATTATTGTTATTATTATTATTATTGTTATTATTATTATTATTGTTATTATTATTATTATTATTATTATTATTATTATTATTATTATTATTATTATTATTATTATTATTATTATTATTATTATTATTATTATTATTATTATTATTATTATTATTATTATTATTATTATTATTATTATTATTATTATTATTATTATTATTATTATTATTATTATTATTATTATTATTATTATTATTATTATTATTATTATTTCTTTGATCACATTTAAGGTGGAAGAGATATTTACACAGATGTGGTACATGAAACTATTCTATAACAAATTTACCAGCGTGTTTTACTTGCTTTACTGTTATTCTGATTTATGTTTACATATTTAAATTTGCATTTATCTGCTTAACTGTTAAAATAAATTCATCTCGAGCTTTAGATTCTCTCAAGATAAACGTAGTTACAAATGCAATGTAATTTAGAGCTGTCGTCAAAGAAAAGCTTAAGTTCTCCCGAAAGCGCATTAGTTTAATGAACATTGCAATCTAGCTCTAGTGTTGATTACATTCCTCTCGTTATCTCCTAGTCACGCATTTCACTATTCAGAAAACCTCGACATCTACACCTATCACGTAATGAGATGTTATTAGTAAACCTAAAAGCTTGTATCTCAGAAATAACTCAATATCCTCAATAATTCATAGGAAACATGTTAATTTTAAACATACAGTAGAACCTCGCAACAAGGGGTGCCGATCGTTCGGACATTTATTTTCCGTTTACGCAACTTTACGTCTTACAGAGGGTTGTGTTTAAATACAAAGAAATTACAGAAGCTATAGTCCCACAGGTTTATAGTTAAGGAATACTATAAAATAAAGTGTAAATGATAATAGGCTGATATGTAATAGGTACCGTATTTTCAACTTGCATACAATAATTATAGTTTATCGTCTAGTTTCTCTGTCTGTTTTCAATTTTCCCTTTCCAATCTGCAACTGTCTGCATATCAATATCATTTGTTTTAAAACAATGTTATGGCTATATTTGAACTCTTGAGGAATCCATAGGAAGCTCTGAAATGGTCTTTGCCTAATTTTTTTGCTGTCTCTAAATCTTGAGTCTGAAGTAATGGTCCACAAATGGGAATTCCTTTAACGCACGTAACAACAAACCACTCGAATACAGCACGATTTAGCTTGTCATATTCTGTAAATTTTGTATTGCATCTCACATGTACTGCTGCCCCCTTTAACCACTGTCCTCAATTCTTATTTCTTTCCCTCTTTTTTTTTTCTTTTTCAAAATCTCATAAATCTGAGTTTTCCCCACTTTAAAACAACACAGTTAATTTTTTAGTTGGACGTTTGTTCTTTTCATGTTCTTCGATAATTTAACTTTTTCCTACAGTGATAAAGTCCTATTTTTTAAAAATCACCAAAGTTCAGTTTTCTACCACTCGTACTTTATCACTTGTGAGAACGAAACTGAGAATGAACACACTGCAAAACAGTTGTACCCTTACTATGTGTGTTGGAAGAGAGTTGACAGAGCTAATGGTTTGTTTTCCACTTTCCTCGAAGGATTACATTTATAGTTTTATGGTTCATGGAACTTCGGTGAAAGCACAGCCGCTCTCAGAGATTATTGCACTTTTTACAATACGTACGTTGTAATCCATTACACATAAAGTAATCATGTAAAGTGATCATGTTATTTACCCTCACAGTTCTCGTAAAATATTTCAGTTTCCGCGTTAGGCAATTTTCGGCTTAGAATATATTTTACATCGGTAATAGCTCAGTTCGTAATATTTTCCGTTTTTTCCATGTTCCTGACATATAAAGGATCCACTTTAAAATCTTAGAAGGCACTTTTAAGTTTTAAGAATTATTTATTTTTCCATATGTCTATTATTTTACTTCCTATGGAAAACAAAGTGAACAAAGGATTGCCGAAACCTAAATGACACAATTTGAAGTCAGAAAATAAGCTTGATAAATGCTTAAAACAATGGATATCCTTTGCCAGTGAAAACAGCATTGTAATATTTACTTCCGTTTGCGTCAACATACCGAAGTATGAAACTTCCTTCCTTTTCTGCTCCTATCATAAACAATGCAAGCTTTCCGCCTGCACACACTTGAAAACGAGTTCAAGAGTCTTGATGTCATCAATATAACTAAGGATGAAGAGCTTAATTTGCAAGATTTGCTGCGAAATTTTAAAACGGTCAGTTAAAAAAAAGTTTGTTATATTACTAATAATCTATTTTTACTTATTCTGCCAGGAACCTCTAGAGAATAAGAAGTATTGCAATCCACCCAAATATATGATTCGAGAATCCACCAAAAATGCTTATTTTGGGGCCTTCAATAAATAAAAAAAAATAGGAAAAGGATCACCTTAGTTTAATATTTGAGTTCAGTATGTTCCACCGAGGGGATAGCTCAGGCGATTTCGTCTGTGTCCCGCATTCGGGAGGCTCGAGTTCGATATCCAAGGCCAACCTAACTGACCCATGGGTATCTTCGGGGGCTTTCCCGAGCCGCTTGTCGAATGCTGGGTGGGGTAGGGTTTTTTTTTTCGTCCTCTAACGTTAAGTTATATCGGACGATGGATGAAATTTGTGAAATGATCCTCAAATGAGTCTGGGGTTCATGGAGCTTAGAGTTACCCGACATTCGTCGTTCAGGATAATGGAAAACCCCGGAAAAACCTTATCCTGGTAACTCACCCTGACCGAGATTCGAACTCGGGACCTCTTGAACGTGAGGCAGACATACTACCACCACGCTACCGAGGCGGGCACTGGGTAAGTTAATTACATCCACCGAATTTCCTGTTATCGCCATTTCGTCTCCATTATCATTTCATATAATCCCTCCGGTAGAGGTGGTTTCTCTCAGGTAGAGGTGTCGGCGGGAGTCTCGGCGGTGCATGACGGACGATATGCTCTGAGTGAATACTTCCTCCTCCAATGGAACGGACTCCGGCCATAGTGGGCCGACTGAAGAACGCGGCTGGCGGGAAGCCGATTGTGCAAGCCTGCCTGGCCTCATCCAATACTCTGGGGCGGGGGTAGGTGGCCCCCGGTCTCGAACAGGCTTTGTGACTGATTCGGGGCCACTTAGGTGGGATGAGGATTGTCTTGGGACGCCGGGGAGTCTCTATCTAGTAATGTATAGGGACCAGGGACCGCTGCTATCTGTCTCCTCTCACCTCATCCTCCCTCCCGCGTGTGCTCCACTTGTGAAAAAAGTACAAATACCAATCTGGTCGATGCATCGAATTCCCTCCGAGTAAGCCAATCCAGTCACTACCTTCCACGAAGATTTTAAACACAGCTTCATTTCTCCAAACTGTCCTTTGCAGAGAATGTTTTTCGAAACGTTTTCCTTTTGCAAGAATGGCTCTAAATTTTTTATTAAAATCATGTGTTTAAAAAAAGTATACAGTAAACAAAATGTATATCTTGGTTGAGAGGGATGGGCTGTGAAGTCCTTCTTCGAAAGAAATTTAGTATAATTTTGTATCGCTGGTAAACCTAAAACTAGGTGTCACTTCAATGGTTTCTGGCAACGTCATGGAAAGAGATTTGGAACATCTCATATGGATTCAGTTCTCTCTACATTCTCTGTAGCCAAAAAGATGTGTGTGAAGCTGCATATTTCTACAAAAATTTACCTCCATCAGCATAATGTACAACGAAAAATAATCTTTGAAAAGGATAGTATGTAGAAGCTGCATAAAAATAAACTGCACTGGGTAGAGAAAGCGAGATAAATTAATAACACTTCTGTTGCTTCGTTAATAAAATTCGGTACATTATAAATGAAATAACGTCTTCCATAATTTTAATTACTACTTTACAAATTGTAATGAACATAAAATCAATGTATTTAGAAAACGTTCCAGCGGAAAATTAGAGATTTGGACAACAGAATTGCAGGGATGAACACAATTATTTAATCATTTATATCACATGGATTTCTGTACCCACCGTCATTTATTTTTATATAGTGGTAAAAACTATTCTTGCAGAAACTTATGCTACTTGAAGTTGAAATAAATAAATAAATAAATAAATAAATAAATAAATAAATAAATAAATAAATAAATAAATAAATAAATAAATAAATAAATAAATAAATAAATAAATAAATAAATAAATAAATAAATAAATAAATAAATAAATAAATAAATAAATAAATAAATAAATAAATAAATAAATAAATAAATAAATAAATAAATAAATAAATAAATAAATAAATAAATAAATAAATAAATAAATAAATAAATAAATAAATAAATAAATAAATAAATAAATAAATAAATAAATAAATAAATAAATAAATAAATAAATAAATAAATAAATAAATAAATAAATAAATAAATAAATAAATAAATAAATAAATAAATAAATAAATGATTCCTTTGCACATTTCGTTTTAGGTACGAAGGAAATAGCGATTGTGAGACATTGAACTGGACACGTTCCTTCATGACACTGCGATAAAAAGACAATAGCGGAAACAACTTAAAAACGGCAAGTATTGACAAATACGGGTGTCTCGGGAAAATATATTGCGTCCTTTAAAAATATCTACATCTTTTGACAGCAGTTGTCTCTCTCCGTCTCTCCCCCTCCCTCTCCCTCACTCTTTCTTTCTTTCTTTCTTTCTTTCTTTCTTTCTTTCTTTCTTTCTTTCTTTCTTTCTTTCTTTCTTTCTTTCATTTTTTCTTTCCCTTGTCATTAACTAGTCATGCAAGCTCCGAACGAAGCGATCTTCGCAGTACACATTTTATCTGCAATGAAAATGTCTAAAATATATTGTACTATAATTGAAACCCTTAGAGACGTTTTTGCACAAACGAACAATTTTGGAAAATATTTCAGGTGAAGAGCCGTTTAGGATGAGGGGGGCGGGGCACTGTGTCGAAAACTTCCATGCTGAAATTAAACACTAAGTTTGAAACTACTTTTAATGTATTATGGTTACTTATGTTGCTGACACACACACGCGCACGCGCTCGCGCGCACCCACGCACCTACGCATGCACGCACACAGATCACCCTCTTCTAATTACTACCTAATTCAGAAGACTTCAAAAGCCTGAACCATACATTTATGGTTATCTCAAAATAGAATGTTTGGTTACTATAGAAAATCTTCTCTACCAACTATCTACCTAGTAGATAAATTAAAAACCAAATAAGGTCATTTTTCTTTATTCTTGGTATTATATTGCGAAGGTTTGGTAAAGAGTACGCAACGCCTACGAAACCCGCCGTTCTATTGCTGCTAACCACACCCAGAATAGAAGGGGTAAAGAGAAGGCACCGCAGAAGGCCACAGGGTCGCAGGCACATGAGTCACAAAGACGTGCGGAAGTCCCTAACAAATGCTTAAGAGTCCATCCCAGCGCCCGGACCCCCTGCGTAGCCTACAACACACCGGTTGGAGTGTCACAAGGGCTCCCACGTGAGGACAGAGCACTCCAGCGCGAGAACATCCATTACAATGCGCTAACATCAGCGCCATCTATCCGGCATCACCATAAATGGCAAGCCTGAAAATTGCCGATTGGTGGGACGAAGTCCATGGGTGTAAATAGAAGCAGTTCTCGACTGATGACAGAATATGCTCTAGTGGGAGAAAGACATTACTCAAGTGAGCCTCTGTATTTTCCAAGACATGCTGGTAAAACAATTCGTAAACATTTATGTTCCTTTGTTTGTTATAATGTATAGGTACACTTACTTTAAATAGATGAAGCGACAAATCAGACAGCCTTAGTTTTTGCGCCTACGATATCTCCGTAGCATTTTCGCGCAGCATTGTCATCTGTTGCCAAATATTTTGCGTGCTTAGAATAACTATTCTTTTCTTAGAGCAACGTTTGTTTTTCTCCTCCTGCTAGCAAAGTTAACTTACTTCTCTGTCTCTGTATCTATTATTTAAAACAAAGCCCTTAACGTTCAAGACATCGCCGCGTGATATATTTGTCTTTGTTTTATTATATTTTTTTCTTTAATATTTTTTTATTGAGTTTTATAGCTACAATTGTACGTACAAAATTAATGCTGTCTTTTTTGTTAACACATTTTAGATACAAAACAGATGGGACAACATTCATATATTTCGAATGAATGCAATTTGCACGTCAGCAAGATTCAGTATAAAATATAATTACGAATGGATAAGAAGGGATCGTTTTATAATGCCTTAACTGTTATATGAAGTATTTGTTAATAGCAATTTGTTTTCAGAAAATATGTTTTATAGTTCTTTGTTGGATGAAGCCTTAAGATTATGTTTCGTATCCCACGCGGAATGTTTTCGTGCTTATGATTAACAGAAGATCATAATAAAACTGAAGAAAGCAGTACAGCAACGGTATTTTATTCAATTCCACGAAAAGATTCTAAGAGATTTCACCGATAATACATGTGTTGCAGTTCCCGAATAAAAGAAATAATAAAATAAAATAGGTCTCCGGCAGCGTGCGCATCTCTGTAAACAGGGCGACTCAGAATGCAAAGATGTCTGAACACCAAACTGCAAATTTTAGTTACCATCTTCCAAAAGATAGCTACACCAAGATGTTCAAGAAAACCGCCTACATCCCAAACAATGATTTACATGAAAAAGTTCCGAAACTTTTTATTATCAAAAATGGTTCTAATGATAATTATTTTACGTATTTTGATAACAGCATAACCAAAATTTTCAGTCTCTAATGTCCTCTTCAATCTGAATAAATTCTACATAATGGGTGAACTATAACAATTTGTGCTGCATATTTTTTTAAACTTTATTTTAGAGTTAATCATTTTAGATATGCCTTGTCATTGTTTCAATTATAAAAAATGATACTCTTTTCAAAAAAGAATTAACTTTTGTCTTTTTAGGTTCTTTTTCCCCCCAACCCATGCAACAAAAACAGAATTTCAAAGCTATTTACATAGCGTTCAGATTTTAACAATTTTGATTATTATCCTTTGAGTGCACCGTATTCCCCTAATTCCATTAAAAGGAAATATGTAATAAAACGCATCTATAAATGTTTATCTGGATTAACCCGAATCAAGGACGCTTGCCGTCCTTCAGACTACCGAGAGACGTCTTGGGGCCCCTTGGTTAACCCAAGAGAAACCCCAGATATCTCTGTGACCAATTTTTACGCCTGATGGATCAAGCACTACACAACCCGTAACCAAAATGGAGAAAAAACTTAAATCGTGTCTCCCAAAACGGGGGAACGATTATGTGCAGCTGCCTATGAGACTTAAACAAGGGCATCCCATTCCAAATTCCCAACAAATTCAAACACCCCAGCAGAACATGAAACCAATTACTAGTCATTTCGTAGGTTAAGCCGCAAAGTGGCTAGGTACTGTGGCATAAGACACCCGGACGGGGAAAAAGAAAGATAGCCCCGCCCGACTAGGACTACCTCTGGACCTCTGGACCGAATTAATTAGGACAATGCGCTTACTGAAGAATCGTATGCTGAAAATTTGAAAGATTATGTAAAGTAGCACGAGATATTTTTAAAAGATACCTGTGACTGCGCGCGCGTGTGTGTGTGTGTGTGTGTGTGTGTGTGTGTGTGTGTGTGTGTGTGTGTGTGTGTGTGTGTGTGTGTGTGTGTGTGTGTGTGTGTGTGTGTGTGTGTGTGTGTACAACGTTATTTTAAACTGAAATATGAAAAGTAACAAATTTGTTCTATTAGTTCTGTATTTTTCAGGCACACCACACAAATGGTTTAAAGAAAACCTCTTTACCAGTAACTGCTCTTTTCGCAATTGCTTTACTTTCGCAAAAAAAAAAAAAAAAAAAAAAAAAAAAAAAAAAAAAAAAAGAAAAAAGTTTAAGATATTTGCTCCACAGAAAACACGTATACTACATGGCAAAGCGAGAAGGCGTATCTGAAAAAAATTCGGAACACAGATGTTTACCTCAGCTTATCGCACATACACTGTGAATCCAGTGTATGTATACTCATGTCTTCTGGACAGCAACGTGTCATACATCGGCAGGCGCGAGAAAACATATCATATAGATACACGCAGCTTCCAATCGCTCTATTTTTGTTTCGTAACTTACTGTACATCAATTTACTAATATTTCACTCTTCTCATCGCCCAGATAAGACCCGATAAGGGATGATCGCAGCGCTGATCACCTGAAGGTCGATACGTCTCAACGCTCGGTCGAGTAATACATTAAATTTAATGCAAACTGTCTCTTAAGATCCTCCTCATCCTGAATGCATCTTATCAGTAAATACAGTAGCAGTATGTGGGGATTGCAGAGTGTTCAATGGTCTTGGCACCTCGAACTAAAAATATTTTGTGCTGCCCCTATCTCCTACTAAAGCAAATTCAACACATGAAACCGGGCATAAAATCTCCCCATGCCTATGGGTGAGATCGAACCTGAGAACATTCTGTAGCTGAGCTATCACTCTGCGGCCTACTTCACCTCGGCAGGGAACATATAACCTATAAACCATAAGGCCAGCCTCGGTAGTGCAGATGATAGCATGTCTGCCTCACGTTCAAGAGGTCCTGAGTTCGAATCTCGGTCGGGGTGAGTTACCTGGATAAGGTTTTCCGGGGTTTTCCCTTACCCTGATAGACAAATGTCTTGGTAACTCTAAGCTCCATGGACCTCGGACGCATTGAGTATCATTTCACCCATTTCATTCATCGTCCGATATGACTAACGTAATTAACGTATTGGTTTATATATAAACCATGAGACACATAAAACCTTACTACGCACAAGGTGTATACTTACACCCTAAAAACACATCACGTGTGACAAATATTTTTGTGGTTTTAGCAAGCCCTGTAGTTTTTTATACAAATAATAAGTCTTTATTCTTTTGTTTTTGTGATGCTGGTGCAAACCGAATAGCGCGTTCTTATAAAAAAATCGATTAAGATTATTTACGTACAAGGAGAATTCAATGAAGTATGTAAGAAACCATTTCCGCTATGTTCATCTAAATTAACGTGAAGCAGATAGAGTAAGCAAAGTAACTATTTAATTAACGTCCTCCAACGTTAAGTCATATTAGACGATGACTGAAATGATGCTCAAATGAGCCCAGGGTCCGACATTCATGATTCAGGACCAGGAAAAATCCTGAAAAAAATTACCCAGATAACTCATCCTGACAGAGATTCGAGCTCGGGGCCTGTCGTACGTGAGGCAGACACGCTGCCACTGCACTACAGAGGCGGGCTAAAATGTGAACCAGACAAATCAGTTTTATTAAAAATGCCTTTCTATTTTTTAATAGTTTCAAAACGCCTGCTGCGGTAAACATTTGGATAAGAAACGTTTTGGTCAAAGTTGGGTAAAGGTTAGAAGAAGAAAATAAAAGTTCAAATTAATTTAGTCGTGACCTGGAAACAACACATGTAGGATTCGTGTCTTTCTTTCGCCGCTTAAGTGTCACACCCACATTTGGAAATTGGCTGACTCAGAAGTCCAATATCCTGGTGAAATGCTTTCTAAGCAGTGTTTACTCACCGGTTTATTGCTTCCCTTTGCGAATAAACGGACAGCTTGCAGAATTCGCTCAGCCCACGACGATTTGTCCTTCATGATGAAACCTCACTTCACACTTGCACATAAAAACACGAAACAGACATATATTTTCTCAATGTAAACAAAATACCTCCACAAGAAATTCTTCCACTTCACTATCAAGCGTCACCTTATTCCTCTATTAAAATTCTAGTATCAAATAGAGATTCCCTGATTTAAACAGTGAACAGGGTCGTCACTTGTGAACTCCACTTGTCGACGCGTTTTTCACTTCTAACGCCCTACCACTTTCACCAGCAAGAATGATTTACACTCGCAAGGAAATTCAAGAGCTTTTACTGCACTAGCGCGGCAGATGTTCGATTATTCAATGAGATCCATTTCCTCTGTCTGCAAGTTTACCCGATAATGTTTTCTCCTACATTCTGTCTGAAAGGAACTGGTGCGACCACGTTCGAACCAAAACCTTCTGCGCCTTTGGCACTACTAACGCTCGTTTCTGACTGACCGGTAGCACTAACGCTATAATTACTGAACCACTACTACTCACACACATTTACACTCCGCCTCCCTCCCCCACCACAATGCACTAACACGCTTTTTCTTGGCAGTTCCCTGACGTCATAATCTCTCCTGTTGGAGGGGAGTAGGCTTCTTTTTCGTGATGTCATCGCATTCTTCTCGGGCAACACGCCGAGCGGCTTCTAACCAAAACAGCCGATTTTCAAAGTCGCTCTGGCTGAGCCAGGAATAAATCTGGCTTTCTTCAGGGCTAACCACTGTTTCAGAATAGGCGCAGAATTGCTCACTAACGGGACAGTATCGGTCTTGCAACGAAAAAAAAATTCTGATGTGCATCTTTCACTTGACTCTTTTCCACTTGTTCCTCAAAAACTATTCTTACAAAATGTATTCTTATTACTCCCTATCTCTTACCAGCGGTCGCTATGTGACAGCTTTAATATTACATATTCGACAAATACAAAAACAAATAACTTCCTACTTTAGAAAACTAAGTATTTGAAAAATAAAATCAATAAAGCAATAACACGGAT
This sequence comes from Mantis religiosa, assembly GCA_030765055.1. Lineage (NCBI taxonomy): Eukaryota > Metazoa > Arthropoda > Insecta > Mantodea > Mantidae > Mantis > Mantis religiosa. Next base: position 70,986,504 of record CM060956.1, read on the forward strand.
ATCTCGGAAATGGTAACCTCCATCAATATATTGTAAGTGCTTTAGTGAGATCTGTATCTTTTGTACAGAAGATTTTGTCTATATTTTTTTTTTTTTTTTTTTTGTGATATTTACGTTCTCCAACGTTAAGTCATATCGGACGATGAATGGAATGGGCGAAATGATGCTCATATGAGCCCGGGCTCCATGGAACTTAGAGTAACCCGACATTCGTCTTTCAGGATAAGGGAAAACCCCGGAAAAACCTTGTCCAGGTAACTCACCCTGACCGAGATTCGAACTCGGGACCTCTTGAACGTGAGGCAGACATGCTACCATCTCCGCTACCGATGCGGGCGTCTGTCCACCCCCTACGGTTTTTCAGTAATATAGATAACTCATTGAGAATGAAGAGGTCTTCCGAGACTATTCCCACAAAATTCAAGATGCACTTTAAACATGTGACAGTGTGACAAAATATAAAAAAAAACTCACCATATTTGTTATCCAAACAGCATAGCACTAACTTAAGCCCTATTCTCATAGAAAAGTTACCGCAAAGGTAATGTGAACACTAAAACTTGTTGCCAAGTTAAGAAGTAAGTTCATTTACAGTGATTTTCGTTAATGTGAATATAAACATTATCGCCAGACGCTGACGCCAAACCCTGAAAATTCCAATCTTCGAGTTGGCGCTTGGCGATTAAGCAAAAAAGTGAGGGGAAAAAACACTATCGCACAGTACAGGAACAAAAATGGAGAACAGATATGGAGTCATTTAACGAGAAATTGATCATTGTACTTCAAAATCCCCGATACCTTCATGAAAAAGAGTATAAGTCATATTAAGATAATTTTCTGAAGGAAAATATCTAGAAACACATTACGAATTGACTGAAATTTAAGTTGTTTACAGTATTTACTATAGTATCTGTTCACTTTCTGAGAAATATTAGGTTAGGTAGGCTATAAAATATTTTATTTATACATTGAAAACCATTAAATGTATTATTATTATTATTATTATTATTATTATTATTATTATTATTATTATTATTATTATTATTATTATTATTATTATTCGAGGGGAGACTCAAAAGAAACCGGACTCCCAGGGCGCTGCCACTCGTAGACGTAGTGCAGGGCTCTCACGCTAGATGGTGTTAATAGAGACCTTCACCAAACAGCTGTGCAGACGGCGTCAGTGTAGAGCTGAACGTGCAAGTGTGGTATTGTGTTTCTCTGACTGTTGGCGGGTTACCTCTGCGAAGTCGTAATGGCAACTTTAAAAGAACAAAGAGTGTGTGTGAAATTTTGTTTCCTGCTTAAAAAAAAAAACTGCAACGGAGCCACACCAAATGCTTCAGGAAGCTTTACAGGAGGACGCTATGAGCCGCACACAGGTTTTCGAGTGGTTTGGGCGCTTTAAACTTGGTGAGATGTGTGTTGAAGCTCAAGCTCGTTCTGGACGCCCTTCAACATCGCGAAATGAGAAGAACATTGAAAAGGTCCGCCAACACATCAACGAGGATCGTCGCCAAACGATCGACCAAATTTCAGCAGCGACAGGAATCAGTTGGAGCTCGTGCCAGCGGATTTGGAGGGAGGATTTGCACATGAGACGTGTTGCTGCTAAATTTGTTCCGCGCCTTCTTACACAGGAGCACAAAACCATCCACATGAATGTGTGTCAGGACTTCAAAACAGAAATTGCACGTGATCCAAACTTCTTGAACAAAGTCATTACAGGGGATGAGAGTTGGTGCTACGGGTATGACCCAGAAAAAAAAAAAAAAAAAAAAAAAAAAAAAAAAAAAAAAAAAAAAAAAAAACGTCAAGCCAGTGGAGGATTCCCAACTCTCCCAGACCAAAAATAAGCAAGGCAACTGAGGTCAAATGTGAGGACGATGATCATTGTCTTTTTTCATGTTCGTGGAATTGTGCATCGGGAAATCGTACCACCTGGCCAGACTGTTAACCAGCACTTTTACTTGGATGTTTTAAGGCGTTTGCGAGAGGACGTGAGGAGGAAACGCCCGGAACTTTGCGATCAGGTGACTGGTTTCTGCATCGCGATAACCCTCCAGCACACACGGCCTTACGAGTGACCCACTATTTGGCATCTCAGAGGTGGTCTGTCGTTCCTCACGCTATTCGCCGGACCTAGGCCCTATTTCCACGAATGAAAAAAAAAACGCTAAAAGGGGAGCGTTATGACGCTGTGTAGGCGGTAAAAACAGCTTCGTAAAGGGAACTGGACAGTATCAAAGTTGAAGAGTTCCAAACATGCTTCCAACAGTGGGAAAAGAGACTTGACAAGTGCATCGCATGTAATGGAGAGCAATTTGAAGGTGACTGAAGTAATTTTGCAAAAAGTTTCATCAATAAAGTTTTCATAACAACAATCCGGTTTCTTTTGGGTCCCTCCTCGTATTTGAAAGAACTGTTAATGTAGTTAGGTAAGCAATGTTCTGATTTATTTGATTTCAGTTATGGTAGACACGTACCAGATGGTACAATTTGTAGTAGCATAAATTGCACTGTGACATCTTCGTCAATCGTTGCAACCTCCATGTTTAATCGCTCTGCACACTTCAGTTATTTTATTTTGATTTTGACGTTATTACGTCATTTTGAATGACAAAGCGAATTTCCAGTTCAGTTCATACGTTCAAGTCCTCGCGTTCATATTAATGTTTCTATGTGAAACGGTCTTTAGTTATTTTTACTTTTATAAATACACAGAACAAACAAGTCAGTGATAATGTTTCTTTATGGCTCTGTTGCAAACACCAAAATTTGCTCGAACATTCTCGACGCTCACTGTTCGTAGATTAATACCCACTTTCACACTTAGTACTTGGCAACACTGTAACATCTGACTCTCCTTTCTGCATTTATTAGCCCTAGCGTTTTGCTCCCTTATACAACCCCGCCAAGACGGTTCTGGAAACCGTAGTCTTTGGTATTGACTGAATGGAACATTGTCGAAGTAGATTCTTTTAAATTTACTGCAATCAGCCGGTCTGGAAATAACAACGCGGTACAATAAACAGATACGTAGGTATTTATGAATCGTGACGTCAGCCAGCGGCTGTCCTCGAATGAACCATTATTGCTGCTCTTGTCAGCAAATAACAAAGGTAGACTCCGGTGGCTTACACTCAATCCCTTTACTGTAGACATCACCAACTAGAGGAACCTCGGGACGAACATTCGAGCCCCTCCCTAATTGGGAGTTGTTCGGATTGGGTTGGACTCGGGGGCCAGTGGTTCCTGATACTAGTGGGTGATCGGGTACGTCTCCGGACGGGGTTGAGGGAAGCCATTCATATTCCCGCGCACTAGCAAGCATAGCTAGTAGGTGTGCTAGATCACCAGGCAGCCCCACCGAGGTGATATCGGTAGCCTTCCCATTTTGGAGTTGTCGCGCGTAAGTGGCGTATCCACTTCCATCCCGTCTTGAATCCACAGGACCAGAGGTGGGGGGCGCCTTGTTAGTCTCTAGGTCTTGCCCTATGGAAAACCCCATGGAGGCGCCGGGCGCCCTTTTGGGACAGGTCGGTAACTCCCTGGTCGAAGGAGGCCAGGGTCCTTGGTCCTACGGGTCCAGGACTAATGGGAGTAGAACCTCTGGCATTAACGTGTAGGCATTAGCAGTCACCGTGACTATATTCCAATCAAAATCGTTCGAGCCGTTTTTGAACGGATCAAAATTTTCGAAACTTTATCAATGTGAAGTTTGGGATGGGGGAAGTTTCCCACTTGTAGAAGATATTCATATCTCTGACTGGATTGATATGAATCGATTCCTATTGGATGAAAGCGGAGTTGCAACGAACTCTACTTCAGCCAAAGAAGGATGCAAATCGTAGGTTGTATAATACTGCATATATCCCTGTAACATAAATAGCATTTCATATTCAATAGAAAAACGAAACTGGCTTTCCTGTGCAGATATTAATAACTTATGATTGTAATTTTGTGCTGCCTATTATCAAAACGGAGTCTTAATATTACATTAATTATAACAGGCCTATATTTAAATTGGGCATACTTCATTTGCAAATATTTCACAGATATATGCGATGCAAACATTGATACTAATCCTTGTGCAAAGACCTTCAAATAAGGACAAGTGATACCGGTAGTTGTAAAACTCAACTAAATTAACTTCCTTAAGCAAACATGTCCCTCAGTACTTCATTACCTGCATGTTAATTTAAATTTTATTCAATTTCCCAATTTCCTGAATACATTAAATACGGGTATGTGCTTTATTTCTTGTATTTCTTTATTATATTTTTCACTGTTTCTAGCTGGGTCAAACAAAAGCAACTGCAGGCCAGATTTGGCCCTTGGACAGTAGTTTGACAAATACTGCTCTGTTTACCTCTTAAGATACAAGAGGGAGATAGAGGATGCTGGAGCGAAAGTTAGATATTAAAAGAGAGAGTCGCTTTAAGCTGCCTATGAATTCATCGAACACAACTTAATACATGAAAATTAATCTGTCTTCCACACTAGCTGTGTGTAGGCGATGATTTGGACACGTAGAGTAAGATTGAAAAAATCAATGCCATAGCCGGGATTTGAATCAGGGATCTCCCGGTCTCCGTCCGGTTGCCATTAACCATTGAGCTACTATGGCCAACGTGCCAGCATGAAATTCAATTCTTTGACTCGTATTTTCCCGGTTAATGGTTAAGAGCAACCGGATGGAGACCGAGAGATCCGTGGTTCAAATCCCGGCTTTGGCGCTGAATATTTCAATCTGACTACCTATCCAAACCTTAATACATGAAAATTAAAATTAATAGAAACCAATGGCTTGGAAATTATCAAATAAAGAAAACATTTTAATCCGATTCACATTCTTGGTGAAACAATTTGGTTCACGAGTTATGCACAACATTCATTCAGAATATGAAGAATTTCACTTGCTATTCGAAAAAAATTAAGCTCATGCATTCCATTTGTTTGCAAATATCTTAAACTCAAAGTACCCATTTTATTTTAAAGCATCATAGTCATTCTTGAGAAGATAAAAAATAATAAATGCCCAGTAAAATGGTTAGTTTGGCAAAGAGAATGTTTTACTTCGAATTATCATTTATATCCTTAGAATTACTAAATTTGAATGTTAGTCTTTAGCCCACCTTTTATTTTTGAATTATATAAAACAATATGCCCAAGTAATGGAGAAGGTACGAGTAAACAAATTGTCACATCAAGCACAGAGCATTCTGAGAGCTCATTGTCCAAGTTCTACCCTATCCTCTGGACGGTACCTTCGCCGTAAAGGCCCTGGTAGGTGGTTTGTCTAATAGCCAAATGTTTGTTTAGCCTTCTCATGACAGTGTTTTAGGTAAGGGTGGATTCTCTTCCCTAACCGGACCTGGGTGTTGTAGCCACATTTAAAGGCCGAGGCGGTAGGTGGTAGGATTGAGGGCGTGGAAGCTCTGCAAAGAAACCAATCAGTATAGGTTGGGGTGCAACCTGTGTAGGAGATCGCAGTTGTTATTGACGATGAATGAATGATTTATCGTTTTCTTTAAACGTTACATACGATTTAATAATTTATTATTCCCTCTTGTTGTAGCTTGTTTGTTTCTTTCCCTTCTACCGCTTATATTTAATATTTAGTTGCATACACAAAATGGTAGAGTATAGTACTTTTTTACATATCTTTACCATTTTGTGTATTTTCTCCACATTTCCAACCATTTTAACTTTATATTCCCTAAATGTGTTCCTTCTTTCTCCATAATACATTGATCTAGAGTTAAAAATCCTTCCAAAGTTTAGCTCTATTGGAAAATCCTCCACTTTCTCTAGTTTTATGTCTTTTCTCACTTTTTCAGTATCGCGGCATACCAGAATGTGTCAATTATAACACAATATATTGCATTTAATGCATCTCTATCTCCCTTTTCTTCCTCTTAATTCATTACACCTGCCCTTCTACGTTCTAGCCTCTTTGTTGCCTATCTCGATCTATTTCTCTCTCCCCATTCTATTTTTAAATATTTATACCTATGAATTACTTTTTTCCATCAAAATAGCTTCGAATTTCTTGATTTTCAATATCCTCGACTGTTGTTCCAGTTTCCTGACAGAAACCCTTACTTTGATTGCTGCATCTTGCCCATGTTAACCTATCCCCATTTCTTCCAATGTTATCTCAATCTTACGCATCAGATTTTACCCCCACTTTCTCCCTATAACCATGTATTGTTTCAGATACCATTTTCCTCCAATACATTTATTCTGAACAACTATTTGATCGCTCTTTATACTATTTTAGCTTTTTTCCATTCCCCCTAGTACCTCTAGTGCTACTCCATTTGTTGAACATATTGGTAACCCCTGGGTTATTGCTATAGTTTCCTGTGAATTGCATCTACATTTTCACCGCGTTTTTCCAGCCCCCATATATCTGCTTGCATAATATTCTTGCTTCTACCACCGTGCTCTAAGTTCCCTCCAGTCATGTAATTTGCATTTCTGGTATTTTGCTTAAACATGTATAGATTATCTGTATTTGTTGTTTTCGCTTTACTGGTATGTTTTTGTTCTGTTCAGTCCAATCACCCTAGGGAGTCTTACCCCTAGGTTGTTGATTTTCCTCTCTAGTCCCAGCCATATTTGCATTTTGCGAGTGTATGTGTGTTTTGGGTAAACATCGCTACAAGTTTGAGAAGCTGTAGAGTTTTTAATTTTTGAAGGCAATGCTAATATCTACATAATCTGATATCTGGAGGTTCCGCTTGGAAAATTATAAGCTTCTGAAGGTCATTCAAAAGATTTTAATGACTTACGTTGACAGCCCTGAACCTATCATAAAACTAAAGCTGTGTATCTCGCCAGTGATCAATTCTGCAGTGTTGCGTCGTTTAATATTAATTTCTCCTTCTTAACAATTGAACATTCTAGCTCTATCCTGGCTTAAAGTAATATCCGTTAGATATTTTTGATTGCAGATATTATTTCATCCAAATGTCAGTCGTGCGATATAGAGCAATTCTGTGATATTCGGTGAACCTCTGCAGGCTATTTCTAAATTATAGGAACAAACCTTGGGATGAAATAGAAAACATCTTGAAGTAATTTTTGCTAGAGCGATGCGAACCTTGTGTCAATAAAGAAAAGATTCATATGTTCCGTTTTGTTGGAAGGGATTGCAGTGATCGGTGTGTAAAAACTTATTAAACTAATGATCAAACATATTAATGTGATAGATATTTGGTTTATACAGCAAACATTCAGAAGAACACAAATCAATTAGAAGGCAAATAAAAATACTTCAATGTTCAATAAGAAGTATGGGGACATTGCTTTATTGTATCATCAATGCAAACACTCCTCCATTGTGTTCCAGATACGAGTGCATCGACATTAGGGACGTAACAAACAGTATTTTTTTTTTATTTACGTCCTCCGTTTGCTCCTTAAGCTCTACCGAATCGGACTTCCTAATTATTTATCACATCTAATCCGCAGTTTCCTCTACGACCGCAGCTTTTCAGTACCCGTTGGTGGAATGCTTTCATCCCCACGCAATATTACCGCAGGTGTCCCACAGGGTTCTATCTTGGCCCCGACTCTTATACATTTCTGATATTCCTGACTTAGCTCCGACTTCTTTAGCTCTTTACGCTGCTGACACAGCACTCTATTCCCATGTTAATCTTCAGCACGTACAACAAGTAGTACAGCTTACTTTAGATCGCCTAACTAATTGGTTCAGCACTTGACGGATCTCTTTGAACCCTGAGAAAACCGAGGCTAACATCTTCACTCTTCGCCGATATACTCCGTTTCCTCCGTTGTGTCTCTACAGGAACAACGTCCCTTGGCTCCCCACTACAACTCCCGTTAAATACCTTGGAGTGCTTTTGGACCCTCGACTGACCTGGCGTGCTCACATCGATCGTCTGTATCACTGGCCTCCGGGCGGCTTTCAAAACTCTCACCTCTGTTACATTGCCGTTCCAGCCTCGGCCTACAGTCTTCATTGTTACTCTACAAATCACTCGTTCGTCCACTTATTACTCATGCATGCCAAGTGTAGGGGGCCGCACACACATGCCATCTGCGTCGTCTTCAAGTTATACAGAATCGCTTCATGCGCATCGCTACCAACGCTCCATGGTTCATCCGTAATCAGCAGCTCCATCACGAACTAGGACTCTTACCTCTTCACGACTACATTCGCAGGATCGACCGTCGTTTCTTTTCCACACTGCAAGAAGTTCCAGGAGCTGTGCATTATAGCATCGGCGTCCACATGCGCCAACCCTCACGCTTAGAGAGGAGACTACCACAGGACCTGCTTCTGAGTGATACATCTGATTCCAGTGATTCCAGTGTTTGATGTGTGTCTAACATCTCCAATATTGACTTAATTCCTCAGCGTGTACTATTGCAGTTCTAACTTAATGTAGTTAGGGGGTGGCCGTTTGCCTGCCCCTGAGTGTTATTGTTCTTTAATGTATTGTTGTTACCTTCTTTTCACTCTGATCTGTAAAGCATTGTACTGCTGATCGATTAATAAATAATTATTTAAAAAATGGCGTCCTTCAAGGTTGAGTCATATCGCACGATGAATGGAATGGGGGAAATGATGCTCAAATGAGCCCAGGATCCATTGAGCTTAGAGATACCCGACATTCGTCTTTCAGGATAAGGGAAAAGCCCGGAAAAAACCTCATCCAGGTAACTCACCCTAACCGAGACTTGAACTCGGGAACGTGAGGCAGACACGCTATCATCTACGCTACCGAGGCGGGCAATTAAGTTTTTTCATATATATTTTAGAAAAAAACGAGCGACTTACTTAAGGCAGAATCAGACGATTTAAATACAATAACGTATCACAGTTGTATGACGTAATGCCATTTGGGTATTTATAGGTAAAGGATGCAAAGGGAGGAAAAGGGAAGGATCGTTTCTTGATATCACTAGTTGCCTTTGTTAGCAGTAAATTCATCTTCTCCTTGCATTTCTTAGTCTGCACTTCTCGCCGAATTCCGTTCTCAGAGCCCAGGGTAAAAGATCCCTAATATATGACGTCACAGGAATGTCAGCTGGCTGTCACAAGATTAGCTGATATGGCTCACATCTTCAAAGTTCACGTAGCAAAGTTCACGAATTTTCCTTGCAGTTACCCTCAATCGTCAAATAAGTATTGGATATTCAATAACGCGTTAAGAAGTTCCCATCACAGAACAAAAGAAACCTACATGCAACTACGGCAATTGATCAACGATTTATTTAAGGAAATGCCACAGGAAAACAATTACACAAAAAGGAGCACTGCCCGATAAAATTACACAATCAGTAAAGGCCAACTGCCAATTAATTCAACAAACAAGATTGTACAGGAACGCGACTACACAACTAGTGCTATATATATAGGACTCATTGAATTGTGTAAACCAGGAAGTGCACAGGTAAGATCACGTTAGACGTTGACAGGGGATAGAAAAATGAAATGTGTAGTGTTTAACGTCCGCTTTTACTACATACGGAACCGCAGGCGATGACGCTGATGATACACGAGATGAAGATGGAGCACCGGTGGAATGAGGTGGTGGGGAAAACCGGAGGTCCCAGAGAAAACCCGCCCCAGCACCGTGTTATCCACCACAAATCTCATTTTGCGGTCGCCTGAGATCGAACCCGGGGCGCCTTGCAGGGGAGAGAGAGTAAACGCGAGAAGGAGAATGACGGTAATAGAGAGAGGGGGGGGGGTAGGAAAAGCTACTGGCAGTTAAACACAAAAACGGAAGCAGAAACTCTGAAATACATAAGCCAGAATTACCTAGAAGCAAGCATTGGTTTTAAGTAACATGCCCGGCTAAGTCGAACAGAACCGCTTACTTCATGCCAAGACAGCCTGACTCACTCACAATATAGATTGTGAGTTAAGGCGAGCCAGTTCCACAGCCAAGTAATCTTGCCAAAGGCCAACCTGCCTCTCATAAGCTTTTGTTAGAACGCCAACTTCTGAAGGCACTCCTGATAATAAATTTTAATAATATATAATTACTTAAATTGATTTCGAGCACCATATGGCCACTCTTACTGAAACGCTATCACCAGGTGTGCGTTTGATGCTATTTCTGACATTTATGAAGCACGATAAGATATAGTTAAACACACCAACTGACATCCGGAGATGCAAACAACTTCCTGGTATTCATTAATGCTAGCGTTACTCAGATGTTCAGCATTTGCCGTCTATCTTTAAATTTAGAAACAAGTGTTGCAACATCCAGATCTAATAGAAAAGTGTACCTAAACATCAACGCCAAGTTCTTCTCAATGATCAAAACATTTTCTCGTACAGACACGTAATGCGGAAAAACTTTACTTCTGCGTTAAGAACTAATGTTTGTCACCTCATCGTAAACTTCATTAGCACGTAGCAGTGGTAATATGAGTCTTGCACCGTGGTGTAGTGGGCTAAGGCACCATGCCTTGCCTCCCCGCCAAGAAAAGCGGCCCGGGATCGATCCCATAAATGGGGTGCGGGTTTTAAGTCCCGAGTATAGAACCGGTGCTCACTCAGCATCGTGAGAAAATTGAGTTTCTTACGCTAGGTAAGCCAACATGAAAGCCAACATTTCGGCTGGGGTATGCCGAGATGCTGACCACATCTCCTTCCCGTATCTGTGGGATGATCGCCCAGCTCTACCTTGCGTATGTGGGCGTCAGGCCGGCAGTCGGGTTGGCAGGTCCTGGCCCTATTCGGTTGTCGCACCGTAGGTTAGTGGTAATAGGACAGCTTGTAATCATTAGTTTCGCTATCAAAAACAAGCTATGATACTCTATCAAATGTGTTTAAGTCTCAAATACTTGTTACAAAATCTTTACACTGTCAATGTTAATTTAAGTGTAAGCTGAAAAAACACGTTTGGTGAAAACAAGGAAAAGAAGTTACACTGTCCTGATATTCTTTATCTATGTAGCTTGTCTTATGTCTCTCTACAGAATATGCGTCCAGCAGACCAGCAGCAGCAGAAGATGCGAGTCGTCCAGGTTTACCTGGGTGGGGTGTTTGCTGCTCAGCACCTAGCCGCTTAGTGCAGCTTTAACTGAGCAGTATAAAAGAATTGTCTTGTGTCATAAGTGGTTGTCTTGGGCAGCGGTATATCTGGCCATGTGTGGAACGTAAAGAGCCCCTGGGGGGAAGTGCGTCGTGCTGGCTGCGCTCTTCCGCCTGCCTGAGCGGCATCAGAGCACAGCCCGCTTGACAGGCTAGAGGAAAAAGAACTAATCTTAGGGTATGGGATTTACCAAGCCCATTTCTGGACTTGGGGGTATAAAGTCAGGGGAAGGTGGCCCTGCCCAGTTTAGTCACTCAAAGCGTTTCTTTTTTGTGGGGGGGGGGGGGGCAGCCGGTAACTTAGTCTCCGGTGAGGAACCCTATGGTCATACCGGCCCAGGGTATTCACCAAGTTGTTGGGATGGGTGCCTAGCTTATGATGGTACGGGTTCTCTCCCGCACCACGTCTACAATGTATGGGACTCCGAAGTAGGTGTGGAGGATATGGGATGGGAATCTACGTCCAGTATCACAGACCATTCGCAGCGCCCTGTTCTGGACGCACTGCTGCCTGCGAATAGTGGTGGGAGCCACTGATCCTCAGACTTAGCAGCCATACAGAATCAGAAGCCGGATAATCCCCCGATACAGGCGTAGTTTAAGGTGTGTTGGCATTGTGGATTTAAAGATGGGGTACAACTGCCTAAGTGCTGCATGCCCTTATACAGCTTTGACCCGAACGTGAGGGGCGTAGGTGAGGCTGCGATCGAGGAGGACGCCAAGGTATTTGGCAGGGGGAACCCAGGGGATTTGCCTCTGCCTCAGCAACCAATCCGATCGCCTAGCTTGGACCTTAGCCAGGAGCAGAGAGGACCGCGCCGTGGCCTAGCTGTTAAACGCTTGACTCTCACCAAGCTGTCCGGGTTCGATCCCGGGCGACCACATGCGAGATTTTTGGTGAACAACCGGCTCTGGGGTGGGTTTTCTCCGGGATCTCCGGTTTCCCCCGCCATTTCATGCCATCGTTGCTCCATTCTTCATTTCACGTATTATTAGATCACCGCCTGCGGTGCCGCGTGTAGCCAAAGCGGGCGTTAAACACTACACTTTCAGAATATAAATTAAATAATTTCGTTAGAGGTTCTTTCCTTACAACTGTCATAATTTAAACTGCCTTATTTGGATCACATTAAGGCTGAGGCTTTTACGGCCGACGGCGTCAACTATATTATATATACATCTTCCGGGGTTATAGGCCGTGGTCCAGTTGGTTTCATATCCAGCGTTTCGCCGAAAATTGCGTTCGGCATCATTAGGGCTACGAACTTTTGAGCTTCTGAGTTCAAGACAGGGACTTAGGACTAGCCTTGGACTAAAGAGCTCTCAAGTTCGTAACTCTGATGATGCCGGACGCAGTTTTCGGCGAAACGTCGGATGTTAAGCCAACTGGACCACGGCCTACAAGCCCGGAAGATGAATATAATGTAGTTGTCTTATTTTGGTATACTTATTTACCAACTAATTTAAAATTTACATTCCTGTTTAACGTAATTTTCCTTCGCAACATCAAAATAATGACACAAGCTTGCAAACAGCTTAATAATTAATTAAGCTTTATTTATACACATTTTCTTTTGTTTTTTCTTTCTTCCCTCCTTTTTGCCATTATTTAATTTCCGTATATGCTAAGGAGTGTTGTTTAAAACTTGCATTCCTGTTTTCATTTATCAGTGGTTGATAGTTCTTTTCCTCCTTTCTTGGTGCTCAGTGTACTTTACAATGTATAGGTTTTATACTAATGAGGAATAAATCAAGTCCATATGAATTCAATTCTACACAGTAAGATATTATACTGCCCCTGAATACTTCATTTGAGTATTTTGTTACCGATAAAGCAAAATATATCAATCGAATCATTTAAAGCTAAGATAATTAACCACTGACTTTATTCCATTTATATCTCATTTTTTATTGTCCAGGACATTTACTTTCACTGGGTACGCATCTCTTTCTCCCGAATTTTCACAACTGAATATATATCCTGCGAGACGAAACCGGATTACGGCGGTTCTTCCGGTTAATAAACATTGCTAATTTAACCTTGACAGAAATTTAGTTGTTCTTCGCAATTACTTACACTGTGTTTAACACAGCTTACTTGTATTTCAGAAAGACTGACTACAAAGAAATACGTCAGTAATAACAAGAATATGTATTAACTGACCAATCGCAAATTTTGGGGGATTTTAATGCTATAAAGCAAAATAAAGTTCAAGCAGCAGTGCAACCTTACATCTATGCTCTATTTATAAAAAAGTACTTCATTAGTTTGTGCACTATACACATGCAGACGGTGGTTTCTGTAGCGTAAATCGGGGAATTGCTTGTTCTGCACTACGCTGGTTCTAAAAGGTTCTAACGCCTCTCCACTTCTCCGTGTGGCAGTTAATCAGGAGACGCAAAGTTTGTGCTCTATAAAAATTGATACGTTGTCGGACAACGCCTAAGTATGTTAATGCTGTTGAAACACAAAAAGGTCTGTATACATTAGCACACAGGTCTCTATATATGGTTCCGATCTGACAAACTCTTGTACAGAAGCTAGACGGTAACTTACAGGGAAATACCACGTTATTGTGCACCTCATAGAGAAGTGATTCTTATTCTTGTGAACAGAGTTAGAGAAAGGTTAGAACCAGCCCAAAATCTCGCGAAGCCTGCAATGAAATCAGGAACTTTGCAAAAATCTGCTTGGGATGTCACTAAATTTGTATACAATAATTACAGTTCAAGAATTCTAACTCGCAACAATTAGACTAGGGTTAATATATTCAAGTGAATGTTGGATAGTGGCAATAATCGCTATAATAGTCCACTTTCCTTTTAGGAGAGGGACGGAATATGCTTGTATTTAGAAGACAACAAAGAATCAATTAGCGTTAATACTCAAAAGGTGTCGGAGACTTGATGCCACAATTTGTGGAGCAAGGAATCACAAATATGGAGATAAAGGACGATCCTAAGAAGGCAAGTAGTAAACACTAGCTCAACTGAGGAAACAGAAGTAAAACACAGTACTTCAGAGATACATGGGTTTCAGTTGGAGAAGATTTCTGGGGCTTAATGCATGGAGTGCTATTGCTAAGACAATGGAAAATAAATGTTGAACTGACTGTTCTTGTTTAGAGGAACAGATGTGAAATAGTACAATAAACCTAAGCTTTCGGGACCTATGTTCCACGTTTTGAGAAGAGATTGGAGGTGAAAGGATGATTCTCCAAGACGGTTGCCATGGCTACCAAACATGAGTGCAGATCTCAAACCGAAGTTTGGCTCGTTTTCAGAGAGAACCCACCAAACTTATGCGTCGAATTCTAACAAAGGATTAAACTCTGGAGTATTACCTAAATCGAAAGGGTAGTGTAAGCAAGGAAGAACCAAATTCATCACAACAGAAGGCATCTATAAAACTGGCCAGGAAGATGCCAAGGGTCTGAAGTTAATTTATCACCATATTAACGTGTATTTAGCGCATTGTGCTAAACTTCTGAAGATATAAAAGACCACCATGCAAAAAAGGCCGAATTTGGAAACTGTCTTTCATCAAGGCAATGTGCACATTTGCACCTTTGTTGCTGCATGGGCAAAAATCATCGAAGTAGGATAAATTTGCAGTCAAATCCACTTTATTCCCATCAGTTTCATTAGACTTCTATCTGTTCACTAAATTGAAAAAATGTATAAAAAATGACTAACTAGCAGAGCTGTGTTCACTGCCGTAATGTGGTAGCATCTCAGACGCAAGGTCTGCATATAACGATTTATAAGTTAGGACATTAAGCTCATGAATGCACCGAAGAAAACAGTTAAGTATGAGCGAAAGCATACGCATGAAATATGTCTCAACAGCTAAACAGAACACATCATTCTTCCACCACGAGTACTAAAAGTTTTTTTTTTTTTTTTTTTTTTTTTTTTTTTTTTTTTTATTATTTACTTCCACTTATTTCATGACCTCCCTATTGCTACAAAGAACAGAAGGCCACCGTCGGAAATAACATCCGTGCTTATTCAACTTCAACCCAATTCGCACTCATGAAAATTAACTTCGTTACTTAAAATTTGAAGTATTTACGACAGTTTTAAACTGTGTAACTGCATCAACGCCATGTAAATTCCGCAGTCCATTTATATGCACAATCACGTACATAGTGTGAACCATTGCCGGTGCTGAAATAAAAAAAAATGCCTGTCGCGCCAGCAGGCTTACCATGTCATACCGAACAAGCAATGACAATCGGATACCAAATAAAACGCATGATGATTACACCATATTGAACTCGTTTAACTACGCGTAAAGAAATGTTTATTTTGTGTCCATGATTTGTACATTCAAGTAAAACCAACATTCTATATACACCAAGTGCTCCATCATTTACATGTAACTCAAATCTATGTTTCTACAACTTTCGATTTACACGAAAAAAGACTGGCAATGTTATCTGCATTCACAATCAATATGACGCTACTTTCTCATGACAAGATACCTGTACAATGAGTATGTCACTAATTATCTTCCAAACTGGAATAGAAACTACATGAATTTATAAGAACCACTTTACTACATTATGGTTTTGTTGCTTTTTTGTTAACCTCGATGCCAGCGGTTTCTGTTTATTTTTCATGACGTAACTATCTACTCATTTTGTCTTAGAGCGACAATCGTGGATTCACGGAAGTCCAGGAATTTTAGATGTTTTATAACGGAATGTCAATGGTGTTTAAAATGCCAGACTAACTATTGTTTCCATTTTATGTTTGTTTCTATAATAATCGTATTTTATAAATCACTTTGTTCACCCCACAGAAATTCTCGATTATCGCAAGTAATGATGGCTTAAGATTATCATAAAAAAACTTCTTAAATTCTTCCCAAACTATTAATCATTGCACCGTTAAGAACGCAAAAATCTATTAGTGTCAGTATTAAAATAAATATATGTAAGATTTGACAATCATAACTGCATTTACTGCGCTTTTTTTATAGACACAACAGAAGTACGCTTGCCCAATATGAAATAATATTTTATATTTAGCATTTACTTCTTGTTGAAATATAGATTAAACTTACGAATCACAAAAAAGAGAAAACAAAGAATCTGTGATTATATCAGAGAAAAGACTGGCCCTGTAATACCAAACTTGGTACTTAAGTTTATTTTGCAAGCAAGATGCTAAAGATGTACAAGAATATCTCATCAGCTCAAATTAACTTTCAATGCAACTTTCTGTCCCTAAAAATAGCATGCTATGTTTAAGTTATTTTCACTGCAAATGAAACTTATAACTTGAATTTTCTTGAAATAGCCTCTGATGTTCTTTTCGTTTCGTTGACTTTTGCATAGTTAAGTGGTAAATCATAACAAACAGACGAAATCTTGCTACGCAAAAAGTGGATCTTGTTAACATACAATTTATATTGTTGCGAACCAATTATTTACGATTGCGCGGCGCGGATCGATAAGGGACAGATAGTGCCGGGTGGAGATAAAGAGCTTGCCCAAGCAGATAAACATAGCGCGGAGATAAAAGGCATACCAAAACAGATAAAGTTAGATAAAAAGGAATATTCTCGGGACATCTAGATTGTCTTACAGAACATTCGATTTCTTGTTTGTTACAGAATATTCGAGAAATATCTAGTAATATGAGTCGTGGTATATATAAGGAAGACACGACTCGTCAAGGGACACTGGTAAAAAAAAAAATCGTACTGAGAGAGTGGTAATTTAACTGGAAGTTGAGTGAGCTCTTTGTTTGGAAGACTGTATTTGTGTATGTTACGTAATTCTGCTGTAATCAGAAGTGTACCAAGTGTATTTCTACGGAAATAAAGAAACTTTTGAATTTCTGCAACTTGCACTTTTAGTTCTACGAACCCACAAGATCACAATATAAAATATTTTGTAGAATTAACGATTTCCAATATATACTTGTTAAGGACTTGAATGTTGAAATGCATGTGTCTTTCTTAAAAATGAATAAGTAGGATTTTAATCCTCTTGGCCTTTAAAGAAACCGGAATTTCAAAGACGATTAAGTGACATAACTACCGCTTAAAGCCATCCGCATATTCCGTTGCATCTACAAGAAAATTAATATTAACTTCCTAGTTGCTAGAATTAAAAGTCCAATTTGCAGAAATTCTAAATGTTCTTTATTTCCGTAGAAATACACTGTTCAATTCTCACGTAACAACATTACATCACATATCACAACACAATCTACCAAGGTCGATGACAATAACAAACAGCGTTCTGATTACATCAGCTCTCATTACAACAACACTCTCAGCTGTTTACTGCTTACGATCCCCTTGTTACACAACAGCTGTTTACGACTGAATCTTTGCGAGTCGTCGCTTCCTTAAATACCTCGTTTGATAATCCCAGACTGTTCCAGAACAATTGAGAAACCGAATAATCTCTATCATTCAAGATGTCACCAGAAATTTCCATTTATCTCAGTTTGTTTCGGCAGACTTTTATCTGCATGCTATCTTTATCTGCCGGTTCTTTGTGTACACAAGTCGAGCTATCGTAGATAACGGGTTCGCGACATTACGTACATGGAGGGGCAAGAATTAGTAAGAATAGCTTGGACAAGGGTAGAGAAAGTTTTGTGACTGCAATATATCATCCCCCCCCCCCAGAGAGAATGGAACCACAAAGCCCTCATATAACCCAGCTCCTTAATGATTTGACTATTCCTGGAGTTTTTTGTGTTACCCTCTACCCATTGTACTTAAAAGGAAATATGTAATAAAGCATTCTTAAAGAAAAGTCTCTCTCCAACCGCTTAAGGCAAATGGAATAATAAGAGTTTTGCAATAATTGTTGGTACAAGAGCCAGTGCAGCACATCACATCTTGTAGTTATACTTAAGCAAATGTATCAGTTGGACAGTGGTATGTATATCTGCAAAGCTTTTTATAACTTTGGTTCCGCTTTGGTGATAACGTATTATCTTATTTTATTATCTATATCTTAGTTAATCCAAATACAAAAGAGGAAATTTACATTTAAACTACAAACAGGACATCCTAGAAGCTAAAAGGAAAATCCGTAAAGTAAGAATTACCACGCAAAAGGAAACAATTTTTGATATTGCTTTTGATCCACTTCCTATTCATGCTATCATGCTATCAAAGTTGAAATTAGTTGTTAGCAAATTATTAATTTTATTTCTCTTAAATACTAGCCGGTTTTCAACGAGACTCACAGAACCTATATCACAAAATAATGGTTTTTTTTGGGGGGGGGGGGAGATATCCATTGCTAAAATTCGTTATGTGAAAGCACAAAAGTCTTTATTTTCAAGTAACTCATAAACAAAGAAAACCAAAAGCTGAGCCTCAAATAAAGTATAATATAGTTTGAAGCGAACAACATTAAAATACCAACAGAGGATAATTGTTTTAAGGACACTTCATGCTGAGTTTAATTTCAAAAAGAATCACTGCAGAATTTTAAAAGGTTTGTCGTTCTGATCACAAACCATGAGTGATCTGTTCCGACTCCAAACAAAAATTGTATTGTTCTACCCATCTTTTAGCAGGTCTTCCTCGACTTCGTTGACCTCTCGGCCTGTAACTTTGCACTTTGGGGAATTCTATTATGTTCCATTCCGCAGACATGGTCGTACCATCTTTCCCTCTACACTGCTATTATATCTGTTAGTTTAAATATTTTCAAATGTCCTCGAATAACTACACTCTTCTGTTTTTCCATTAAAGTATAACCTGCGACCAACCACAGGAACTTACTTTCCTCAACTTCTAAACGTGTAAAGTATATTTGGAGACCAACAATCAGACCAGATAATAGAGCTGGAACTGAACAAGTTTTATAACATTTTAATAGGGTTTCTTTGCGTACTTGCTTTGATAAAGTTCTTCTAATTGTTCCACATTTGTAGAACCAAATGTTTTCAATTTATGTATTTTGTTTTATCATTGCCAGTGAAAAGACCTAAATACTTATAATCCATACATTGTTCTATGGGTACCTTATCAATCACAATTTTAGCTCTGACAAGGCCTTATCAATAAAATGCATTTTTTTGCAGCTGAAATTGTGAAATTATATTCAGTAAGCTTAAATTATAAATAGCTCTTTGCAGATTGTCATCCGTAAATGTCATTGCTCGCCCGCTTTATATTATTCATTTTAAAACTTACAGTAGTTTGTCGTTTACGAATATCGTCTAAATAAATATCAGGGCTGTTCAATTACGAATGACAACTTTTTTTTTTTTTTTTTTGTCTTTTTGTTGACAACGTACCTTTACTCATCCTCATAATTTTTACGGTCCTTCTCAAAATAGTCTGCCCTGAACGCGATGCACTTGTACCAGCGTTTCTGCCAGTCTTCAAAGACATGCTGGAAACCATTTTGAGAGATCCTTCAAAATCACATCCGCAGCCTTCACCACTGCTTCTGATGAGAGATAATGCCTCCCACCAAAGGCGTTTCTTCAAGTTAGTGAATAGAAAAAAGGCACATGGGGCTAAATCCTGACTATAAGGAGGGTGAGGGAAACACTTCATGTTGAATTTTGCAAGATATTCAGCAACAACATTAACAATATGCGGCCGCGCATTATCGTGGTGCAGCATCCAGCCTGCTTCATGGAAATGTGGTCTTTTGCGCCTGATATGCACTTGAAATGTTTTCAGGACATCCCTGTAGTATTGTTCAGTTACTGATGTGTGTGCAGGTTCAACATGCTGATAAACCATTCCATGAATATCAAAGAATGAGATGGCCATAACTTTCCCAGCACAAGCAACCACTTTTGCTTTTTTGGGGTTGGTGACGAAGGTAATTTCCACACTGAGCTTTGCTGTTTGTTCTCAGTATCAAAATGATGTAGCCAGGTTTCATCAGCAGTGAATACGTTTGAAAGAAACACCGGATCTTCCTCTAATATCAACTTTAACTGCATGTTACCTCCACTGCAGCGGTAGGCGATACTGAACATGTCTGAACTTGCCTGGTTCTCACAGGAGGGAACCAGGAATACCAACAATGAAACTACTACGGCGGGTTTGTTTCACATTAAGCTAACAGAATATAATAAGACTGAATTTTAGTGCGAAAAATTATGACCGTATAAAAATTCATCTTTCTTTATTAAACAGCCCTCGTATTAAATAATGCGGGTGAAAGAGGGCACCTTGATCTATTTCGATGTCTTCTTCTGAGAGTTTTCTTCCACTTTTTACTCTTATCTTTGTTGCCGAATATAGACTTTGTATTGCATGTATTACATGGTTAGGAAAATCTGTTGTTCATCATTTCCCACATTTCCTTTCTATTTACTTTGTCAAATGCTTTGACATAATCTATGAAAGCTAAAGTGGAAGATTATACAAATAAGATATACAAATACAACACAGACACAGGCTCCGTTGTATTGTCATATTCAAGCATCATTTATTTCTCTTGCTACAATGAATTATGGAACTACTGTGTGTTTTGATATACTTATCGTTGACAGAAACTTCCACTTCAGCCCTATATGAGTCAATCTCTTTATTAATTTGGAATATGATTCACATACATTAAGATATGAACAAGGATCTGGCCTAGGTAAGAGGAGTAAGGAAACAGTTCACCTGAGTGGCTGGAAGCTATGCTTCGTAAAGTCGGTGCAGCCAAATACAGGAAAAGACGTATTGAATTATTTTGATGTGAAAGTCTGGCACTGAAACATTAACGTGAAACACAGGTGGTTTCAGCAAAGGAAGGAGTAAGACAAACGTGTAACAAACAAGTAAAGAGTGGGGTCTGTAAGTGCAAGTGATGGTTTGGCATTTCCTTACCAACTTAAAGTGCCGCATACGATTCGATGCATAGTCACGGATAGATAGTCCTACTTAAGAAATGGCTTGCTGTGCTAGCTCCTTAGATAAGTACCGATAAAAGACCTAGTTCCTTATGTTTCCTTCCTGTGCCAACTACATCTTTGTTTTAATCCCTTACTTTTGTTTATTTCTTATTTTGCTCTTTGCTCCGTAGGTCATTAATCCTTCGGTATTGTATTGAATTTGAACCGACAACATCCGGAAGGGGCCCAAATGACCTTGTTGTCGACGGGCCCTAAAACACCACATACTCACTCACTCACTCACTCCCCATCTGTTAAGTATAGACAGATGAGCTAATTCCGCAGATCCTTTCCTGAAGGAAGCCGAAAAAATGGGGCAGACTGGAGATTTGGCCGTGTGAACTGCCGAAAGCAAGCCATAACAATAATTGAATCGTTTATTTCAGAAACCACCTAAGAGACAAAATATCAAAAACTGTGTTTTTGGTAGAAATATACAATTTAAAGGTAAATACATCTTTTAGTGCAGAAATAACCTATGTTTCATATCAGCAATGCTATTTTAAGCCTTGAAAATAATCCGTTTATTTCAGAAAGAACCCAAGCACCGTCGCTTAGGTTCTTTCTGCAGTAAATTTCACTCGTGACTGTTGGCGGCCTTGATGACATCACGTGTTTTGTGACTCGCTGTGACAATAATTCACAACCACCCTGTACATGGTCACTCATTTTCCCCATGTGACAGAGATTTTGGAAGTATAAAGCGTCTCTTAAGAAAGATGGACAGGATTTATACTCCTGATGAATATGCAGAGCTCATGCTAAAAGCTAGTAAGTCTGGCCGATTTACTGTATATCACCTTACATTAGACGATGTTCTCAGTTTCAAAAAGTGGTGACCCAAATCATATAAGAAAGTGCCAAATTCGGACGGAACATCAGGCAGGAAAGTACCCAAAAATAAGCAGCCATTCAAAGTGTCCAAGTACAGGCAATTTCTCTACAACAAGGATACTCCGGGAAAAGTGGTAGCAAGCGAATTCATTGGAGGAATAACATCTACTTTCACATTGCTAAATACTGCCAGCCCTCCGGAACTACCAATAGAGAAAACTTATCCTTTGGGGAAGGCATGTTTACCTGTAATTTACCAAGGTTACTTTAAACGTGAGTATTTTACTTTTAGCTAAACATTTGTGTAGGCTGTAACAAATTTTAAATTTTATCGGATTTTGCACAGTGAGATTTTTGGGTTTAGGTCCCAATAAAAAAAAAATGGATAGACGATATAAAAATGTTGGTGGAATACACTGTTGGATATGAAGCCTTCTATGACACTATCATCCAATGGCCAACAACTGACAAGGAGTTGCCAGAAGACTTGCCAGAAGCTGAATAAGTGAATAAGGCCAGATCTTTGTATATAGACATACTGTAGCCTGTATTCTACTTGTATTTTTCAATTTAGACCTAATAAAAACACACTTTTTTATACATAAGTGTGCCTGTTACTTACGTTTGATACCAAAACAGGCAAAAACAATGGTTTGACTTAATTTCAATAATAATTTTTATAAACTCATTTTCGATACACTCATTTATTGCAGAAACCACCTAAGTGCAATTTTTTTCAGAAATTGTATGACACAAAAACTTAAAGGAAGAAAAAATAAAAAATAGATTATTTCACTAGCATGTATTTTTATTTGGTATTCCATTATCACCTATGCTTCGTATCCTTATATTCTATATGTTTGAAACAAATGAAAAAGGTTTGTTTTAACTTCCAAAATTTTGTGCCATACGTTGACTGAATGGGGATATAGAATTTCAAAAAAATTTAGTTATGATTTTGAATATTAGTAATCTTGTAATCTATGATTAATTAGTTTAGAAAATTAAGGTGTTATAAAATTAGTATTATGTTTTTCCAAGTACAATATTATTGTTAAACACAATCTTATCTTTAACTTTAAGGAAACACGTTTGTTGAATAATACGTGAGCCTTATTAGTACATAGCTTTGGCATATTCATCATGTGGGAGGCTTAATTTATGCCTTGGTTTTTACCTTCCGAAATTGATTTCCTGGGAATATCAGCTACAGTCGGTTAGGAACGCTGTTTGGTGGTCCAGGATACTTTACACTTCAAAAGTTTCTTTCAAGTGAAATCTCGATATCTCACTTCGGGATGGAATACACTTTGCCCTTTGCTATTAACTGGCAAACAGCACAGAAATTAAAACTGAACTGACAGGCTGCGTGTAATGTGGGAACAGCTGTTATTAATTCATAATTATGTGTTATTGGCGGTCGGTGTGGTTGTCTGACTTTGCTATTTGACTTTGTCAGTTTGGATTTACAAAGGCCGACGCTTTAGAGCAGCTATATTGTTTGGTGTTTATTGTTTCGTGAAAGAGAAGGCCACATCTATTGCTCCACAGGCGATCTACACTATCGGAATATTTTAGTTTGCTTCTGTCGGGCAGAATATTGTGGCAGGAATTTTAAATGCTCGTAAAATAGCGTATTAACGAGGAAGATAGGGTTAATTTCAAACGCGTATGCTGTTACTGAACAATGTAATATTGAGGAAGCGAACTGTAACAAAACTTAATTACTGTTACTGGATTAAGCTGATGAACGGATGAAACCCATTTCAGCATCCTCGACATAGTTTCTCTTTCGTTCTCATAGACCTTATCACAAACATTCTCATCTAGTTCTTACTTGGATACAGGATCTCTCCCCGAAATGTTAATATATTTTACATACACACACCTGTGATAGAAAGAGATAAGGATATGTAACTATATTACTGAACGTCTAATTCTCATTTCTTCAAACTTTGTGTAACCACACCTTGAAGAATAACCTTTCACTTCATTAATACAAAAATAGCTGTCCTCTACATCTAGGGGTTCGAGCTTTTATTCCTATCCGTGAAATTTTCTTTAACTAGTCACTCCTTCACCGCTCTCTAGTCTTGAAATATGAAAGCGACAGCGCTTTAAGATAAAAGAGAGCCTTTAGAAAGCTCTTAACCTTGTTCAGAAATATAGTTTCAGACCTAAGAGGGTATACATTAGGCTGACGGCGGTAGATACAATTTTGAAAAGTGGGATGCTATTTACTGCTTTTTAAAGTATTTTTGTATTTATTTCTCATCTTTCTTCAACATACAATTTCACTGATACATTGACATTTGTAACATTTCTTTTACACAATAACAAAATGACTTATTCACATTTAACATACCCTTCCTACCTGCTTGCCTGCTTGCCTCCTACCTTGTATCCCTCGTTCTACTTTTCCAGCCCTTAATTGTTTTTTATTCTTCATAAATATTTACCATTTCTCTCTAACTTTCCCCAGATTTTCACCTATAATTCTTACATTATTTTCTCCTTTTAACAATAACATTTCCTTTATTATTAATACCTCCCCCCATACCTAAAACTATCTCACTTTTGTTGCCAAATTTGTTCTCTCCACATCTTTGTTTGTTTGCAATAAAGTATACTATGCCAATCTGTATCCTCTTCTCCACACAAATACAAAATACTGCTTTGGAGATTAAACTCCATTTCACATCACAAGAATCAAAAGAAGGTTGACGAACATTTAAAAACATTTTTCCCCCCTTTTAAAAGAAGTCCTCCAAACGTTATCACATAGCACGATGAATAAAATGGGTGAAATGCTGCTCATGTGAGCCCAGGTTTCTTAGAGCTTAGAGCTTTCAGACGTTCATCTTTCAGGATCAGGGAAATCCCCGGTATAAGCCTTATCCAGATATTCACTCTGACCGAGATTCCAACGCGTGACCTCTTGAACACGCTACCATCGCTACCGAGGCGGGCCCAAACAGAAGTAGAGCCTAATTCTACCCAAAATACACGCATATCTTGAAACGGTTAATACCAGAAAAGTTTGTGACTTCCAAGACCCTATCGTCGGGGAGTTGTTCGAATTGGGTTGGACTCGAGGGGGCAGCGTGTACCCGACACCCACGGGGAATTGGGCACCTCCGGCCAGGCTACGGCCACCCGGAGGGGGTAGAAGGTTGCCTAATAAGTCCCGGGTATTAGCCTGTAGAGCTAGTAGAAGGTGTGCTAGATCACCAGGAGGCCCCACCGAGGTTTTCGGTAGTCTTCCCTGCGGGGTTGACGCGCGTAAGTGGTGTATCCACTTCCATCCCGTCTTGACGTTGTGCTCAGTGGGGGGGGGGGGCTTTTCAAGAAATCAGGTATTGCCCTATGGAAAGAGCCCCGGAGTACCCATCGCTCCCGGGTAGAAGGAGGCCCGGGTCCTAGGTCCTACGAGTCCAGAACTAATGGGAGTAGAATCTCTGTCTTTTAAAAATATATGCTTACATTCTGGGCGCAATAAGTTTTAATTTGCCTCTAATAGTTAAAGTACATAAACTTCATATAACGAAGATGACTTCATAGATTATTTTCAGAACCTTTAATATGTAAGTTTATTAACCACGTAAGCATCTTGAGCTTTGGTATTTTACACCGACCCGTTAACATTTCAGAGTAAGTAAGAAACAGCCAACATTTTCTTAGGGAAACAACATTGAAGTAGAGGGATGTTGTGGATGTGTCACTTCTTTGCATAATGCTTAAATGAAATACCAAATTTGAAGTTCACTCAACATTTCTTTTACAACTTATGCTCACAAGACGCAAATGATTTCCAAAATATACTTTATTTTGCATAACGGGTATATCCAAACGATCTTGATATCGATTTTTTTTTCTGAAATGCAATACCAATTTTATTTACTACTAAGGTAAGCAGTAATAAAAAGGTTAGTTTTCGAACTCGAAAGCTATAATGATCTAAATGTTGCTTATATTTTGTAGAACATACAGCACAGTGTCTAATACAGTACGTACGCGTTCTGCAAATCAAGTGTGATGACTTTTTTCCATCGCTTAGTAAAGAAAGGCGGAAAAGACTTGCATATCCCCTAGCAAACTATTACGAGATTTCATCACAGATACTAATTTCGAAATTACAACCACCTTCCCCTAACAACATTATTTATTATGAGAAGATTCACGAGCGCAGCATAAATTAAATGAACGATTAGATAAACATTATTAAATCTACCAACATGTTCCAGGTTGCAACACGAAGATTTGGAAGAAACTCTCCTTGTGTTGTTTTGCACAGAAATTATAACTGCCACACCGAGTTAAATTATGAAATATTAATTTTCGTCTTGTACTAGATGAACATTAATTTTAAAAGGATAGGAACATGAGAGTTACCTTCATGGATAAAAACTTTAAGCATGAAAATTTAAATCATAAGAAACTAACCATTATTGTTGAGCAATTTCAGAAACTAGCGGTTTCGAAGAGCCAATGTTTTTCTGTACAGCTTTTTATGGACAACTGAAACAAAGCACCTCGAGGGAAACGCAGTAATGTTTAATAACCTACTAGAATCATGGTATTGTTAGGCAACTTCCAAGCCTGTTTTCCCAGGATTGAGTATAATTGTCTCTCTTCCAACTTCGGTCCATTTATCCAAGAGCAATCGACCCCGTTTTGTTTGAATGTAGTTCGCTGAATTACTTCCAAACAATGTAAACCACAATAAATGGAAACCATAGAAAACAGCACGCAAAGAAGCTCTACAATTTCTGCAAGGTAATGTATTTCTGTATCACACAGTAAGCTGGGATCCATCCAGACAAACAGTAAATTCGTGGAATATGTACTTCCACGACGCCAATAAAATTTCTCAAAATGTCTCATTTAAAGGAGCAATAGCTTTACACAGCAGTGTTACAATTAATGTTGCTGTATGGCGTCTCACTCTTTAGCTGTTTAAAACAATTGGAAAAGTTTAAATACAGACTGTCTGAAAGGGTATGATCCAAAATATAGGGTTCAATAGAAAACGGGGGGAACAATTTCAGTTAAAATTATTGAAGAAACTAATCCGTTACGAAACAATGTCATGGTTTTCTATTGGGGGGCCGAGAAAAAACAAGCAGTGACCACTTTATTTAATATATCGATCACAAAACAACCAAATTAATAATAAAATTTAGCCATAAATTACAAAAACTCTAACAATTTGTTTGCATGTATTCTGTTTATCTACGAACTTCACTGTTGTTTGAACGTGTGTACCTCAAGCGATTCTTCAAAAATTATCAAAAACTAGGTATTGTCACGGACATCGCGCAACCGTGCCGTGAGGAATTAACGCGCGTTCAAAGAAAGCCACTGATGAAGTCACAAAAAAGGAAACAAATTGCCACGAAGAATAAACTTGCGTTCAAGCACACTAACGTCAGAAAGCGAATATCACTTTTCTTGACTGTAATTCGAGAGATTTATGGTTTCGTAAACATGATATATCTAAAGGTGTGTTTCGAGTTGACGAGTACTGTTCCGTGTACGAAATGAACCTGCATGTACGTCAGAGAGATTACTAGCACCACAACAGGTACGTGCCCGCCTCGGTAGAGTGGTGGTAGCGTGTCTGCCTCCAATTGAAGAGGACCCGAGTTCGAATCTTGATCAGGGTGAGTTACCTGGATAAGGGTTTTCCGGGGTCTCCCTTATCCTGAAGGACGAATGTCGGGTAACTCTAAGCTATATGCACCCCGGGCTCATTTGAATATCATTTCACCCATTCCATTCATCATCTGATATGGCAATGTTGGAGGACGTGAATTAAAAAAAAAAAAAAAAACCCGTTGCGTGCCAAAGAGACATAAAGAAACATTTTAGAGACGTTCGATTTGAGTAAAAGAGAGGCTGATTGTACGTCAGCACTGAGCTAAAGATTTACTGACAAAGCAATTTCGAGGTTAAATTTTACGTTTTTGTCATAGCTTATAACAAAACTGAAACAATGGTCCACAAATAAATATCATCGTCAAAATGATGTGTATATTGTGACTAATAGAGGTTTGCAAGTATCTCTCTCAACTTTACTAATCTCTGTTTCATATAACCTTGCCCCGCTGACATGTATCACTATGCGTGCAACTACCTTCCCCCCTCACCCTAATTGGCTAATGCTTTCGCGCCATAGGCCCTAGACGGTGCCTTCCCGTCACATTTAAAACTGCAGTAAACGTCATAATAATTGCAAGGAAGATAGATAAAATCATACAAAAAAGAATGAGGGTATGCAAAAATACAAGTTTATAATGAAACTGAGCAAGTTGAAACTGAATGAATGAGCACTGAAACTGAAACAAGTTTATAATGAAAGGCCTTCGGACTTTTCCACTAGGATGTTTTTAAACCAGCACACATACCTTGCAAAACTGCTTGTCTTTCAGTCTTAAAAGTCGTGTCACGCCATACTTGTCGTGTGTCCTTCATTCACTCAAGTCTCCTCAAGGTAGTATATTTTGCGACTTGTATCCCGGTACAGTCTGACTGTCCTTAAATAACGTCTTCGCCACACAGCAATATCGCCCCTGGAGTGGTAAGTTTTCCTGCTGTCTAAATTTCATGTCGCGATGTTCCTACGCATCTAACACACCTGTAAGTTCAGAGCACAGCTGTTCGACTTCTCTCACTGACAAAGACGGATTCTTCTCTGTGAGTGCATTAAACATATGCACCACAATTCTTTTTTCGCCGCTTTGTAAAGGTTTTCCATTGCGATGCTTCAGCGAAAAACTGGCGGTAGACTGTCATTATACATATAAGTACACGTACAATAAACGATCATTTAAATAATTTAGCTCTCGCACTCGGCACAACACACCTTCGAATGGCGATATATGACTAATTCAGTTCAAAACAAGGTCACTGATAAAAGTCATATAAACAAATATGCCATCACTACCGCTAAATCACGTGCTATCGTGCCATGTGCTTGAGAGCAAAGGAACCTCCTCTTTACTTCGTTTAAGAATTAACATGCATTTCAGATAAATCAACTCTGTTGCGTAATATATTTAATTCAAACAGTTAGGAAAATATAAACTTGGCAATTATCTTTCAACATATAAAGATATAACACCATGTTAAATAACGAACTAATTTTTACCGCACAACAGTCTATACTACAATAGCAGCCAATGAGAGGTGATAGGGTCACGTGACCGTTAAGAGATTCGGGGCAAGCTTATGTGAAACAAGGATTAGAGCATGTGTTCAAACTGCTGTCCATGCATCGATCCCAAACTTTTATAGCCGAGATAATGGCGGATCATGTATACAATAGCTGCTTCAACACCACGTAATTTGGGCTCTCATGTTTATCGAAGCCTAGTGGCTGTGTCTGTTTGCACTTGAATGCTGTGATTGTATTTCAAATGATTAACTAACTATAATTGGCACTCAAGTTATTGGAACTAGTTTATTCAATAAGATCGAATTAGCAGACAAGCATTAACTTACGGGCACAAGTTCTCTGGAACATTTTACCTCCTCTACATTTTTACTTCTCACGCTATTATAGTTTAAATATACTGTGCGCCTACAATGTGGAACATTCTACCTCTTAGGACAGCAACATATTTAGCTGTTTGCTGGTATACGCAAATTAGATTAAATAGTATTGACGTATTGCGATTATCTATAAAAATATTGCAAAACAACCTGACCACGGGTTCAAAAATGATGTGTTGCACTCAAATTATTTATCAACTCTTGTATAAACGCTTAATAATCTATTTACTTCAGGTTAATCGAAAAACAAGGCAGGGAATACCTTAGCAATCAAACAAATTATTATTTTTTTAATTTATTATTTGGCTGATCAGCTGTAGTGCTATACAAGCCATTGATACATTACATAAGTACTGCATACAAATTAACAACTGAGGAACTGCTGTCATCCAACACATACAATAGGTGATAAATTTATAATATAAACAAACAGAAAACAATTAAGAACGCATTTAAATGAAAGATAATAAAAGACAAAGTATATAACAGGATACCTAACATATAAAATAACATTAAATAAGATAACAATTGAAAAGAGAGGTTAGATTATGATCAATGGTGTTATGAGAAAAATAGAGGATGTACTTTGAATTAGTGAGAAAGGTCGCTATCTTCTGAATCAGTGAGTAGGATGGCTTGAGGCAGTTTTCTTTTCAATCTGGTCCTTTCGAAGTTTCGTCGTCCAATGTCATAGGTTACAGCGCCTGGCAGTTCGGATAATCTAACGAAGAATGTCTTTGATATCAATTTTAAGTACAGATGTATGGGAAGAATACCAAGTTCCTGACGGAG
The DNA here is from genome assembly GCA_030765055.1 of Mantis religiosa. NCBI lineage: Eukaryota > Metazoa > Arthropoda > Insecta > Mantodea > Mantidae > Mantis > Mantis religiosa. The sequence continues at coordinate 71,016,667 of CM060956.1, forward strand.
TTGATCATTTGTAACACTGCGGAGAAATTCGTTTTGCATAACCTGAAGTCGATGAATCAAATTATGAATCAGCAATACTATGTGGTTAACTGCACTAAAAAGAACGGGATATTTTAACATGATTTTTTTAAAGTCATTCAGAATAAAAGCATTGTTCTCAGAAAATTCAAGATATAGGTACGTTTCCTTAAAAATTATTTGCATAGGTTATTTCAATCAAATTCATTACACCAACTTTTGAACAATTTAGCAATTTTTGGTAACAGGTGGTTTGCACTGGGAGAATTTTCAATTTTTCGTATTGCGCCCTCAGAAAGTGAATTTCAGTATTAGGCAATTTTGTTATTTTATCGACTTTTCATTTTTTTTATTTACCTGTTCTGCCCCCCCCCCTACTCTCACGCATACACAGCCCGCCTCCGTAGCGTGGTTGGTACCGTGTCTGCCTTAAGTTCAAGAGGTCCCGAGTTCGAATCTCGGACAGGATAAGTTACCTGGATATGGTTTCTTCCATGGGGCTTTCCTCTTGTCTTGAAACATGAATGTCGGGTGAATTCTTAAGTTCTATGGACCCTGGGCTCACTCATTTGAGCATCACTTCACTCATTTCATTTATCGTATATGACCAAACGTTGGAGAAGGAAAACAGGCACGCACGCACGCGCACATACCACATTTCCTTTTTTTATTTTTTATTTATTATTGTAATACAAGGACATCATGCTTTTCCAATGAATTCTCTTATTCTAAGGTTTGGTTGTAAGGCATTAAATATTTTCTTTAGTTACTCGCAGAATGCAGTAGCAAAAGTAAACACGAATTACGACTTACTGCCTTAAAGCAGTGCAAGCACTTTAAAATTCAGACCGATAACAAGGAATATCTCAGAAAGAGATAAAGCTACAATACTATTTTATTTGACCCAAATTATGGGCTTTCTTGAGATTAACATTTTTTTTTATATACTACGTCTTCGTCTGCTTCTTAGCTTTTCAACTTATATAAAATTAATTCAGAATGAAGATAAATTTCATAGGGTTAGGTAAAAAGAGGTAAGATATACAGATTACTTATCTTAGGAGTATCTTAAACATGTGTTTTAATTTATATCGTCAATCAAAAATAAATTAAATTTCTCAATGTAAAAGATAGTTTAGGATGGAAGTAATTTTTCAAAATCTTTCATGCTAATTTCTCGCTCGCCTCGGTAGCGTAGATGGTAGCCTGTCTGCCTCACGTTCAAAAGGTCCCAAGTTCGAATCTCGGTTAGAGTGAGTTACCTGGATAAGGTTTTTGCGAGGTTTTCCCTTATCGTGATAGACGAATGTTAGGTAAGTCTAAGCTCCATGGAGTCTGGACTCATTTGAGGAATATTTCACCCAATTCATTCACCGTCCGATATGACTTAACGTTGGAGGACATAAATTACACAAAAAGAGTAATTTCTTGTAAAATTTCTGGTATATCAAGTTTGTTGTTTAAACGAATTTGGATTTTTCAGTTATACTACATATACTTAGTTCCCTAAATATGTCTGCCTTTTCGAATTTAGGGAATAATTTAGATAATTTTCTGTGAAATCTAGATACAAATTTTGGACAGGAATTCTATTCATAGTTAATTTCTCTCCATCTTAATTAGCCACACGTTCGGGTGCAATTTGGAGCGGGATTTCTATGTTGGAGACTGGATGCACGTTGACTGTTTCGATGACCCAAGTCGAGAAGCCAGATATAATAGGGTTAATTCGTTGTATTTTGAGTTTTTTCTTGATGATTGCGTTTGATTAAATAAGAGTCATGAGACATCTGTTTTTCAGGCTTGGTTCGGAATAAAGTTTCGGAGAAGTCAAATTTTGTAGCTGTTTAATTGTATTATTTGGATTACATATTACTTGAACTTCCTTTCCCAGTCACTTCCAACATATCGATAAATTCTTAGTTTGTTATATTTAAACAGTTCCAACTATTCATCACACTCACGATTACAAAACATCTCTACCAAGATTATCGATTTTTCGTAACTATCGTTACTCCTATCTTAATTTTGTGATTGGCAAATTTAATTCCACGTCACAACATTACGTCATACAATTATTACTACGGCCAATTACAAAATTACATATATTTTTAGTTATTTAAATTAATAAATATATTTACATAAACATTTTTTATAAATTTATAAACTTTTCATAACTTTTCTAAATATAACTCGAAACTACTGTTACAAATTTTTGTATGAAATACATTACTTCCTCTTAACTATCACAAGTTTTAAAGAAAGTAAAATCGTACACTGATCTGCGCTTCTCAGAAGAGAAACCCATTAGTGTTTCAGATGACCATGGAATATCTTCTGCAAAAACATCACATTTTTTGGATACAAGGTCGAATACGAACAAGGAACGCTTTGCAGAGAAAGAAATCCAGCAACAAAGATTAATCATTAATGCATTTACAATGCGGCTTTCACAGAGGTGCAGAGGATGAAAAGGATCAAGGCATTCCAAGAGTACAGGAAGGCAGTTTAATGGTAATGAATCAATCGTCCCGCTTCTTCCCTTTGACAGAAAACAGTCTCAGTTTGTCTTGGTAATCGATCTAAATGATTCTCTCTGAAGCTTACCAAGTCTGCCAAAACAAATACCGCCGTGCTAAAAGTAAGGCTTTCTCCTTTGCTTTAAGCTTTGTTTCCTTCACGTTGAGTGGCATATCTACTGCGTTTAACACCAACCATACTTTTTATACAGCTTCCCCAAGGGCAATTGACACCGGCATTTACATAGGACCACAGTTATTTTGTTATTAAGCTATAGAGGGCAAGGTCACCAGCCATCACTGTTTTTATAACGAATAAAAGAAAGCGAAATAATTAAAGAACCATAAACAAACGTTATTGCTGAATAAGTTTCGCTTCTACTGTCTTTTTCCCACGTTACCTAAAGAGATTACTTAGTTGTGCGCCAAAAGATTAAAATATATTCAGTCTCGAGCTATCTGCTTCCATGGAAACATATAGCGCCAGCCTCGGTAACGCAGATGGTAGCGTTTCTGCCTCACGTTCAAGAGGTCCCGAGTTCGAATCTCAGTCAGGGTGAGTTACACGAATAAGGTTTTTCTGGGGTTTTCCCTTATCCTGAAAGACTGGTGTTGATTAACTGTAAGCTCTACGGACCTCGGACTCATTTGACCATCATTTCACCCATTTCATCCAACGTTCCATACGACTTAACGTTGGAGGACGTCAACTGAAAGGAAAAAAAAAAAGGACAAGTAAATAACAGGTGCGCATAATTTCCAAAGTCTTCCTTATTACCACTTTCATGTGAAATAACATGTGAAAAGATAGCTAATCCTGGTGACTACATTGTAGATTTGATCATCACCAATTTATGAGCCCGGTTCTGGTTTAAGAGACCATTACTTGCATTTCAGTCATCTGATGATTCAGATATATTTCATCATGATGAATCTTTGGTTATTTATTGGGTCTATGTTTAATTACTCAAATTATGACAGGGTTATTTTTAGCTATACATTATTCTGCACATATTGATTTAGCTTTCTCAAAAGTTGCTCATATTTGTCGAGACGTTAATTACTTTCCTGCTAGAAAATATTGGTTAACAGTGGGATTGTAAAGCTGAAGAGTTTGAAAACGTCCATCAACTATTTTGGCTGCAATAAACATATTTATACTGGAACTTGAATATTGGCTAAAGTGAGTGGAAAATATTTAGTTAACTAAATCCAGTTAACCGATACAGGTTTCTCCAACTGAAGAACTTTTATAAAGAAGCCATCCTCTCAGGTTCAAAACAATATAACAATTCTTTATAGGTGACAAACCAGATCTCTATTTCAGTTCTGGAAGCAGCAAAATGAATTCTCTGCGAAATGACGTGAATTCTGAGCCATGAATGATGTTCAGAATTCCTGCAGTTTCAATTACTGCCTCCGTGTCTTGAGGTAAGCCTCTGGAATCTAAGGTCACGGTTGAAATCCGGCTTAGGGTAATAGATTCTGTCGGAAGCAAAAATCGTTAGCATGACTTATTTTGAAAAAGTAAACCGTAATTCAGGTTCTTAACATGAATACCTTAAAACTAGTATCACATCCTTGAAAAATATAAAATGTCACTCAAATACTTAAAAGTTAAAATTTAAATAATAAACATTAGGCTAGTATGCCAAAAATTCGAACCCAGGTTGTTCTAATTCGAGACGTACATTTCACCGTTATGTTAGCATTAAGATAAGTAAATGAAAACGCAGAGTCCTAATTATATCTTAGCTATGAGAGGAATGCGAAGTGGTATTAAATTGTCTATTACGAATTGTATCAGCGAATGCTTGACCTGCGCCGTGCCGTCGTGGGCTAAGGCATCATGCTTTGGTTCGCTGCCACGGAATGCGGCCCGGGATTGCTTACACCCCTGGGGGTGCGGATATAGGACCGGTGCCCGCTCAACGAGGAGCTTACAATAGGTAAGCAGACCTGGTCAAGAAACAACTTTTCGCCTGACGGAGCCGATATGCTGACCACATCTCTTCCCCGTGTCGGTTGGATGATCGCCCACCTCTACCTTGCGTATGTGGGCGTGATGCCGGCAGTCGGGTTGGCACGCCTTGGCCCTCTATGAGCTGTCCCAGCATGGGTAAAAAAAAAACAGCGAATGCTTCCATACCAGGTCGAATCTCGGCCGGGGTGAATTATCTGGATAAGGTTTTTCCGGGGTTTTCCATTTTCCTGAAAGATGAATATCTGATAACTCTAAGCTCCTTGAACCCTGGGCTCATTTGGGCATCATTCCACATAGTTCATCGTTCGATATGACAACGCTGAAGGACGTAAACTTAAAACAAAAACAAATCGCGGAAAACTAATGCATTGCAAATGTAAAAGCTGGGCACAACTAAAAACAAATTCTTAATTCTCTTGGTCTTTCTATTTCTTGGAAACAAAATATTAGCATTCGTATCCCATTTAAGAGAAGTGTTTGGGCGTTAATGCTTTTCTTCTATACAACACGCCTTTCAGAATGTTATTACCATGGTGTCCTAAACATCCTACGACACTATTTAAGTTGTTATATGCTAAATTTCAGCCATGCATAATGTGAAGTTCATATTTCGGTTCCCATATACGTACAGGAATGTGGAGGCAAGTGTGAACGCACTTTGCGATTAATCAGTGGTGACACAGCTAGAGGAATTTATTGCTTTCTCTATCTCATATATAATAGGCAGAGGTATTACATCCCACCCAAAAACTGATACCGAGATTTCCATGAAAATAAACATTATAAGGTCTAAACATTCGAAAGCAACTGCTTTTGTGAAAACACATCCAAAGGTGTTTGTGTGTATAAGAGAGAGGAGAGGGGGGAAAGAGAATGAGTGAGCGGAAGCAGGTAACTCAACAACAAATTGGTTAAATACCACCGACAAGAAGCGAGTTAAGTATCTGATTTCATAATTAGTTCAGTCTTTCAAACCGAGCGGGATGGCAGTTTCGTCTGTGGCCCGCATTCGGGTGGTCTGCGTTCGATTCCTGTGGCCGGCCTACCTGACCATGCCCCCCCCCCTAGGCGTTTTCGAGTCACCAGGCGAATGCTGGGTAGGTTGATTATATCCCAAGAATTTCCTGTCCCTCCATTTCCCCCGTAGGGGAGGGGATCCGTCCCCTTCAGCTGCCGTGGTGCGGGCACTGCGGATCCCTAGCACTCGTAGTAAAGTCTGTTTACCCAACGCAAGTGCAGGGCGGCCGCTTTCTTTGACAACCCCTCGTAATCGTTTTACAACATGGACCCTCCTCCTGACGGTCCTTTCTACAATGTTGCAACATTTTAACATCACCGTCTTGCACCTAATGAAACAGAACAACTGGAAGTTGGAAATTTGGCAACTGAGACTCCACGCGGAGTAGACATGCAACTGTCATTTTCAACAAATGGGGGCCGCTATTGGTCCCCAACGTCAGTGTTCCATTTCTGAAGTGTAGAGATAGACTTATGACGGTCATTAGTGGAGGGGAGGGTCCCGTCCTTTGAGGTCTCTTTGACTGGGAACTGCACACGCTTTGGGTAAACAGACTTTACGTCTGACGTTAGTAGAGGAACCTCGGGCCGAACATTCGAGCCCCTCCCAGATAGGGAGTTGTTCGGATTGGGTTGGACTCGAGGGGGCAGTGGTTCCCGATACTCGTGGGTGATCGGGTAGTCTCCGGACGGGGTTGAGGGAAGCCATATATCCCCGCGTACTAGCCAGCATAGATAGTAGAAGGTGTGCTAGATCACCAGGCGGCCCCACCGAGGTCATATCGGTAGCCTTCCCATTTTGGAGTTGGCCCGCGTAAGTGGCGTATCCACTTCCATCCCCTCTTGAGTCCACAGGACCAGAAGGGGGGGGGGCCTTGTTAGTCCCTAGGTCTTGCCCTATGGAAAGCCCCACGGAGGCACCGCGCGCCTTTTAGGGACAGCTCGGTAACTCCCTGGTCGAAGGAGGCCCGGGTCCTTGATCCTACGGGTCCAGGACTAATGGGATAAGAACCTCTGACATTAACGCGTCCCTTCATTTCATCTCCATTATCTCTTCACATCATCTCTCATCTGGTGGCCACTTTCAGCTTAGAAGTGTCGGCGGGTGTATCGACGTTGCATGGCAGGATGATATGTTCTTGGTAAAACTTCCTCTTCCGGTAAGACGGTCTCCGAACCCGATCTGGTGCGACTGTTTCCGGATCACAGTAGGATGGAATGCTGATTGTACTGCCCTGCCGGGGAGTTGGTAAAGAGGGAACCTTGTCCTCTGCAATGTCGTGGTTCCTTGGGACGGCCATTCTGTCTCCTCTCGCCTCATCCATCCTCCCGGTGTCGCCCCACTTAGGGGCAGAGGTACAACAGACCAAATTTGGACCTCGAATCCCATCTGTAACGTAGTCCAGTCCAGTCCAGTCAGTCTTCCAAGGATCTGACACGAGAATTTCAAAAAATTCTCCCTTCCCAAACTACACTTTACATAGTAAAGAAAAAATGAAAATTTTAGTTTTCTCAAACATGGTTCTATGTTTCACAAAATATCACAAGTTTAATTATTTTCAAGACAAATGAAAGGTCTGTGTTCAAATTCATAAATGGATAATTTATAAATCTTATCTTAACAAAACCTTAGTGCACAAATAATGTAAATTTATCTTAAAACACAGCATTAAATTCCTGAGCATAATAAATGATATACAATTTTTTAAATCAGAATTAAAGATGAGACAATTTATGTCTACACTGTAATTCAGTTCATCAACCAACAATGCTGAAATTCTGGCAACCTATCTCCGTTTCAGCATTGCAACTTCTAGTTGTAACAAGTTTTCAGTCATTGTGGAGACAATGTGGTCAGCTTCTCTGGTCCTCATAATTTTGGATAACTGGTAAGTAAGTGAGGTTAACCTACAAAATAAAATATGACTACACGAGAGAGTCTGATGGAACATAAATAGAACTTTCTCTGCGAATGAAAAATTCACACATTACACTATTCCATCAAAGAGATTCTTCTATTCTCACCGTTACACATTTATCTTAGCCACAATTGTTTCAAATTCGTATGAAGAATAATAGTACTAGTATTAGTCAAATGCGAAATATTCACCGTCGTCCTTTGAATTTTGCAGTGAACATTTACATGCTTTCACAAATAACACACTTTCAACTGTTTATTTCGTCTCTCCTGTACTCATGCAACGCGTATGCAATATTAATGCCAGGAAATAAAGGCAGCGGATTGTCCTAAGCCCTTGTGTACCTGCTGCAAAATAACGCTGAAACTGTTTGTATGTATATTTATTGTATTTAACAGTAAATAAACAAATAAAAAGCCTTTTATAAACAATTTTTGCATGGTCATGAACAAAACATGTATTGGGTAGGAAAATTCGTATGAATGCACAACAATTAATTTTATTTCATAACTTTCATACAATAAATATTTTGTAACCAATATTGATACTGCATATATATGTAAGTTAGTGGCGAATATATGCAATTATGTATGTTTTGTTGTGGTTTTGTGGCAGCCTTTAGAGAAACAGCATGGTGCCAATCGCAACAAGAGCAAGAGGTAATTTTAGTGTTATTACTTATGCTTTCATGATGACTGAACCGTTGAGAGACAAGTATGCAAAGTACAAATACACGGGTTTGCAATCAGCCTGGCGATGTATCACGCTGCTGTGAGACATACATACGTCACATTGCTTGCGTCATCCTCTATAATTTTTATTACGAATCAAAAACAGTTAAATGATTAATTCATAAATCATTGCCCTTCACTGCTCAAAATTTTCAATCCTTAAGTCATGCAAGCTATAAAACAATAAAAAATTATTATTTTTCTCTATACAGAGTGGCTTATGTCTGCATCTGCTTTACAAACTGTGCTTACGAAAGCTTGTTACCATCCACGTTAGGCTAATCGAGGTGAACATTCACTGTAAAAGTCCATTATACTTTCGTTACAGATGTAAGAGAGATACAGAAGACTTAAACAATAGCTAAATCCTTAACAATTGCCTCCCTATGGGTTTTGGAACTTCATACTCGTTGTATACCTCCACTAGAAGCAAAGGAGTATTATCCTAAAACTTCAGAAATGTAAAAACTGCAAATGCAAAGCAATTGTACCGAATATCCGAGAGACGGTAACCGAGAAAGTGAGAGAGATGGAGGGAGAGAGGGAGGGAGGGAGGGAGGGAGGAAGGAAGGGAGGAAGAGAGGGAGGACGGAAGGAAGAAAAAGGCAATATCGTTTACACTGTAATATTCGTGGAAATCATTTAAAGAATTTAATATAAATCATTACGTACATTTCTGAAAATTCAAAATTAACACAAGAAAGTTAATATGCGAAGACTTACTTTGTGCGAGAGGATTTTCTCGAATTTCTATTTGATTCCCGGAAAGCGCCGAACTTAAAATAAACCAGCTTTTGATTTCTCCGAATTGAGTTTTGTGGGGTATATTATCATCTCTCTGTTTCTCCCTTACACCCTGACATCCCACACACGATCTTGTTCAGCTATTTAGATGTGGAGATGGAGGCTCAATAAACCCTGAAAACTGCATTTTCCATATGTATATATATAATTTTTTATTAGTACGTATTAGTACGTATTAGCTACAGTTTTGTTCTGCACCAGTATATACAGTTGTCACCAGACAACGGCGCTTTTATTTTGCGTAGCTGATACACTACGGTGCCAGGATTATTTAACTGTATGTAGTTAAATGTGTGTGTGTGAAAACTACAAAGGGAGATAGTAGATATATTTGAAAATGTATTGTGTAGTAAGCTAGATAAAGGAAAGCTTTTAAATTATACTGAAATCACATTTAATACATGTTTTACATCTATTATAATAAATGTAATTCATAAAATTGTATTTAAGATGAATATAATAACAAACATTTTAATTTTATAAATTTTCAAATAATTCGCACTTGTTTATGAATATTGTGACTGTGGGCTGGTAGAATTAAAAGCCTTGTTTGAAGAAATTTAAAGAGCTCTTTATTTCAGTAAAAACACAATTTGTCCACCCCTTACAGGCTCTAAAAATGACGTGTCTCACACACAGTAGTCTATCGTTGCTTCACCACACGTAAACGAAAAAATGCACCTGCTGTATACTTCAAAGGTCCACTACACAGCTGCAAACACACAAACACACACACACACACACACACACACACACACACACACACACACACACACACACACACACACACACACACACACACAATTAACAGTTCTCAAATCGCAATTGAACTTGCTTTGACAGCCACAGCCCTTTTATATCTCAAGTCACTGTTTCTAGAAATTAATTAAATGCTCGGTAACAATCAAGACGGCATCAGAAAAGACGAAACTTCCAGACATCTATCTGTCTCTTTCTTTCTCTCTTTCGGCAAGCGTTTAGCTCCGCGCCGCAAAACAATGCCTAGCAACAATATGTTTGAAAAATAAAGTATTAGATTATACATATGTAAGGTTGTAAAATCCTTTTAAAGGGTTGTTTAAATTATTTATAACGTTTTATATAAATAATTAAATGAAATCAAATAAAACTAAATACAGAAATAATAATTTAAAATGTTTATTTTATAAATTTGGGCTACCCATTTTTAAAATCTCTTTTGTCAATGTTATGCCATGTAAGTGTGTTCTGAAATTTAATTTATTAGTTATATGTTTTGGTTGTGGCGATTGTTTCTGTTTAGCAGCTTTTTATCTATAAAAATAATGCTCTTGGAACTGTATGCTTATTATTTAGAAATAAATTACACAATTGTATAGCATATGTACCACGTTTAGTAATAATTAGGAAGCGCGTATGATATTCCGGAGCTTTATTTCTTTATATATTTCTTTATGCAATTGGTAAGCCGGATTATCGTGCCCCAATATCAGTATGAAGGCAGTTCGTTCTGAGCACACGTCCGACCCACATTGCCTTTTCAAGCCTTAAACAGCCTCTAAATGCCTCGTTAAAAGAAGGGCCACAGAAATACTTAAATGCACAGCACCGGATACGACCAAGAACAGTACCAATAAAATTAATAGTGGCTTTCTTTGTCAAACGCACTCATTGTTCCTAACAGTGGAGTAGGTTCCCTCTTGCTACAAAACTCTATGGAGAAAACACAAATTGCCTAACAGCCCTGCGTTGCAGAAATTAACAATTTCCAAACTATAAGCTTCAGAATAAAGTATCAGAAAGCATTTTCGTTTCTACAATTCCTACTGGTACTATAAGCTGGAGTTTGGAATAGAATTAAGGAAAATTATACTAAAAATTTTATTTTCAATAGTTTATAAGTAGCTTAAAATGTGTTTTCAATTGCTTTACATTTCAGTGTGAAATTTATTTTACTTTCCAACTGATTAAATTTTAGATCCGACTTTTATTAACTTACCAAATACTCCAGAAGATATTTTAAATTAGCAACCAAAGTATAACTATAATTTTGTATTAGCTATATTAGCCCGTTAAAATAAAATATTTTTTTTAAAAAAATCTGTCATCTGAAATGACTAGGTTTATTTTTAATTTTTAAGTTCTATATACCTTCAATAACTTAAGGCCTTGCCAAGAAGAAACAATTTATACGACCGATTTAATCCTTTGTGTATTATAAATCAACATAATTTCATAACAATTGAATAAAAAATCTGCATGGTGTAAGATACTTAGAAGGAAAAAGTATACTGAAAAAGTTACAAAGCACTGCAAATTTCATATTGGAAAGAATTCTGAGTTTTTAATTTGCAGTATTTAAATATTGGTGCTTATAAACTGAAAATTAAAAAAAAATTCAATTGATGGCCCCTGTGCAGCTTTAAAATCCTACAAATGCATATTTTTGCAAGATTTATACTAAATTTAAGTTTAGTAACCTCTTAAGAAAACAATCGCATCTGCTGAACGCATATTAGTTTGCTTATTCACTCTTCTAGTAAATATTATCAAACGAAATTATTACTCCTGTTAAGTTTAATTAACTATAAATTCAGGTTCACACATTTCGTAGTAGAGGAGTGTAGGTAACGTGAAAGAGTTTTGAACAGGTGTTGCTAAGAGATGCCTTGTAATTGTATGCTCTTTGCATTACCAATGGAAATGAGGGAGAGAGAGAGAGAGAGAGAGAGAGAGAGAGAGAGAGAGAGAGAGAGAGAGAGAGAGAGAGAGAGAGAGAGAGAGAGAGAGAGAGAGACAGAGAGCAAGAGGCACCTTTCCATTTGAGCAAAGTATAAGAATTTGAACTTTTAAACCAATAACAAGAAATATCTAAGAAAAATAATCACAAAATTTTGATTGCCATAAACTGCCTGCATTTACGAGAGCCAAATTTTTTGTCTCTTAGGTTTGAAAATTAACAAAAATCATTCAGAGTAAAAGGGAATATGCAGTCTATTCCCCAAAAAATTTAAAATATGGATTACGTTAAACATTTTATATTCTAATAAAACGCGTTAAAACCATATTTGCAACAATTAAAAATAAAGAAATTAGTTTCACGTAAACTGAATTAAAAGTGCGAGGGGGGGAAGGTCCTTGAAAATCTTCGTGTCACATCTTTTGAAGGTTCTAAGTTTAAACACTAAGTTTGGCTTAATTAAAAGTTTGAAGGTTCTAAGTTTAAACACTAAGTTTGGCTTAATTATTCATCCGCTGGTATAGCGCATTGATATAAATGGGTCATGAAATTAGGAAATGTAAGACTAGTTGGGATAGGTATTTCTACTTCCCTTTAAGGAAATAAACATACCTAAATCACATCAGTCGAGTTGGGGCTCTTACGATAAATAAAATAAAGTTGTAAATGAAGGTATAAGTCGCCTACTGCGTATTTTTACGGTAGAAGATTAACCAAGACCAACTAAACGGAACACTACACATCGATATCTGAATCAGAAACTGTTATTCAATCCAAATGGAGAAAGAGGTTTTGGCAGAGCCAAGAAATGTTAAGAGTTGAGTTTCGGAACGGGCAAATTGACTGATTCATGATGATACATGTCGCTTTGCAAAATGGGTACTGAATTCGGAATTAGCTACAGTCCCGAGAGAGGCTCCACTCCCGTCACCTGTTGCAATGGAGCTATCGCCCACTACACTTTATGTTGCTGAAGTGCACGTGCGAAGTACTGTTTAAGCTATTTTTGCTTATAATCATAACTTTTACTGCTAGAAACCACGCAACCTAAAGAAAAAATTGTCTTGTGGGGTTGAAGTGTAAGTTCCATTTAGTTGAGCACAATGTTTGCAAGCGAATAATTCATTCATTGAAATATTTAGCAACACTACAGCATTTGTAAAGAAGGCATAATTTGAAGTATTATTATTTATATCATGACTATCAGAATTATTTAAGAAATAACCTGGCGAATATTTTTTAAAAGTTATCAACGTGGATTGCTGTTCTCTGATTGAACATTACAATTAATAAATTAACAAAGTTTATTTCTAAAAGTCTAACAAGATATACTTGAATGTAGCATGCATTTGCTTAGAGATTTAACATTTTAAGTTCTTTAAAAGTACTACGCAAACATTCCCTTGGTCTTATTTTAAAAATAATTGCTAGAAGCCCTTATTGTATTTCAAAGATAGTGGAAAACCCAACTTAACCGCCTTTATTCAGATAGCTTAAGAAAAAAACAGCAGCTGTATAGATTTTTGCATACCTTGTCTATAAGTAGGTGCATTATAATTGCAAAGTGTAACAATTTAAGATATAATCATTAACATATGTATTAATGCCATGCCATTTTATAATCCCGGTCTTATTCACATTCATTTCTAACCGACTATTTAAGCTACAGCACCTTTAAAGCTTGAAACACATTATAAATTATGTCATTTAATTCAGCACTCTCGGAGGCATGAATCACAACAAATGTATACATTAGTTAAATGGTCTGTTTGTATGATACAAATCATTAACATAATGGCAGAATAAAGAAATCCTAAAACAGAACTTTAAGGTATACAGTAATCAAGGGCAATGTCCTAAGAGCCATGTACATAACATTTCTTCTAAATTCAAACATTTAGAACAAAAATGGTGAAACGCGATACATATTTGAGAAGATTGCATTAGAACATATGGGCAAGATTTAACAATGTCATAAATGTGCAAAGTTGTCACTTTACCGGACTGAACACTTCCGAATACATTAATTTAGCAAGGGCAAATAAATTTACATTAGCACTAAAGAATGAAAATACACGAAAAAACATATTTACGTAATATTACATAGAATGTTCAGTATTATAATACACGATTTCAAATAATAATTATAGAAATACAATGAAAATAACAAAAATTATAATCAAACCACACATTGCGTTAATGCATTATTGCAGATATTAAATTAATTGGGAGTCGATTAATGACACTAAACAACACTTACTTTTAAATTTTCCCAGAACTAGTTTCAGAGGCCTTCCCTCTATCCTCAGCCGGACATCGACTGGTTCTCATTGCTGTAGCTGGCAATATTTTGTCATCGGTCTCCTCTGGTGGCGGTTCGAGGAACTTGCTGAACAAATCTTTCTGGAGGATGTCGAAATTGAATACTTTGTTCCTATTTTTTGAAATAAAGATTTTCTCCCATGTGGACAGTTCTTGCTTTCCTGTTGTATGTTTTAGTAATTTTGGTTCTGGATTTATGTTGTGTTTTTTTTTTTCAAAAATGCGTGGCAACTGCTGATTTTTCTAATTGTTTGTATTTTATGTTCCTAAAGTGTTCCTTTGCTCTTGTTTCTAAATTTATTTTGGTTTTTTCCAATATAAATTTGACTACAGTCACAGCATTCAATTCGATATATACCAGATTTTTTGTTAGATGGAATGGCATCTTTGATGTTTGAGCAAATTAGGTTTTTAAGGAGTAATGGGTCACTGGAGCTAGTTGAATGTTTTGTTTTTTTGAAGACTTTTTTGAATTCATCAGACAACTACATAAAGGCTAATGGCTACAATCCAAGATCCCACAAACAGGCAATCTTTAATAGTTTAGCACACAGACTGGTCAACATCCCTCTCACAGCAGAAGAATACAAAATAGAATACAACAAAATTACTGAAATAGCACAGAAAAATGACTTTCCCAAATCCCTAGTAGACAAAAAAGTGAACTTAGCAAATAAGAAGAAACTACTAAAGGAAACCACAACCCTCTCAGCTACAGAAACTAAAATGATCTTCAAAAAATTCACTTACCATCCATGGGTCTTTGATAAATTCAAAAAAGTCTTCAAGAAACAAAACATTCAACTAGCTCCTGTGAACCATTACTCCTTAAAAAACCTAATTTGCTCAAACATCAAAGATGCCATTCCATGTAACAAAAAATCTGGTATATATCAAATTGAATGCTGTGACTGTAGTCAAATTTATATTGGAAAAACCAAAAGAAATTTAGAAACAAGAGCAAAGGAACACTTTAGGAACATAAAATACAAACAATTAGAAAAAATCAGCAGTTGCCACGCATTTTTGGAAAAAAAAAACACAACATAAATCCAGAACCAAAATTACTAAAACATACAACAGGAAAAGAAGAACTGTCCACATGGGAACAAATCTTTATTTCAAAAAATAGGAACAAAGTATTCAATTTCGACATCCCCCAGAAAGATTTGTTCAGCAAGTTCCTCGAACCGCCACCAGAGGAGACCGATGACAAAATATTGCCAGCTACACCAATGAGAACCAGTCGATGTCCGGCTGAAGATAGAAGGAAGGCCTCTGAAACTAGTTCCGGGAAAATTTAAAAGTAAGTGTTGTTTAGTGTCATTAATCGACTCCCAATTAATTCAATTTATACAACAACACTGTTTTCAACACTTCCATGAAAGGATTCATTGCAGATATGTTTCGGAAATCTGCCTGGCATTTTTTCATATGCCCTCGTTTTTATCTGTAGCGAAAATCCTTTTCCCCGCCTCTGTAGCGAGGTGGCAGCGTGTGCACCTCACATTCGCGAGATCCAAAGTTCGAATTTGTGTCAGGGTGAGTTATCTGCATAACCTTTTTACGGCATTTTTCATTCGCTTTCGTAACGTACTGCAACCGTTGAATCCATTGGCTAAAGCCATAAAAACATTGTAGAAACTCTGGCCGGCCCTTATTTGTTTTCAAGACTTTAAATCTATAAGAAACAATGCGACAAGAAAAGTTGTGAAATTATGACAATTCGTGAAAAACATGACGAACATATAATCGCATATTAGAAATTTTAAAAATAGAGCTAACAATTTTGACAACACTCGTTTGTATTTACATATGCTAAAACAATCACTAAATTCTTCCAAATTTAGGTTGACATAATATGGACTTCATCACAGTTTTGTTTTATTGACTTCTGTTAATTCACTAACCATCATTTACAGCATTGCATTTTAATTAAAAAAGTGTTGAAAGGTATGATTGATGGGCTTTATTACCAGATGCTTTGGTCTGTGGCACCAAACGCGCAATTTCAATCGGTTAACGGTTTATTTTGTTCCATATTGTGTTCAGTTTATTCTCCCACGTTTGTTTCTGACAAGTTGAAAATGTACACAGCAATACTCAATTGTTTGCCGTTAGAAAATACATTCCGCGTAACGCAAATGAGCATTTCCGTAAATGAACCTTTCTTCGCTTACTGATACAGTGATTCATTCGAAACAGTTCTGGTGCAAGAGCCATCTTTAGTGCATAATATGATATAAATAAGACAAACTATGTATCAAAATTTGTATGCTATGTGTTTAGACAAAACGACTGCTATGAAACTATGTATATATCAGTATATCTTTGGTTTGTACTTAGAAAACAGATTTCCAAAATCATGTCATTATCACTTTTACCAAAAGAATAATTATACTTTGATGCAAAATAGAAAATATTTTGTATTTCATTCATTTATCTTTATATATCCACCACTCTGCTTATGCCTTTACAAAGTATTCTCACAAAAAATTGTATTTATATCTACTTTATGCCAATAGAGATGAAGGTTTCCAGAAATAATATATATTTTTCGTTATAGGTAGATAAAACGATGGTCCACGGAAAGTCAAAATTTAAAAAATGATTTGCTCAGACTAACGTTCCACATTTTAGATGATGTGAAGAAAAACAAAAGGATATTCGCCTTTTCGCTTAAAAATTATATAAATATAAGAATGTTTACAATTATTGTTGAAGACGCCTCCGACTGCTTTCACTTAATGTCCGAAATAAATGCAAAATAAATAGGTATCCAGTCTATAAGAAAACGGAAAATGTAGAAGGGATTTATTTCATGCTATCAAAATTTCCACTCTAAAAATCCTTATCGGGGGTTTCATTACATGAATACAAAGTCACTCCACGTTGTACACGAGCTGAAATAGGAAGATAGCCATTAAAGTGGTCATTTGTTGTGTCGGTTTTAACCAAGCCGAGCACCTGCCCTCACATTTTTCACATGTGGCGCGTCTGGGAGACATTTCATTTAATTTGTCGTTCTGCTACCTGTGGCATCTCTCTTTGTTCTGAAACTCAACCACGGCAGGTACACGAATAACCATTATCTTTATGGTACAGTATAATAGATTAAGATTTATATTTAGAGACTCCCTGTTTAAAGTTTGCCAGTAGATGAAGTGTCAAAAATATTAGTTTTTATCTAAATGTTTTCAAAATGTTGCCACAAGCCACTCTACAACAATTACAATGTATGTTTCAAATAATATCAGACATTTAAATAAGATTTGATAGAACAATATTTTTCTACTAACATTGCCCATGGTTGAACTGTTTATCTCTGCAACATTCAGCCTTACATTCCACTTCTCCAACAAACTTGCATTTCTTTAGAGGAGTTTACAAAAAGATCCTAAAGAGTGCCAAGAAACAAAAAATAAAACATAATACAGTAATAAAACAACTGGATACTGTTCAAAAGCAGTACTGATAAATCACAAATACCACGATTTGTTATTACCTCTGCTTAATGTACAAACTCACGAGATATATTCAAGTTTTGCCTCTCTTTTACGTTTATAAGTCAAACAAAGATATACAAAATCAATTTCGAATGAACAGGACTTCTTTAGTTGTCCCCAGACATTTTAACATGTCCATTTTATTAGCCAGAACACTTATCTTGAATTTTAAATGTAAAGGTTATTTAGGAATTCATTAATTAGTGGGAATTTTCTTGATTGCAACGAGTCTGCCTCACTTCAAGAGCTTCCGAGTTCCAGTCTCGGTCAGGGCGGGTTATGAAGATAACTACCCCCCCGCCCCATGCGAGGTTTTCCCTTATCCAGAAAGAGGAATATCAGGTAACTTGTCACCACTCTTCCAGGTTAACGTTATGCAAATTGAAGCAATGCGCGGTCTAGCCTCACTTTAGAGCAAGAGCTTTCTCTCGGGTTCTGCGTGAGTATATTAGGAGTAAGGACGGCACTGATTACACTGGAATCCAAGATAAAGACTTGTTTAATCACTGTTTCTTTTTATAATCACGAAATCGCGAAGCTGGCGACTAAGCGAAACCAATCTGTATTACTGTCTGGAGTTATCGTATGTGAAACGCGATTACGTGATAAGACTTCATTTCGCGATTTACGCAGTAACAGATATGTTCCTTCTCGGGTCACGTCTGTCCTCCTGGACAGTCAGTCCAGTTGTGTGTGAATCCTTTTCAAGCAACTCTGTTATTCACACACAACACCCTTTTCTGTTACGGTCATCAGTTACTAAAGAAGGGTCCAAGAAAGCCCCTTTTATTCAAGTGTCGACCGCATGGACCTCCTGCGATGATGCATTCCTTACCTCATAGTGAATGACTAAACTAACATCCTGTTCACATCAGACAAATATACCCATGTTCATATCTAATTTACTGAATCCCTAATTTCGGTATCACTCTAAACCCAATGGACCCGAGGCTTATTTGAGCATCATTTCACCTATTTCATTCATCGTTCGATATGACCTAACGTTGGTGATCATTTTCGTTATGAGTTTTTGTAATTTGATTAAATATATGTCGTTTCCTGTTTCCAGTTTATCGAAAATTTGTTTTCTGAGTTATGTTGTTTTCATAACGAAAGCGCTCTCCCTCTCTCTCTCTCTCTCTCTCTCTCTCTCTCTCTCTCTCTCTCTCTCTCTCTCTCTCTCTCTCTCTCTCTCTCTCTCTCTCTCTCTCTCTCTCTCTCTCTCTCTCTCTCTCTCTCTTTCTCTCTCTCCCTCCCTAAGTAGGAGTATCGGGGCATTATAATTTAAAGGTTTAATTTAACAGAAAACAAATCACTGGGAGGCTTTCCTTATAAAATCACTTGTTCACACACCCAGATTTTTTTTATTTAATTCAAGGAGTCTCAAATCAAATGTTTGAATGGAATACAATAGAAGGTTCGGGTAATAAGTCCCGGGCTTCAAAAAGAGATGACGCCATGGGCCAGTTTGACAGACAGCTTGATATAATTTAACTCTAGACTAGCTTGAATCCAAAGTTACAACAGTTCAATAGCTTGTTTAGTTTTTGAATAAAAGCATTTTAAACAAGTCAACTGTAGAGGTTTCACGAAAATGGGAGGATTTGGAAAAAAGAGCAGTGATTAAATACTTCCATTTGAAAGGCTTAACGCCGAAAGAAATCAAGAAGGAAATGGGCAGTACTTGAAATACTGCCCCTTCATATGAAATGATTAAAAGGTGGGTTGCAGAGTTTAAAATGGGACGTATGAGCACTAGTCATGAGCCTCGTTGTGGACGTCCTGTGGAAGTCAACTCCAGAGATCATTGACAAAATTCATCATTTAGTACTGAAAGACCGTAGATTGAAGTTGTTTGAGATAGCAGAGGCTGTAAACATGTCAAAAGAACATGCAGGTAATATTTTAAGTTACGTTTAGGGCTTTCACTAGGTCTGTCCAAAATGAGTGCCGGTTTGTTGACACCTGAACAAAAATTACAGAGAAAAAAACTGTTTATGTTAAGAATTTGGAGCTCTACCGTAAAAATCTCAGTGAATTTTTGAGAGGGCTTATTACCATGGATGAAACTTGGATACATCACTACACTCCAGAAAGTAAATCACAGTCAAAGCAGTGGATTGAGCCCGGTGAACCAACTCCAAAAAAGCCAAAGTCAATTTTGTCGGCTGACAAGGTTATGGCGCATTTTCTGGGATGCACAGGCAATTCTTTTTATTGATTATTTGGAAAAGGGTAGAAGTATCATTGGTGACCACTACGCGAGTTTACTGCAACGTTTGAGTGATGAGGTGAAAAGAAAAAATACCTCATTTGGCAAAGAAAAAAAAGTCTCGTTTCTTCACGACAACGCTCCGGCCCATCGCTCAGCCATTGCAATGTGAGAAATGTGTGAATTAAGGTTCGAATTGCTTGAACATCCACCCTATTCTATTCCCGGACCACAAAACATTTCTTGGAGGATGAAGATTTCAGAGCAACGGGGAGTTCATTGATTCAGTAAACAGCTATTTTGATAACCATGATAAATCGAACACCAGATATAGTTTAATTTAGTTATAACACTGATATGACAAATGTATTGGCTTTCTGGATATGATGTTGAGAAACAAAAGTTTCTTTTCTTTTTTTTTGTGCTAGGGACTTATCAGCCCATCTTCGTACTTCCTCTGCTAACTGAAGTACGTGTAGAGAAACTAATAATTACAAAATTTATAACGCCACACTGTAACCTCCTACATCACAGGCTAAAATTTCCGCTCGTGGGAATTTTGCGTGTAGGTATAGTAATGTATTGCGATTAAGTTCTACTTATGCTACAGCATTCATTAATGTGACATTTTCAGATACTTAACATGCGTGCACAGAAATAAACATTTGAATGTAACTGCCTAAGATCTATGGTTAAGATTGCTCTGTTTATACTCGACGCATCGGCTGAGAACAGTGCTTGTGAGACGGTTTAATAGCAGAAGAAATTTTATCCGGCACAAAGAGAGGCCGTCGCGATGCTCGGCGAGAGAACACGTATCGATCAAAGGACCCGAGGAGCACTGCCTGCCACTTCCCCATCCATTATCGCGTCCAACATTAACAACGCGCACACCATTTTTCGCACTTCCATAAAGCGACCATTTTGGGGACGTTCCTTCTGGGTCAGCAATTCCATCCTTTTAGGCCAATTTCGGGGATAAGTGGTGCTTACTCTTCTTGCTCGGCTTGAGACAGTTTATCTTGGGCGGAGGGGGGGATGCATTCTACATAGTGGTACAATTTCTGCAAAAAATCTGTCCTTCCGTTGAGAACCAAATAAAGAATTTTATCTATTATAATAATCAGTGATGTTTTAGTACTTAATCAGGCAACAAAACTATACTTCATAACCTAACGAAACACGCTAGTAAGGATAAAATACACATTCAAGAAACAAACTTTTATGCTGATTACCTTTCTTTTATTTTTTCTGGTTAAAATAAAAACGTTTCCCCCTAAACACATTTTCTCTATTATCAAAAATACTGTTTTGGGCAAATTTTCCCGTAATTGAACCTTCTTCCCTAAGTATTTAATGAACAATTTTCTTCATACCCTCCCCACCTGCTTCTATGTATCCTTCTGGAGCAGCATTAGATATGCAACCTTCAGTTTTCGGCAATTAGGTCACTTCATCTCGGCTTAATATTTTCAACCTTTTATTACGATAACTCAAGAAAGTATTGTGACTTTGTGGGTGCATAGAATTAAAAGTCCAATTTGTGAAATTCAAAATGTCCTTTATTTGCGTAGAAATACACTCCGTAGCAGCAAAATTATATCACATATCACAACACAATCTTCCAAGGTCAGTGAAAATAACAAACAGCTCTCGTTACAACATACTCAGCTGTCCTCTGCTTACTCACTCTCGTTTACAACACAACTCACTTTTTACATGTCTTATCACAACTGTTGTTTCACAACTTGCAACTCGCTCAGCTGTTCTCTGCTTACTCTGTTTACCACTAACGCTTGGCGAGTCGGCGGTTCCTTAAATACCTCATCACTAAGTTCGAGATATTTCCGGAACAATAAAAACAACTTTCCTCTGTCAATCGAGATATCACTAGAATGTTCCAGTTACGTCACTTATGTGTCGAGAAGTCTTGTATCAGTGATACACAATCCGACTGTTATCTTTATCCGCGGACTCTTGGTTTTCACACTGTCTGCCTATCAGTTCCTTTTGTGTAAACAAGCCGCGCAATCGTAGATAATGGTTCACGACAGTATCTTAAAATGCTTTAATTTTCCAAACTCACTGATACCAATATTATCATTAATCCAAAAGTCCGTCTCAAAATGACATATGCATTCAAATATTTGAATACTTTTCGATTTCTCATAAAATACGTAAACATACAAGGGTCCCAGGGATCACAATGAAATAAAAGGTTATTTTTTTATTTATTTCTCAACATAATCTCCGGAAAGGCTAATACATGTGTCATATCGGTGTTCTAATTTCATTAAACCATCTCTGTAGTGCGATTTATCATGCTCCTCAAAATAGCTGTTTTCCGTATCAATGACCTCCCAGTTCCTGTGAAATCTTCGTCCTCCAAGAAATGTTTTTAAGCTTCGGAACTGGGTAAGATCTAGCGAATAGGGTGGGTGTTCAAACAATTCAAACTTTAATTTGCACATTTTTCCCATTGCAATGATTGAACAATGGGCCGGAGCACTATTGTGAAGGAACACGATATTTTTAATTGCCAAATGAGGTCTTTTTCCTTTCATTTCATCAGTCAAACGTTGCAGTAAGCTTGCGTAGTAGTTACCATTACTTTTCCAAGTAATCAATAAAAATAATTACCTGTGCATTCCAGAAAACACTCGCAATAACCTTGTTAGGAAACAAAATTGACTTTGCCATTTTTGGAGTTGGTTCACCTGGTGCAATCTACTGTTTTGACTATAATTTGCTTTCTGGAGCGTAGTGATGTATCCTAGTTTCATCCATGGTAATAACCCGTCTCGAACATTCACTGGGATTTTACGGTAGAGCTCCAAATTCTTCACAGAAACTTTTTTTTTTGCAAAGTTTTTCAAGTATAAACAAACGCGGTACCCATTTTGCACAGTCATTGTGAAAGCCCAAAACATTACTTAAAATATTACCTGAACGTTCTTTTGAAATGTTTACAGCCTCTGTTCTCTCAACTTTAATCTGCGGTCTGCCACTCCTAAACATGGAATTTTTCAATGATCTCTGCAGTTGTGACTTCCACAGGGCGTCCAGAGCGAGGCTCATCACTAGTGCTCGTACGTCCCATTTTAATTTTTTCTACCCACCTTTTAATCATTGTATATGAAGGGGCAGAGTCTTTTCAATGTACTGCCCATTCCCTCCTCTATTTCTTTAGGCGTTAAGCCCTTCAAATCGAAGTATTTAATCCCTGCTCGTACCAAATCCTCCATTTTCATGAAACCTCTACATTTGTTTAAAAAGCTGTCTTTCAAAAACTAAACAAGCTATTGACCTGTAACTATGTATACACGTCAGTCTAGAGTTAAACACTATAATGCTATCCATCAAACTGGCGCCGTATCTATGTCAGGCCGCTCGTAGAGTATTAATTTACCACCATTGGCCAGGGTATTACACTGCGTTCAATTATAGGCGATGACCCAATATATATTGCAGTAATATATATAAAGTGATATCGTACGATAAATGAAATGTGTGAAATGATGCTCAAATGAGCCGAGAGTACATAGAACTTAATTCATCGTTGAGCATAAAGAAAAACTCCGGAAAAACCTTATTCAGATAACTCACCCTGAGCAAGATTCGACCTCGGGATCTCTAGAACGTCAGGCTGATACGCTACCACCTACATTACAAATACAAGCGACCCAATTGCTGTTGACAAGACACCGTCATTTGTCACCTCTATAGGTTTTGATAAGCGGGTCTAACTTGTATTTTAAATTTAAAAGCGTTTTTCCCGTGTTTTTCCTTTTCCTTTTTAAAACTCTTAGCGTCTGCGTGTTTATTCGTATTATCGTATGTGATAAAAGTAATAAGATGATAAAAGTGATAAAAACCATTTAATTTCACGGTCTTTATACATTGAATTACAAATTTCGCTGTTATTTTTTATTTTGTAATATTGCTGGTCAACTTTTTCCTGATGTATGTTTTGGATGTTTAGTTGACAGTTGACAGTCGAAAATCTTATACGTTTTCTGGAGTGTTCAGCGAACTTTTACCGAATTACATTGCGTGTCAATCAAACTCCACCCCACCCCACCCTATCCCGTTTGCATTTTGTAATATACAAGCTGTCTCAGACTTAATGATGCAACATTGCTGTAAGCAATTACGAGATGTATTTCACAAGAGCTGAGGGGACACTTAGGGGAAAATGGGCTTCATCATATAAAAAGCGCTGCAATTTACTCTCTCTCTCTCTCTCTCTCTCTCTCTCTCTCTCTCTCTCTCTCTCTCTCTCTCTCTCTCTCTCTCTCTCTCTCTCTCTCTCTCTCTCTCCCTCCCTCCCTCCTTGTGTGTATGTGTTTTTCATATTCAGCTTCCCTCAATGGGATGTTTCCATGAAGAAAGCATACTAAATGACAGTAGGATGTAAATACATAATTGAAACTGTATAGTATAAATAGCAATGGCAACTGTAAGATTTACTAACCGAGAGTGACAATCTGTAAATACGTATGAAAATGGCCTTCATCTAAAACAAATTTAGTACACCTGAATAAATTAGTTTATATAGCACATAAACGATTTTGCAGTTTAGCTAATGACCCCTTAATAACATTTACGGCTAATGCTTTAATAAATGAATAGTTTCATTTGTATTTTCTACAAAGTTGTGCAAAAAAGATTACAAACATTGATGTACTCCAATTAGTTATCTTAACTCAAGTTAGGTGATTTTTATGCATTGTAACTTCTGTAAATATTGAGTGTGCTCTTTTTCTTGTAGGTTTATCAGCGATATTACATTTATTTCTCCAATTTGATAGCAAGTTTGATATACTTTTTGTGTGTAGTTTTACGTCCTCCAACGTTGTCATATCGGACGGTGAATGAAATGGGTGAAATGATGCTCAAATGTGTCCAGGGTCCATTAAGCGTAGAGCTACCCGACATTCGTCTTTAAGGGTAAGGGAAGACCCCGGAAAAATCTTATCCAGGTAACTCACCCTGACCGAGATTCGAACTCCGGACCTCTTGGACGTGAGGCAGACTCGCTACCATCCACGCTACCGAGGCGCGCAATATACTTTTAGATATCAAATATTTATTGTATGAATAACAATTCATAAATCACTCGCCTTTATTTTGTTATTTAATGAATATCCTGTATTTAAATAAAACGCATTTTTAGCTTTTCAGGCTAGGTAGGTACGTCATGACGTCATTGTTCTGAAAGATGGTAGCTCATGGGTCGTCCTTATCTGGAGCAGAATATAATTTGTTAATCCGTAGAAATTTTGTGAAACCACCACCACCACCACCACCACCACCACCACCACCACCACCACCACCACCACCACCACCACCACCACCACCACCACCACCACCCCCACCCCCCCACCACCGCCACCGCCACCGCCGCCGCCACTATTAATAATAAATTAGAGTGTGATGTCAATGTAAATTGCCAGAATTATATGAGTTAAGCCGATGTGCTTCAAGTTCTTCCGCAGGAATTCCTTTACATGTTAGTAAGTCTACTCATATTGTATATCGTTTATAAGCATAGTAAAAAAACTGTTAGTCTAGGCCAGGTATGAACCCCAACCTTAGGATCAATAGGCCACCGCCTAAGAGTCACCCAGATCGACTTAACAGTGCAGATATATTATTACATGTAATATAATGGTCATAATTTTGCAACCAATAAAACACAACCTACTTCAACACCAAAGACAACTGAATTGATCAATAATAACTAAACACTAGTAACACAACTTCACTTATCTTATTTAAATCCTGGGACCGGTTTCAGAGCAAACATCTGCTTTATCCTCAGCCACTCAGCTTGACACTCACACTGAGTGGCTGAGGATAAAGCAGATGTTTGCTTTGAAACCGGTCCCAGGATTTAAATAAGATAAGTGAAGTTGTGCTACTAGTGTTTAGTTATTATTGATAACCTAGTTTACTTCACTGTCAGCAGCTTCAGTTTTTTACATAGCAAATGAATTTGCTTATATACGGCATAAATCTATTCTTAATCCTTATGTAAATCTATTTTATAAGTACAGCATTTGCATATGGTAATAGATTCTGCTTCAGGGTATGATAAATAAATTCACAAAGAAAATAATGTTTAAGAACTTCGGCAGTAAATCCTTTGTAATAACTGAGGAGATTAGTCTTTACTAGTTACAAATTAAGCGAAAATCCCAGCATATCAAAAAGAGAGGTAGATTAAGTTAGGGAGGGCACATCTATCACCCTCTTCTAGCAAGAAGAGGGGAAAGCTCGGCTCCACAGTAGAGGTTCAAAAGACTATCCCGTGACAGGGCAAAAAATTCAGACGTATTAGTCTCTGCGCCATTTGCCCGCCATTGAGTGAGAAACGTCATCGCAGGCATCCTAGATAAACGGGTCAGAGGAGAGCCGTGCTAGAAGACACCATTCAGAATATTCAATAACCCGACCTGGAAAATACCCATGGTTGGAGTGGGTGGTGTCCAAAGATCAAAACTGGAACTCCCTAATAGAAGTCTCACTCCTTACCGCAGGGCTATTTCGCTCAGGTCCAAAATTAACTTGATGGCCTGTCTTCTATTTATCTGTTTTATCCTATCGGTATATTGGTGCTAAGGATTCCTATATTCCTATATTCCTGTAGGTTTTATCGGGAAGGGATACTTAGATCTTCACCTGTTTTCCCCCTTGCCATTTACTGTATCCTTTTAGAGATATTAAGGTTTTACACATCCTGCAGCTGAACACATATATGAAGTTCACAAGAGAGCTAAAGTACCTATATGAGGAGTCGCGACCTAGAATGTCGCAGCGTTTCAAGCTGTTCAAATTTAAAGGGCTGTTCAATAAAGAATGATCATAATTTTTTTACGGTCATAATTTTTCGCACTAAAATTTAATCTTATTATATTCTGTTATCTTAATGTGAAACAAACACGCCGTAGTAGTTTCATTGTTGGTACTCCTGGTTCCCGCCTGTGAGAGCCAGACAAGTTCAGACATGTTCAGTATTGCCTACCACTGCAATGGAGGTAACATGCAGTTAAAGTTGATGTTAGAGGAAGATCCACAGTTTCTTTCAAACGTAATCACTGTTGGTGAAACTTGGCTACATCATTTTGATCATGAGAGCAAACATCAAAGCTCAGTGTGGAAATCTCCTTCATCACCAACCCCCAAAAAAGGAAAAGTGGTTGCTTCTTCTGGGGAAATTATGGTTATCTCATTCTTGGATATTCATGGAATGGTTTATCAACATGTTGTACCTGCACACACATCAGTAACTGGACAATACTACAGGGATGTCCTGAAAACATTGCAAGTCCATATCAGGCGCAAAAGACCACATTCAATTAAGCAGGCTGGATGCTGCACCACGATAATGCGCAGCTGTATATTGCCAATGTTGTTGCTGAATATCTTGCAAAAATTAACGTGAAGTACACCACTCACCCTCCCTATAGATCGGATTTAGCCCCAGGTGACTTTTTTCTATTCCCTAACTTGAAGAAGCGCCTTCGTGGGAGGCATTATCCATCATCAGAAGCAGTGGTGAAGGCTACGGAGGCGATTTTGAAGCATCTCAAAAAATGGTTTCCAGCATGTCTTTGAAG
The DNA here is from genome assembly GCA_030765055.1 of Mantis religiosa. NCBI lineage: Eukaryota > Metazoa > Arthropoda > Insecta > Mantodea > Mantidae > Mantis > Mantis religiosa. Next base: position 71,044,040 of record CM060956.1, read on the forward strand.
ACTGGCAGAAACGCTGTGACAAGTGCATCGTATTCAGGGGAGACTATTTTGAGAAGGACCATCATAACTGAGGATGAGTAAAGGTACGTTGTCAAAAAAAAAAAAAAAAAAGTGATCCTTCTTTATTGAACAGCCCTCGTATATAAGATATGGAAATAATAATTTCTTCCATACTATCCGTGTGTAGGCTAAGGTTTGAACGAGTAGAGCCAGACTGAAAAATTAAATGCCATACCGCGATTTGAACCACGGATCACTCTCCTTGCGGTTGCTCTAAACCACTGGTATATGTAAGGTATCCCTGCCAGAGGCTCTTACTGCTGTTCCTTTCCTTGTATATATATTAAGGCACCTTATCAGTGTACACCTGAAACTATTGCTTGGAAAGCGCGATCCGGTGTAGCCAAAGGGACTTTGGATATCATTTTTTTTATCCAGATTTATTGAACCCTATTTTACACAGTGGTATATTAGGGTTAGAGTTGATACATAAAAATATACAATTTTAACAAAAATATTTTAAATACTAGACGGAAGGAATGATGTTTTATTCTGATGCATATTAATTTAAACTATTTCAGACGTTCAAACACTGAGATTTTAAACATCATGAAGTACTTATACTGTTGTGGCTTTATTAGCAACGTTGTGAGCGGAGCAGAAAATTCAGTTCTTAGAGAGTCTAGCTTGAATATAAATTCTTGTTTTTCTCTCAAAAAAATGGGACAAGGAAAAGGAGATGAACCACAGTTTGAAGTTCTTCACCACACATGAACTCGGGGTTAGATGTTACGTGAAAGCGTGATAAGTATTCACCAAATTTACCATGACAATTTAAAAATTGTGTCAAAACAAAATTTGGTATAAGAGTTTCACATTTTCTTCTGTCATATACACTAGGAAAAAATATATATTTTTGTTAAACTTCCATTTGGAGTTGTTAGCCATTGTTGGTTCCATTCTTCAAGAACATGTTGATGTATTATTCTCCTTACATTAGAAATAGGACGTAAAAAGCATGTCACAGGAAGATTGGAACTTGGACATCATTAATAAAATTTCCATAAATGAAATATGCGGCCCAGTTCTTGTAAGATGCAGAAACTATTAAATGCGGCCCTAACTTTAAGACATTATTTTGATATAAAGGTGTGTAGTATACAAGGTATACGAGCTGGATACTTTATCAAGCCAATGACCACAAACTGGCTAGGCCAGTAGCATATGAACACGTTGTAACATCCCGGATAGTCTATACCAGGGGAAGATAGGTAATGGCGGTGTGACGTCAGCCCCGTCAACTCTAACCGCCAAATATGCCACCGAACGAAAGGCAGGTTAGCGTGTGAGGTCACCGCCTGATTTCTGCTGTCCAAGCGGAAGGAAACAGTTTGATGTGTTGGGGTTCCGGCAGCGTAGGAAAGACAGGAAACGTATCGGGTATTAATAATATGTACAACTTACATCTTGGGTGTTGTAATATTAATGCTGACTGCTTTAATTACACAATTGGTCACAGTTTATAAACAATTATATTTGGCTCTGTGCTATGAGAAAGTATATAAAACTTCAACTCGTAGTTTATTTGAAGGTCAGGCATATTAAAATGTAAATAAAATAAAACAAAGTAATTTTCTCTGCAAATTAGAGGAGACCCACTCAGAACAGAATTGCGTGGACATTTTACGACATTTTCTGTGTCGTTTTTCCTTAACTAGTTTATCAATGTCAGGACATAATGTCTGGGAAATTTGTAATCGAAGGCTGCATGTTAGATTGTGAACCGACAAGGTACTTAGGGGTCTGGACTTCTCTAATTTCGTAACAGAAAAAAAAATGTTCGCACATATGTCGAGCCAAACATACACAATGACCGTGCGTCAACTGAATACAACCTCGGAAATCTGGTTTGTGGGACATTCTTGTAAAAATCAGCCAACTCTTTCTTGTATGTATATTTGTCCTTCAATAAATCGTCGCATTGTAGATTTAACAGTACCATTAGGTATGTGGCAGCTATATTGTTGTCATCATGTGTGCTATGTACAGCTGACTGAACCCTCAGATTCTGTACTCACAGCGCCATTTATGTATGCAACTTGGTACTACACTGCTCTTGCCTGACGACACACGCACTGCAGGCCTCGCTCCCAGCTGAAATACGTGACAACTCTAGAAGTTGCCTTCCTCTAGTCTATACTGAAAGGCATTGCTCATTTCTCGCTGCAGTTACGACCATACAAAAAGCATCAGGAGGTAAAGTATATGATTGGTTTGTGAGAAAACTGTTAGACGTAGCGAAAACCCAAATAATATACCGAAATGGATACATATTAAGGTAACAATTATCAAAATGCCTGCGTTTAGTGCACGAAAACACACATCGTATTGAAAAATTAAATTTAGAACGTTCAGCATTACCGTCTATGCTCTTATACTTCAAAGACATTCGATTCCTGAAATGAAGGCACTGTTTTTCAACAAAAGAATGCCCTATGCGGTAATAGCAAATCATTCATGCTAGAATATATGGGCGTGTATTATATTATTGCGAGTACGTTCAGTTACTAAAAACCTTGTGAAATAAGTACCCTATAACGTTTTAGTGTTGCACTCGCATCACTTTCTTTGCTCTTGAACAAGCAACTATCGTATTACAAAAGCTTATTCCTCTAGCCATAAACATTTACTGAGATTATTGCTAATTATCTTGTACGTGCAAGGAGAATAGGGGATTACAGCAGGGTTTACGCGATGGTCTAATCTTTTAAGATCACAGCTGGTCGCTTTGTGATGGCAAAGAGCTAAACACAAAAATAAATAGCTTCCTATTTGAGAAAAGCATACGAATTGGGGAATTCAGACAAATAACAGGGATATCTCGGAAATGGTTCATTCCACGGGTAATGTACGAGGGCTGTTCAATAAAGAATGATCACTATATATAGACAACGTGCCCTTACTCATCCTCATAATTTTGATGGTCCTTCTCAAAATAGTCTCCCTTGAATGCCATGCACTTGTCCCAGCTTTTCTGCCAGTCTTCAAAAACATGCTGGAAACCAATTTTTGAGAGATCCTTCAAAATCGCCTCCGCAGCCTTCACCACTGCTTCTGATGATGGATAATGGCTCCCACGAAGGCGTTTCTTCAAGTTAGGTAATAGAAAAGTCACATGAGGCTAAATCCGGACTATAGGGAGGATGAGGGATGCACTTCACCTCGATTTTTGAAAGATATTCAGCAACAACATTGGCAATATGCGGCCGCGCATTATCGTGGTGCAGCATCCAGCCTGCTTCATGGAAATGTGGTCTTTTGTGCCTGATATGGACTTGCAATGTTTTCAGGACATCCCTGTAGTATTGCCCAGTTACTGATGTGTGTGCAGGTACAACATGCTGCTAAACCATTCCATGAATATCAAAGAATGAGATGAACATAACTTTCCCAGCAGAAGCAACCACTTTTAATTTTTTGGGCGGTTGGTTTTGGAAATTTCCATACTGAGCCTTGCTGTTTGCTCTCAGGATCAAAATGGTGTAGCCAAGTTTCATCAGCAGTGATTACGTTTGAAAGAAACTTCGGATCTTCCTCTAACATCAAATTTAACTGCATGTTACCTCCATTACAGTGGTAGGCGATACTGAATATGTCTCAACTTTCCTGGTTCTCACAAGCGGAAACTAGGAGTACAAACAATGAAACTACTACGGCGTGTTTGTTTCACACTAAGCTAACAGTATATCATAAGACTGAATTTTAGTGCAAATAATTATGACCGTAAAAAATTTATCATTCTTTATTGAACAGCCCTCGTATTTAACACAAATTTTGAGCTAAACCGACATCTACCAAAAACTGTATTTTTTTACGGTTTACCAGTTAAGAAACTCATCCAGTATAAAGAGGACTCCTGAGAACATTCCTATAAAACTGCAGATAGTTTTTATTTGTCATAAATGAAAAACATGGTGTTTTAATTAAAATTATAAGTTGCATTATTTGAGGAAATCAAACCTTTCGGGAAACATTTCCACAGACAAGGTAGTCTGGGAGAGGGAGGATTTTCTTAAAAAATTTCCTTCCTTGATGCTGAATTTAAATATCAAGTATGGTATTTAAACGGAAACGGGACTGTTGGTGTAAATAACCTGATTAAAAGGGATAGGTCTGTGTAATGTTTTACAACGTACGTATTGTAAAATGTGCTTGTACGGAAGTTCCATGAACCATAAAGTCAAACTGTAATCCCTCGAGGAAAAGGAATAATAAACTTATAGCTCTCTCAACTCTCTACAACACACATGGAAAGGGTACAACTGTTTTGCAGTGTGTTCATTCTCAGTTTCGTTATTACAAGTGATCAAGTGCGACTGGAAGAAAACTGTGAACTTTGGAGGCTTTTTAAAAACCATATTTTATACAAATTCTGTAAAATTAGTTCTAGATGTAAGACTTTTCACTGGAGGGAAACATTAAAGTTACTGAAGAATACGAAAACAACAAACGTCGATCTAAAGAATTAACTCTGTTTTTCAAAGTGAGAAACTCAGATAAATGAGATTTTGAAAAACCAAAATAAAAATTAATGACTAGTGTTTAAGGGAAACAGCAGGGCATGTGAAACGCATCACAAAATCTACAGAGTATGACGAGCTAACTCGTGCTGTGTTCGAGTACACGCTAAAGGAATTCTCATTTCTGAACCACTGCTTCAGTCTCGAGCTTTAGAGACAGCAAGAAAATTAGTCAAGGACCATTTCAGAGCTTCCAATGGATAGCTCGAGTGTTTCAAACATCGCTATAACATTGTTTTGAATGTTGTTGTGGAGAAGCAAATAATGTTGATATGCAGACAGTTGCAGATTGGAAAAGGAAAATTGAAAACAGACGGGCAAACTAGGCGATAAACTTCAATTATTGTATGTAAGTTGAAAATACAATACATAATAATATTAGCACCTATTATTATTTGCACTTCATTTTATATTATCCATTTACTGTAAACCTGTGCGACTATTTCGTAATTTCTTTTTATTCAAACACAACCCTCTTTAAGACGGAAGCCTGTGTAAATGAAAATAAATATCGGAACGATCGCATTCCGTTTTAGAGATGTTTTACTCTATATACACTAGAGTTTAAGTGATAGTCAAATCTTGAACAGCTGGTTGCCAAGTAATGCCTTTGCGCGGGCAAGAGATAAAAAATGAATACAACTTCCAATTTTAGAAAAGTAGAAGCATTAGAAAATTCAGAAAAGTAACAAGGAATCAATAAAAAAATGTATTACACATAGATTGTTTTAACCAGCTCTCTAATTAGGATTTTACCTAAACTTTACGGTTTGAAGTTGCAAGTCATCCGAGCACACTTCCAGAAAATATCTCAAACATATGGTATTTTATTCAAAACTGTTGAAGCCCGCTTTCAGAAAATCAAAATTTGAAAAAATTACCATGTAAAGGATGGTCCGACGTGGAGTGGACCCTCCTGATCCTTGAAAGATGCTGAACCTAAATGCCAAGTTTGTATTTACCTTATTTTTCGTTTATGACTGTAAACACCAGGCATGCACGAAACCGATCTTTCTTTAAAATTTTTCCTCTTTATTGTTTGTTTCAATACACGTATTTGCGGTGAAACGTCGACGATAAGTAGCTATTTCCCTATTTAGTATACGTAGCAGAAAAATAAAGCGGGGAAGGTGAAAGACAAAGGGTATAAACAATGAAAATAAGGGATACCAGAGAAACTGGCAACATCAAGAAGGGAGAATGGCCAGAATCTAAGTACTGGGACGAGTTGGGAAACGGTTGCTTACGAACAGGATTAAGACACAATAAGCCTCGTCATGACACATCTTTATAAGGAACAAGTATATGAACTGCATTAAAGCTCATTAGATCGATATGTAATGTTTAGAGCGATGACTGGCAACAACAACACACGCACATCACCAAGCAATATTTGGGTACTGAAAATGCATGCATCTGGTTCAATGGAAATCAGTGGACTCCCTGAATCAAGCTGCAGTTTGCCTCGTGACCCAGTTAGACATCGAATACATTCCTCTTCTCCCCAATTCACTAGCTGTTTTCCAAGAACAATCCAAGCGTAAGTAAAGCTAGAGTAGAATTTCAAGTTCGTTTGGACTTCCGAACAGCCCGTGCAGTTAATTAAATTTTGTTTGGCGTACGGATCGAAGCAAACATTGCAGTTCAACATTCAGACGGTAGTGCGGAAAATTTGTTTGGCGTTTTGAATGAAGTGATTTAAATCATTAAGCACAAGAGCTGAGCTACAGTTTTAACGTACTGACCCTGGAAAACTGGTCCTGCTGAAAACACTCTCAGACAAACAAGGAAAACGCATCTTTGTGCTTCTCTCAAGGAGAACTTGTCAACTGCGACAGGAATGTTTATCATGCTGCTTTCATCGACTAGAATCTCCGAAATGGAGGTACAAATGCAGCTACAATTATACATGCACTTCGAATACAAAGACACATATTTTCATTTCTGGATTTGCTGCAGAGCATTTTAAGAAAAATGTTTGTTTTTGTGTGTGTGTGTGTGTGCGCGCGCGCGCGCGCGCGTGTGTGTGTAAAATCCAATAAATACAAACTTGCTACTTCTGCTCGGTAATTTAACGGGCAGCTGAAGCCTGAGGTGTAATGCTCTTAAAATCGATTCATCTGTTTCCATAGATCTTTTATAAGTTTAACGTATGGTTTTCTATTCATAGCTTCCCACCAGGAGAGCACTTGCCTGTTACATACTTTTTGCTTGAACACTCTGTACAGTCAGCTCCGAATGATTCTTCTTCATCCATATGCCAGAGTACCACCGGACTAATCTCGCCAGCGATGTGCCCAAAGGGATTAACATCCAATTCAGTTAGTGCCATTATCGACTTTCTTTTGTTTCTTTGTTGCAATTTTCCTGTAATTGTTCTTTTTCGTATTTTCAATCAATCAGTATAACGCCGGAGGCATCGATAGATTGATTTAAATAAATATTACACACACACACACACACACACACACACACACACACACACACACACACACACACACTCCCCCCCCCCCATACATACATACAAACTACACTTCCTTCACTATTTTCTAACATTTCCTCGCTTCTATTATTCACCACTTACCACTTCCATTTGCCACATTTATTTCCTAATATACCATTTCAGCTTCTTCTGTGAAACAAATTTTGGTTTAGGTCATTAAGTTATATCCAGTAATGCAAGTATTGCTAAGCATAATGTTCAGAGGTCTGATTATTTAAGTTTTCGACAAATTAAGTTTAAAACGTTTATGTAACATACCTAGGAACTCAGGATCATACTGCCAGTAAGATAAATACCCAAACGTGACGTTTAAATAAACGTGGATAAAGTGTATTAAAGGTGTGTGTCCGTGAAATTTTAATATTTGACTTTCTCATCATATTCTTTTCACACCTTTTGCAATTTGAAAATTTTCCGCATGATGTAATTTTAGACCTTTCTACATTTTAGTGCACTTTCTTTGAAAGTTAATTAAAAGATCTAAATAGTTCTTACTTTATATTGCTTGTTAGGAGGTAGGATTTCCATCAACTGATACATAATCACTTCTTAAAAGGTTACATAATTTTTTCTATTGGTAAACCGCAAACAAAATGCAGCTGGAGGCGTGATTTAGCAAAACTGAAGCTCTCCAGCTTTCCCCCTCTACCGTCATTTTAGGATGCCTCTCCTCTCCTCCACAGCGCAAGCTGCACTGCTCTGGTCAACGTATGGAGGGGAGGGAAGCACGTAATGCTTGGATGTTGCGGAGGGGAGACGACTTGCTCGCACATGCGCACACCGACCGCACTTTGTTGGTTTAGTATCTGTAGTAAAAGTATTAATATTAGAACACATGCATTAGGTCATAAAGGCATACGAAAACTAATGTGAAAAATTTGCAGTTATTAATTTGTATCACGGGGAACGTAGTTATTTTTTGGGGGGAGAACTATTTTTTTGTGAAGTGAAGCACAGAGCAACTTATCCCAGGCTTCATAGCCAAGAGTCATTAGGTCAATTAATGATAAATTAGTTGTTCTGTCACACATTCCATGTATAGCCTAAGTTTGGAAATGTGGAAGTAAACTCAAAAATTCAATGCCATAGCTTTTCGGGTCGCTGCACTAAGCAATTGATTTACAGAGGAGTGTTACCTCAAAATTAATCTGAGAAGGCCGTGTGTTTTACGTTAATCAGTTCAGGAATTAATGACGAACCAGCATGTCTTTATGGTGACTTACTGGGTTAGAGCAAACAACGCAAACATTCGAAGATCTGCGGTTCCACTTCCAGCTATATCACTGATTTTTTCAAAGTAATTCTATCATTCCAAAATAGTTTCACCCCTTTAATAATAACAACAACAATAATAATAGTAATAATAATAATAATAATAATAATAGTAATAATAATAATAATAATAATAATAATAATAATAATAATAATAATAATAATAATAATAATAATAATAATAATAATAATAATAATAATAATAATAATAATAATAATAATAATAATAATAATAATAATAATAATAATAATAATAATAATAATAATAATAATAATAGTAATAATAATAAACAGACACCATGTTTGCAGGACTAGATTATGAAGTTGAGAGCACACGAAATAATTGCGTAACTTCACTGAAATTAAATCCTTACGAAATGCACCCAAGAACATGACGCAACAGGCGTCAGCGATGCTTGCCAAGGAAAAGAAAACTAGATAATAATGTTGGTAGAAGCAAGACGACAGAGTAGATGATAAACAAGTCTTGTTTGATCACAAAATACAAACCATGAAGGTTTTCTTTCCCGGAACAAGAAGTTTCACAATGACATATCTTTCATAAAACTGTTTATAAAAGATGTATCACAAAAGAAATCCTTTATTGCGTAGTGGACAAGTGAATGTTATAAAACGTCTTATGATACAAATGTTTTTATATGCTAATTTTAAAACGAATACATATAACTTAAAGATGTTATATAATAATTACTTATAGGGATGGTGTGTATTTTGTTTTTATATCTGTGAATGACACCAAAATTATTGGCAGGAAAAACTTATATGGTTATCTGAAAAACACGAGAAAGATTAATTTTCATATGTTTAAGCCAATACATGAAGTAAAGAAAAAACTTATATTTTATTATGAGGAAAGGTCATTAGTCCACTTCCGTGTTAAGGGGGGACGTACGCAAATATTCAGGATCTTACATAAATAGATATAACATCCAAAGTTTTCAAGTTAGAGAAGTGAAACTTAGTATACTCATTTAAGATAATACAGTTAATGTGCACAATTGTTTTCATAATTATCCATTGTATATAACTAATGCTACATATTTTTTCTATATGCAGAGATATTTACAAACTTAAGCCCATTTTTTTTTTTTTTTTCAAAATTCACATATTCTATCTTTCTGAAATTTGGTATGTTATTTTAAAACACACTAAAATGAATTTGTTTGATTTAGATTTCTTATTGAAGCTGTATAAAATTTATTTTTTTTTATCATATGCATCCTTTAAAAATTAAAATAATTTCATATATTTTGTATCATCACATTCCATCTGGAGCTTAATCTTAAATTCTACAACCAACAAAATGTTCATTGTGGCATAAGAAAGCTGTGTGCTAAATTGCATCACTGTATATGAAGTAGTTTGACAGAAAAATGGGCTGAAGCTGTAGAAAATTTTAAGTTGCGGGGAAAGGCAATTACAAATGCAGTAAGTATTATTCAGTTTGCCTTTTAATTTTAAGTCAAAACTTCCCATATCCATAGTTTGTATCCTCATTCTGGTCTTCTTCAGCCTTTCTTTTCAAATTCCTCTTCTATCTTGCTTCTTTCTGCATTAATTTCATAGCTCTTTCTGCACCAGCGATGCGAATGTTGTCGATACTCTGCAAAATTGTTTCGATAAACACACCAGGTTGATACAATAACTGATGCATAATTTTCTTTCTGCCAAAATTCCAATCATTAAACACTATTACAGCATCAAATGTAGCAATTTTCACCACTATGGAAGACACAAATGATGTTTTGGGACACCTTTTTCATATCAAACTGTTGAGGCTTTCATTTGGGTTTTGTGTCTCTCCATGGAGACATTTGTTTAGCAAGTCTGGGAGTGCTAAGAATTGGTAGGTAGGCTTTATAGATTCCAAGACAGCTGATGGAAGACTATGTGTTGCTACTATGCAACACTAGGGCATTTAATTTTTAAAGGTACATACAGACCACGTGAAGTCATAATATTTTGGTGTTTGATAGCTAGCACTATATACTATTCTACAAAACAATAAAAAAAAATATTTTTTTTAACATTTTCTCGTACGTCCTCCCGGAAAAGTAATTGGTAATCCAGTGCAGCTAAGGAATTTATAATTCCAGTGAATTTAGGCCACAAGAGCTCAATTAGCTCGCCGAGCACTTGGAAAACAATTCGGCAAAGGATGCACAGAATCTCTCGTAAACAAAAATTCTGAAAATTAGAATACACGTGACTTTTCTTGCTAATATGTAACGCGGAGATGTTTTTTCTAAGTCCTTTGCACTTTTTATATAACTATGATAGTATATACAACCATACTTTCCAGATCAGTACAAATAGTGGCATATGCTGACGATGTAGCAATTCTCGCAAGGAATATAAGAGCTCTTGAGAAAAGTTAAGTAGTGTTGGAAGAGAAAGCACAAGATCTAGGATTGGTAGTGAACGTTGGAAAACCAAATATATGAAGATGGGAGGTGATGGGGATGCAAGAAGAAGAGAAGCTACAGTTAAATTACATGAGAAAGAATACCAAAGAGTGGAAAAATTTAAATACCTGGGATCTACAGTAATAATAGATAATAAAACATCAGTGGAAATTCAAGGAAGAATAGCAAGTGGTAACAAATGTTTCTATGCTTTGCAAAATATGTTTAAATCAAGGAACGTCAGAAGGAATACTAAAATTAAAACATATACAACTGTACTGAGACCAATAGTAAGCTGGGTGTTGACAACCAGAGAAGAACAGTAGTTATTACGGTGGGAAAGGAAGATCCTGAGAAATATATTTGGATTGATAAGGGACTTGGACAGATGGAGGATTCGGACTAACTTGGAGTTACAGTGCCTGTTTGGAAAACCAAATATGGTAGTGAAAATTAAACAAGCAAGAATAAGGTGGATTGGCCATGTGCAGAGAATGCCGGAAACCAGTGTAGTTAAGAAGATATTCATAGGAAAGCTGGATGGCAAAAGGAGAAGAGGAAGACTCAGGAAAAGATGGGTATATGATGTAGAAGACGACTTGAGAAAGTTGGGGGTTAAAGGCTGGAGAAGAAAAGCAGAGGACCGAGTATAATGGAAGAGGGTGGTTAGGGAGGCCAAGGGCCTACATGGCCTGTAGTGCCAACTATCATCATCATCATCATCATCATCATCATCATCATGTTTAATACGATTTCTTCACTTTTTAGTACAATTTAGGCTTTCTTTTAACCTTACTGAAGTCATAACCTAATTGTTTATTTATTTAATTACTGCGTATGTAGATATATTAAAGAGTTCAGCGCAGCTGAACTATCCTTGATTCCCCACTGAAAGCAATGCTGCCAAAAGCGTATTCTCCCTAAATTACACTATCCAGCAAACTTACTAAAAAGTACCTAAATTGCACAACCTAGCTAACTAATTACACTAAACACACACAGCAGTCCCTAATTTACACTAACTAGCTAATTACACTAGACACACACACACACACACACACACACACACACACACACACACACACACACAATAGTCCCTCGGAACACAACATTCGTGTCCTCAGCAGACCCTCGTCAAATAATAATTGAAGGGACACCACCACATTATTAAAATAAAAGGGCAAGTTCATTTCACTAATTTATCGAACCATTTCCCGAATTTCAACAACGCACAGAACGAACAGTCTTCACTTCTAACAGTAGGTACAATAGGTACTTCTGCTGGACAGCAAGCCCACTTTTGTAGAGCAATAAAACCTGAGAGGAAACATGGTCAGTATTTTCAAAAAATGACCTGCGCTAATTGCATCCATATGTCTTTCTGCACTGGTGTTGTACAGATGTCTGAGGTATTTTTGCAGGGGTTGGCTATGTTACACATCTTTCTCATGTTGGCTGCAACGCGAGAACCTGCAGGTTGTCCTCTTGCGCATGTGTATACCTGCACCTTGGAACTTGGAATTTAGTAAACCATTGAGTGGAAACGTGTGACTCGTAGACGAATAAGAAGCTTTGAAAGCCGCCAATGCAAGCAGAAACGATGGTAGTACTTAACCAGACTTAGGTTATTAAACGAAAGCAACTATACTTTTTAAATTCACTCTTAGAAAATTTGAAGGTCTCTACAAGGATGTACGACTCACTACAACTGTAAATGTAAAGTCTGTCTAGCGAACGCGAGTGCAGTTTGCCCCTCAAAGGAAACTACCCTCCCGCCCATTAATGGCCGTCATAAATCTATCTCCACACCTCAGAAATGGAACACTGTCGTTGAGGACCAATAGCAACCCCGATTTTCTCGAAATGACAGTCGCATGTCTACTCCACGTGGAGTCTCAGTTACCAAAGTTCCAACTTCCAGTTGATCTGTGTCATTAAGTGCAGAAATTCGTTGTGTGTCACGATGTGGAGACATTGGGGACAGGGGGGGGGCAATGAAATGGTAAATGCAAAAGAAATAGAAGATTACTTTCAGTCAAGTGAAAATAATCAAAGTGATGACACTAGTGTGAATAACTGAGCCGAGTTATTTTTACTGGAAAAGCGTCAAAAAAAAAAAGTTATAACGGGAACTGGTTCTAAGCAAATTCAAGCGTTTGTTTTGAACACATAAATATGCGCTGACAAATAATCTTGGTAAAGGGTCATGCAATGAACCTGATAAATTCTGGGTATTCACAGAAATACAGTAAGATATATTGTGACGAAAGGAATAGCAAAGACGCCAATCAAGTGTGAAAACAAAAGGAAACATTTCTCTAAAGTAGATAATTTCACATGCGATTTAATTCGTCGAGAAATTTATAGATTCTATGCAAAAGGGAGAGCGCCCACCTTAGACGAATTGGTTGCACATCTGCAAGAAATTTGTGATTTTCTTATGGGCGCTGCACTTTGTGAGGTCTCCTAAAGGAGCTGGGTTTCAAATACCGCACTTTGAATAAGTTAAGGGTTATGATGGAATCCAGTAGAATTGTAGCTTGGCGATATATATATATATATATATATTTGTCAAAACTAAGGAAGTTTTGCAGTAATGGACATAAGATTATTTATTTAGATGAAACCTCGTACAATACCCATGACGTATCGAGAAAGGTGGCAACCTTGCAGAAAGGTCTGCGAGAAGGAGGGCCGGGGTTATAAAACGATTATAAGGGTTCGTCAAAGGCAGCGGCAGACGTGCACATGAGTTAACTAAACAGAATCTACACGCACTGCCCTTGGCAACAGCACTCTGCTTCAGCATTGGCCAGCGTTCACATGCCTTTAACTTCTGCAAGCGGTAATATCTCTACCTGCAGCCTATATTCATTAGTGCAAGTACGTGGGAGCAATCCGCCTCGCACACACAAATCCCATCACGCATTGTTTCCTCTCCCGGCTGACTATTACACAATGCAGCGCACTGTATAACCTTTGCAGACTTCATACTGTGAAGGGCTTAGGACGGCGCTGCAATAAAGCGATAGGTAATCCCCTTTCATACAAATGGTGATCCTTCTATTTACGTTTAGTTACGATCTCTTTTGACTAGAAATAATCTGATATTAAGCATCATGGGACTTCGTTGCATACACCGTAAACAAAACAACTGTTGTGTATATCAAACAGCTTTTATTACTAATGAATCCAAGCTGAAAAAAAAACTAATCGCATAAAAGGCTTTATAGATAACGCATGGAACTCCAAGGAGTAACCGTGGGTATTACGAAAATGGCAAATGCTAATTAAAATATTAATTACTGTATATTTCAAAGTTTTTCTACAATAATTTTTCCATAGTCTCTTGTCTATACAAAATTATGCAAACTTGGTTAAAAAATATTATAACAAATTCATTTTAAAAACACTTTACTTCGAAAGATATTCACACCAATGTTAAAGATATGGTATTAAAACCTAGAGGAAATACAAAATTAACAAAAGTATTCTTGCAAAACCGAACGGGATGGCTCAGGCTGTTTCGTCATTCGGGAGTTCCGAGTTCGATTCCCGGGGCCAACCTACCTGACCCATGGTTTTTATGGGCTTTTCCTGGGTCACCAAGCGAATGCTGGGTAGGATAATTAGCCGAATTTCCCATCCCTTCATTTCATCTGCATTATCATTTCACATCATCTCTCATCTGGTGGTCTCTTTCAGGACAGAAGTGTCCGCGGGTGAAGCGACGCATCGGCCGCCCTCTCTTCTCTCACCTCATCCTTTCTCCCGGGGTTGAAGCATTTGGGGCTAAGGTACTATAAACCACAGGTGTCAAATCCACTCCATAGTAATCCTAATTCTTATTATAATAATAACACATGGCGCGACAGCCCAAGGGCTAAAGCCTACCAACCCGACTGCCGGCCTCATGCCCACTTACGCACGGCAGAGGTGGACGATCATCCAACCGATACGGGGAGGAGATGTGGTCAGCCTCTCGGCATCCCCCAGCCGGAATGCTGATTTCCCTGACCAGGGCCGCTTACCTGTCGTAAGCTCCTCACTGTCCTCATGATGCTGAGTGGGCACCGGTCCTATACCCGGGACCTAAAATCCCCACCACACGGGTGGGATCGAACCGGGCCGCTTTCAGTGGCTAGGTACCAGGCTGCCTTAGCCCGCTACGCCACGGCGCAGGACAAACCTAATTCTTGCCAAAGATAACTAAGAGGTAGTGGAAGTTGTAAAAATCGTCATGCTTCTTCTCTGAAATATGCAACAAGATTTTGCACATGGGAAGATGGTGTAGATGGTGCAATTGAAGTTTTTGCAGATCTGCTCGAGATTTCAAAACTGCTCAGGGATTATCTTCAGGGCGTGGTCGCAGTTGAGAGAGGATACAAGATGGTGTGCAAATAAAACCACTATAATTCTCCTTCCCTCTTAAAATAGTAACTTAATTTGCAGATAAATTATTTCTAAAACATTCTTTTTAACACTGAACAAATAAATATTCTCATCAACGTTAACGTTACTTGTTCTTGCAACTTCGAAAGATGCTTTTACAAGATTTCATGCACCAAAATGTTTCTGCAAACTTGCAGATGCTATCACACACGTCTGTTCGGAATCTAAATTCAGAAGACAATCAGCTTCTCCAGTCTCGGTTTATATATCCTTTTCGTTACTATGGAAATCAACATTCCGTTATTGGTCCATGGAACAATTAATCACAATCATATTCACTACTACACTAAACAACACTTTCTGTAATTATTCTTTTAAATATCCCTTCAAAACCATTCAACATTGAAATCAATTTTGAATAAAGTTAAGCATAAGATAGCTGTTTCAACTATGTGGAAACGAAATACAACATTTGGTGTTCATTCGACAGAGTTTTAAAAATTCCGAAGTATAGCTCTCAGGAGATATTCTCAAAACTGCCCATTATTAATTTTAAAATCCTACAAATCCAAAATACTTTAAACATAGAATTAAAAAGGCACATTCCTTCCATTGTGTAAAATGCGCTTTCCGCCCACATACTTAGATCATTTATTATATTCGCATTGCATTCGGTGATCTATGCGAACATATAAACCAACATGTTCTTTCTCCTTAACAGATACAATTATGGCTAATTTAACTGCAGTTACAAGAATTAATTCAGCTCAATTCGAAACAATTTACCTCAATCTAAAAATAATAAATACCCTCTAATAATACAGGTGTATTCAAAGGTTCACTGAATACGAATATAGTTACTATATCTCCTCTCAGACCAAAACCTCCGGATTTCCACGAACCTATAAAATCCTTAACCACCTGTTGCGCATTTTAAAAGCTCACTTCTGGGCGTTGTCGAGTCATTTATATTGCCTCCATCAAGTTAGTCATAAATATCAAGTTCTGAACATGCTAGCTGCGTTGAAGTCAGTACAGCGATCGAATTCTTGCATGTCATAGTTTTCTGAAGTCTTAGCAGTTTTAGAGATGCTTTCCTAGTTACGTTTCCCAGGTTTATCTGTCATACGGCATATCGTAATGCAACAAATAAATAATCTGCATAATTATGCCATGAGAACCAGGAACTTTTATATTAAGATTATGCACGAGTTGGATACATTTTATGTTATCAGAGCATTATAAACTGTAGGAGATTAATCATTAAATAATTCACCAATAAAGCTGACAGGAGTGAGATTTCTTTATAATTAACATCTTCCTACGTGATTCATATGGGACGATGAATGAAATGAGTAAAATGCTCAAATGAATTCAGACGCCATACAGCTTAAGAGTTAGCTGACATTAACCTTTTAGGGTAAAGCAAAATCCCGGAAGAACCCCTATCCAGATAACTACCCTGACCGAGATTCGCACTCACGACTCTTGATCGTGAGGCACACACACTACTGCCTATGCTACAGAGATGGTCCTAATCTCTGTTTCATATAACTTTGCCCCGCTGAAATGTATCACTCCGCGTTCAACATTCCTCCCCCTCGCCCTAATTGGCTAATGCTTTCGCGTCATAGGCCATAGGCGGTGCCTTCCCGTCACATCTAAACCTGCAGTAAATGTCGTAATAATTGCCGGGAAGATAAAGAAAATCATACAAAAATCATACAAATAAGGATATGAAGGCATGCAAAAATACAAGTTTATAATGAACTGAGCATATTGAAACAGAATGACTGAGCAATGAAACTGAAAGAGTTTATAATGAAAGGCCTTTGGCCTTTTCCACTGGGATTTTTTAAACCAGCACACATACCTTTCAAAAATGCTTGTCTTTCAGTCTTAAAAGTCGTGTCACACCATACTTTACTTCTCGTGTGTTCTTCGTGTATATTTAGCGATTTGTATCTCGGTGCAGTCTGACTGTCCTTAAATAACGTCTTCGCCACACACCAATATCGCCTCTGTCTTTTAGCACATTTTTCTTGCCTCTTTTTTCATTCACAAATCCCAGCTGTATAAGCAATCTGCTGAAATTTGGTAAATCTGCATCCTCATTTACAGGAGACGAAATGTTACTTATGTTAGGGAGTTCGTTCCTAAAGAAAAACTACACACATGACGACGCACAACACTTTTCACGTATTTTCTCCGAGCACGAACTTTTGTTTATTCCTGCTTTTGCCTGGAGTGGTAAGTTTTCCTGTTTACTCAATTTCATGTCGCGATGTTCCTACGGATCTAACACTCACACCTGTAACTTCAGAGCACAGCTGTTCGACTTCTCTCACTGACAAAGACGGATTCTTCTCTGTGAGTGCATTAAACACAAGCAACACAATTCTTTTTTCGCCTGTTTGTAAATAATTATCCTTGCGATACTTCAGCGAAAAACTGGTGGTAGACTCTGCCATTATACATATGATAAGTACATGCGCAATAAACGATCAATAAAATAATGTAGCTCCCGCACTCTCGAATGGCGATGCATGACTAATCCAGTTCAAAACAAGGTCAGTGATAAAAGTCATATAAACAAATGTCATCACTACCGCTAAATCACGTGCTATCGTGCAATGTGCTTGAGAGCAAAGGAACCTCCTCTTTACTTCGTTTAAGAATTAACATGCATTTCAGATAAATCAACTCTGTTGCGTAATATATGTAATTAAAACAGTTACGAAAATATAAATTTGACAATTCTCTTCTAACATATGATATATCACCATGTTAAATAACGAACTAACTTTTACCGCACGACAGTCATTACCACAACAACAACCAATGAGAGGTGATTAGGTCACGTGGCCGTTAAGAGATACTGGGCAAGCTTACGTGAAACAAGGTATAGTAATATCGTCTTCACATGTTATGAGATGTTAACTTACCTCACAGCATTTATACCTGTCATCTTCAAATAAGCAATAGACTTGCATGCATTCCCTTCCAGTGAAAGAAGTGAGCAAGTGTTGCTGTTTGCCTAAGACAAGAAGGCAAGCTAGAAAAATGTGCAACGTAATCATTTTTGCTGTCTCCTCGGGTAGGTTGTATGCTCGCCTTCCGAGTATGACATGGATGGAAGCTTCGTTTAAAATATACAAGTGTTGTCACGTAGTTCAGCTATACATAATACCTATCCTTGCAACACACATTAGATCTGACAGCGTGGGTGATTCATATGCACTCTCATACACTCATTTCCTAGTAAACAGATCCGCTACCGGAGCAGACAAACAGTACAAGCTTCTTTGCCCTTCATACCCCCTCAAGCCTTCTTGTCGTGGGCATACAGTACGGACTGCGATGTAGACTTTTACGAGTATAAGCACACCACGGCAGGTTATTACAAATCGATATCTTAATTATTTTATATTGAATCATACATAGAGGCTTTTGAAACTTCGTTGTTTAGAGAAAAGAATATCACAAAATGGGCCCATCTTCTACCGAAACGTCAATGCAACTTAGAAAACCAGTATTGGGTATTTGCCATAACATATACGCCATTACTATATTGGCATACATGCTACAATGGGACAATTATGCACATATTAAAGTATTTATTGTGGTAGAATTGTATATTACGCCATTGATCACTTTTTCCAGCAGGAGGTCCCATAGTAAGAAAATCACTTAAGTATACGGGAAGGGTTTTCCTTTTATCATGTATGCAATAGCTCCGATTATTTCAGCTAAATGGCTATAACGAGTACGATATGTGAATAGAAAGTAACTTTTTGTACTCATACACAAGGGATGTGTGAACCTTATTGGGTAGGTAAAGCAGTGTAAAAGCGACACGTCATACTTTCATACGTGTATCTAAACGCGAAAAATGGTAATAAGATAATACAGTTTTAACACAATTCATGTTAAAGAATAAAATGCTGACATAACAAGAATAAATCCTAAAATATTCACAAATACACACAACGAAACTATGATTTCAACAATTCTTCAATGAAATAGAAGGCAACTGATTTCCCTGCATGAAATGTGTAGTGTTTAACGCCCGCTTTTACGGCTGGACAACCGGTGGAATGAGATGGCGGGGGAAACCGGAGGTTTCGGAGAAAACCCCCCCAGCACCGTGTTGTCCACCACCAAACTCACTTTGCGGTCGCCTGAGATCGAACACGGGCCGTCTTGGTGAGAGCCAAGCGGTCTAACCACTGAGCCACGGCGCGGCCTTCTTTGTATGAATTAATAATAATAATAATAATAATAATAATAATAATAATAATAATAATAATAATAATAATAATAATAATAATAATAATAATAATAATAATAATAATAATAATAATAATAATAATAATAATAATAATAATAATAATAATAATAATAATAATAATAATAATAATAATAATAATAATAATAATAATAATAATAAAAAAAATAATAATAATAATAATAAAAATAATAATAATAATAATAATAATAATAATAATAATAATAATAATAATAATAATAATAATAATAATAATAATAATAATAATAATAATAATACACGGCGTAACAGCCCGTAAGCAGGCCCGAGCCGGCCAACCCGACTGCCGGCCTCACGCCCACATACGCAAGGGGGTTATCTATCATACAACCGATACCAGGAGGAGATGTCAGTATCCCGCACCACCAGCCCTTAAGTTTGCTACCTATCCTAGCTCTTCAAATTCCTCAGAATGCTGAGTGGACACCAGACCTATACCAATCCGCATCCACAAGAGTGGAATCAAACCCGAGAGCATTCCATGGCAGGGAACCAAAGCACACACCTGTACGAATTGAGTCACATATACACTGTATTTTAACTCCTCACATATTTATAGCCACATAGTAAATCTAACACCGGTAAGGCCGCGCCGTGGCTCAGTGGTTAGACCGCTTGGCTCTCACCAAGGCAGCCCGGGTTCGATCCCAGGCGACCACAAAGTGAGATTTGTGATGGACAACACGGAGCTGGGGCGGGTTTTCTCCGGGATCTCCGGTTTCCCCGCCATCTCATTCCACAGGTGTTCCATCTTCATCTCATGTATCATCTGTGTCATCGCCTGCGGTGCCGTATGTAGTAAAAGCGGGCGTTAAACACTACACATTAACACCGGTAAGATAAGTTTCTATACATGTATGAAACAAACTGTCAAACTGCAAACTTGTTCAATAATTTCCTACTGCGTGAAAAGTTGAACTTTACCAAAAAAGTCCTTCGTAGATTGAGTCAACATGAAAAATTCAATGCCATGGCCGGGATTTGAACAATGGATCTCCTGCTTTCTGTCCAGTCGCTCTAACCCATTGAGCTACCATGGCCAACGTGCCGTCCTGACATTAAATTCTCCATTGAATCGTATATTTCCCCGGTAAACCACTAGGGACTCTCCTATTCGAGATACACCGTTTGTGGCGACTTGCTGTGGTAAGTACTTGAGTCCCAGGCTTCATCATTCAACTCTTATTATTTTAATTAATTGACGGAGAATGTAATGTCAGGACGACATGCTGGCCATGGTAGCTCAATGGGTTAGAGAAACCCGGAGATCCGTGGTTCAAATCCCGGCCATGGCATTGAATTTTTCATGATGACTCAATCTATCAAAAACCTTACTTGGCCTATATAAGGCTAGTATAAGGAAATGATTAATTTCCATAAATTAACTAAAAGTCCTGTATAATTCAATTTTTATTTCAACTGAGGTGAGGTTTAGAAGTTAGCGCTTTGAGCATACCTCCAGTGAAACGCCAATGAGGAACAATATGGAGCCTTAGTTACTACTTTTATCGCTTTGGATCGATATTAAATGCTTCAAATGGCCAGAGATAACCCTTGGAACTGCGCACAGAATAGGAAATGCAATATCAAGCATTACGTCTGAATGACGTAATAACTACATTAAACAACGCGCAATATATGTATTTCTGCGCATAATCAGAAATTAATTGCCTGAGGAAACCAATTTCGGAAGTTCATATTTGAGCTGCATGATTGGTGTTCTTGTAGGTGGAAGGGAATATGTCAATAAGCTAGACTGTAAACGATAGTTGACAAAAATTACATGTAAATGTTTTCTCCCTACCTTTGGCGCCTCTGCATGGTAACATGTATAAATAAACAGTTTAATGCTTTTATTGCTTTTTTGTAACCCTTGCAAGAGTAAAGAGGTCGTGTCTGTCTCGGCTATGCACTTTAGCACAGAAACTTGAACCAACCTCTACAGTAATTGTGACTTTGTGGGTTCGTAGAATTAAAAGGCCGAGTTGCAGAAATTAAAAATCTCCTATATTTTCGTAGAAATACTCTTATAGATTACAGCAGCATTACGTTACGTACACCATCAGTCTACCAAGGTACATCACAATAACAGTAACAGCAGATTACATCATTAGCTCTAGCTACAATAACACTTCCAGCTGTCTCGCGTTCACAACACTGTTTCACAACTCACTGTTTTAGAACAACAACACTCTCAGCTGTTTTCTCTGCTTACTCATTCTGTTTACCACTGCTCACTTTGCGAGCCGTCACGTCCTTAAACACCTAATTCGTAATTCTAGATTGCTCTAAAATAAACCAGAACTCGAACAATCCCTATCGGTACAGAAATTTCCGGAAGAATAAAGAAACCGAATATTCTTTACATTCCAGAAGCGTAACTTAATCTATGCCGGCAAGTCCTTTACCTCAGTTATCTTTTGCTTGCTGGCGCTTGTTTACAATAGCCGCGCTATCATTAACTGCTTAGCATGACTCATTATTATCATGAAACTTTATCCACCGACTGTTTGCTTATTTGTGCCGAAACGTTTAGGCCTGTTGACGTGACAGTATCAATCTGAAGAGTGGTGATACGTTTTGAACATTGTATTGAATTCAATTTTAATGTAGGTAGGGGGGTGATTAAAACCCCTGCACTGTGACCTATTTAAAAAACCATAGTTCGATCCCATTTTATGATCTTTCAGCCAAACAGTTCTCTGTTCAAGATGTACTGCGAAAAGCTGAGTAGAAGAGAGACCCTCAGCCTCGCAATATTGTTGCCGAAGGCACGAGCTCTGTGTTGGGCTGAATCCTCACAACTGGGAGAACAGATGAACTACCAATTCATCACCCTCAAGTGCAAGTTGGATCAACTCCCTGACCCACTTTAGTAAGTGTTGCTTCACCGGACAAATTTCCTGTATAAACCCAATATGCAGGAAAGCATAAGTAGGTTTAACTTAAGTAGGTGTTTTGACCTAATTCTATCAAAGTTCATAACAAAGTAATTTGAAACTTTGCAGCACTTGAATAGAACGACAAAATATGGTTGTAAACTACTCATAAAATCACGATTTTCTCTATCCATTCTGCAACAAACTTCTTTTTTTAAGAAGCCTAGTCTACCTACTTTAGCTTAACCGGTATAGGAATGTTTATATTACATATTTGCTTGTAGGCTTAACGATAGGCAAATATTTTAAGAGATGGCCGCTATGTAAAGCAAACTCATCCAAAATGGGGAAAACTCCAGAAGCTTGTTTAAGAAATACTTTCATTTGCCATGAAACTATTTAAACATGTGGTAGTTTAATCAGAACTAAGAGTCATTTAAAAAATCTTTCCAACTAAAGGGTAGTTCAGAATGACTGAATGAATGTGTAGTGTTTAACACCTACCTTTACTACATACGGCACCACAGGCGGCGACAGTTATAGTTATTTGCAGAGGTTCAACGCCCATTAGTCCCGGATATGTAGGACCAAGGACCCGGGCCTCCTTCTACCCGGGAGCGATGGATACTCCGGGGCTCTTTCCATAGGGCAATACCTGATTTCTTAAAAAGCCCCCCCCCCCCCCCGCTGAGCACAACGTCAAGACGGGATGGAAGTGGATACACCACTTACGCGCGTCAACCCCGCAGGGAAGACTACCGAAAACCTCGGTGGGGCCGCCTGGTGATCTAGCATACCTTCTACTAGTTCTGCAGGCTAGTACCTGGGACTTATGAGGCAACCCTCTACCCCCTCCGGGCGGCTGTAGCCTGGCCGGAGGTACCCAATTTCCAGTGGGTGTCGGGAACACACTGCCGCCTCGAGTCCAACCCAATCCGAACAACTTCCCGACGGGAGGGGTTCGGCCCGAGGTTCCCCTAGTAACGTCAGAGGTACCACGAGTGCTAAGGTCCGCAACGCCTGCACCTCGGCAGCTGAAGGGGATGGATCACAGGCGGCGATACTGATGATACATGAAATAAAGATGGAACACCGGAGATTCCAGAGCAAACCCGCTCCAGCGCCGAGTGTCCACCACAAATCTTACTTTGCGTCGCCTGGAATCTAACCCGGGCCGCCTTGGTGATAGTCGAGCGGTCTAATCACTCGGCCACGGCGCGGCCCAGAGTAGCTTAGGGAGTGGGAATATTTTCGCAAGCCTTCGTGTGATATCACAATAACACACCAAAATTGGGTACAAGTTTGATATGCAACGGGCAAGTTCATTTTGGAATTATGCTGTTTTGACGCATGCATTCCTCCAAATACCCACAGTCACCCACGCATGCACGCAGATATTTTTTCCGATTTATTTTGGAACGGGGTCCAGGGAGTCCAAAACGAAAATTTCTGGTGAAATTTTCAAACCCAAACATACAAAAAAAAAACAATAAAAATTTACTTCAAATAAAAATTGTCATATACCAGTAATACAGATATACAAAAAAAAAAAAAAAAAAAAAAAAAAAAAAAAAAAAAAAAAAAAAATTCCAAACAATATGTGGCACAATAAAAAGAACTTTCAAAAACTGTAATCGTCAAACTTTGTTAAAACTGTATAAAATAATGGCGATCCTTTATGGGTGTGGAAACTGGGTCTTGACTATCTCACAACAGAAGAAAGTGGAGGCTGCTGAGATGAAATTTCTGAGACAGATGGCAGGTTATAGACTCATAGACAAGAAAAGAATCGAGGATATTAGAAGAGAATTGGAAATTCAGAGTCTAAATGAAACAATCATTGCATACAGACAAAAATGGCAAGATCATGTGCAGAGAATGACCGAAGACCGTACACCACAAATAGTATACAAGTATAAACCTGTAGGTAGAAGAAGTGTTGGCAGGCCACAAATGAGATGGTCCGATCAATTTCCTGGAAGTCGGAACGGGCCAAAAGGCTTATATCGTGATGATGATGATGATGATGATGATGATGATGATGATGATAAAAAGGGAATGAATTTAAATCAGAACCCTGATATCGTATATTTTTATGGTATGCAATAGAAGCTATTACCTGTGAGAGGTAGAAAAAGTAAAAATGCTGCTTTACGATAAATATTTAGTGAAGCACTTTATTTTCCATTCTTACTGGATCAAATGTAGGTAGACGTTTTAAGATATAACTGACGCTTTGCTGCCATCAAATTCGTTCTTTGATGCTAGTTGCTGCTAATAGTTAACTGCTAGGACCAGTGAAGCTCCTACGAAGGGCAGAGTGCAATTTCTCTAGTATTCGCTAATCTAACAACGGATACATGAAAACACAAACCTCTCTAACGCATGGTCGCCTGAATGAGTAAACGGGGAATATTTCAGGCACAAAAGAATAGAGGTAGCGACAATGGAGTAGAGAGACAGAGAGATAATGTTGGACACCTCTGCCTCAGGTGATAGTCGACCAAACCTGGGGAATGGGTGAAACGTTATCCCTTCTACTGGTAACCGCGATTTGTGGGAAACAAAAGGAAAGGTGATGATCAATTACAGCTCCAGGTGTTACAATTAAACTATAAAACTGGCGGGACATGCAAGCGTGATTGATCTATTTGGACGGTCACTTGATACACTTGTTTATTTCGGTACATATCATTGAGAATTTCGTTTTCGTATAACGCGTTTGTTGGTTGCTATACAGTGATGACCGCCATTTGAGAGCATACATCGTCCTATGCTGTATATAGAGATCATTGGAACAAATATGTATATTAACATGGTCCAGATGCGTTTGAACGCTCACCAAATCCTGCTCTGGTTGCCCTATGCGCGGTATCTACTGAAGCGTAGATAATGCATTTTAAATCTGTAATAACCGGACCCTGCGGGATGCATACTGCGATTACTTCTCTGCCAATAGATAATAACCCAGGCAGTTGGTTATTGGTTCCAAAAAATGAACATCGCGCCGAACCGGCCGCCATACGAGTGCAGACTTCCACCCTCCAACTCTCGTAATGAGCACAGCCAGCCATCTACATTTTGTCACAAGAGTTCAAATTGCGTTGCTGATGACAAGCGTCCATGCATAATACTGAGAGATCCACTCCGGATTCTCCCTAAACCAGTTACCTTCCACGGAACCAAGAAGCAGAAGGGAGGAGGGTATACTTTTTCGTCCACAATTCACTGTATACTGCTATGGATTTATCTTATACTAATAAAAGAGTGGCGATTCAATCTGTATATGATGTATGCAAAGGAAGGAGGTATTTTCATACTGCAATCTACAGAGGGTTTCAAAACGACACCAAACGAACATATAAAAACAGTTGCTCTTTTTTATATAATTTTACGTCCTCCAAAGTTAAGTCATATTGGACGATGAATGAAATGGGTGAAATGATGCTCAATAGAACCCAGGGTCCATAGAGCTTAGAGTTACCGTCATTCGTCTTTCAGGATAAGGGAAACCCCCGGAAAAAACCTTATCCAGGTAACTCATTCTGACCGAGATTCGAACTCGGGACCCCTTGAACGTGAGGCAGACTCGCTACCACCACGCTACCGAGGCGGACATAGTTGCTCTGCTTCTATGTGACACATATAGATAGTCTTTACCACCAAAAAAGCCGCATAAAAATGCTCCAGAATGTGTGGATTAGGCAGTGACAGGAACAACGATGCGTGCCTCACGTTGTCGGAGTTCGTAGATATCGGTCACACGCCGTGCCGCATGCTGTAGCTGCCTGCAAACATACCAGCATACTCTGCAGTAGCTTGCTATTATTAAGAATTTCTTTGGCTCATGAAACCGCAATAAACGAGTTATTGCTTAATTATTGCTTATGAGTGTTTAACGTGTTCCAAAATTCCGTTATAGCAGTCCATGATGGCAAATAAGCTGGTGGACATATGCAACTTAAACCTTTTAGAGGGAAGTTAATTTAGTGAGGTTGAAGATGTAAGCGTTAAATGATAAACAGAACAAGAAGCAAAATCAAAGAATTGTAGATAAATTAACTAAAACTAAATGACTTATACAATGAGACGAGCATTTTATTTCACGTGTTTGACAATACTAAATAAAGCATTTGTAACTGAAAAGGAAGCTGTACATATTTATAGTAAGTGGTTGAAAGTACTGTACAATTAAGATCATAACAAAATTCTCTGAAGTTAAACAAATAAATATTATCACTGATGTAACTATTTTTACAATTCATATTTTTAATGAAACTAAATTAATCGTGCGTTCGTTGAACTCCCTTCAGCTCTTCCATCCATCAAAACCATATCCGTCATTTCGGCGTTCGTATAGCGCTCCATATTGCTTGGATTTGCTAAGTACGCGCAAAATCCTCCCTGTTAGGACGGAATGTGTAGTTTTACACTGAAGAGCAACATTGCCAACTGTCCGAGTTATTAGTCGAACTTTCGACAAATAACTGACCTTTGCCCCATTACCTGAAGAATAGGCTAGGGTCACTGATTAAGAGCAAGGAATAATGTTTTTGTTTTCGTGGCAGGTGCGTCCCAATAACTTTTGACGTTCGCACACCAGTGGTTCCTGCGCTGCCTAATCACAAGATCATGTAATATTTAATGCTGCATAAAATTATACCTAGCACAAAACTATACCTAGCATAAAATTATACCTAACAGAACTTCGAAGCTGCTAGTTAAGTTATAAAACTACGCAACGACTATATACGTTCAGTGTCATTTTGAAACAACCTGTTTGAGGTTAACTGGAAACTGGAATTGTTGATGAATCAGAATTATCATTGTATACAGAAATGACAGGGATATAAAAATAATTTCAATAAATTATTTCGGTATGTAACAAGTTACAGAGTAAGTTAACGAAAGGTAAAGTCAAATAATATGCTTAGGTCAGTAAGGTTACGATGAAACTCGGTCGACCAAAATATTAGCTCAAGTTGTACCTGTTCTATACTGGGCGTGAAGCATCGATTAATTTTACTTATAGGCATGCTTATCAGGCTTGAGGCTCTTACGTGCCCTAACAGGGGACGTAGGGCCTTGAAGGAAGCCATGCTAAGCATTATTACCCTCCGTCGGGTTTAAACATGCGACCTCGAGAGCGAGGGTACTGCGTGGGAGATAAGTCATGCCGGAAAACTTAGTGAATATGGGTTAAGCCAATTCTTCCGCTCCTCTCTGAGGTCAGCACTCCCCTTCCGTGCACTGTTATTGAACTCTACAGGTGGGACGTCACGCGGAAAACACCACTTGGCTAATCATGATACCCTCAAGAAGCGTTAATTGCATATACAAAGTTCTATTAGGCAACAAGAAGCAACCTTAAATTTTACAATAACGGAGAGCATACGCTGCACAGAAGTATGCAAATATATCCTGGAAGAGGTTACGGATAACAATGTGGGGGGAAAGGTAGCTCATACATTTCCAGGCACAGATGGTCTACAAGTGGAATTATTTAAGTATGGAGGTATATTACTTACACTAAGACTTCTACATTTAATAAATATGCGTTGGAAAAGTAAAAGGTACCAAATGAATGGAAAATAGCCAAAGTAGTCTCTGTTTTAATGAAAGGAGAGAGAACTGACTGCAGTAATTATAGAGGTATAAGTCTTTTAAACACTAACTATAAAGTATATGCACGAATAATATGTAATAGATTAAAAGTAATATCAGAAACAAAAATCATGGAAGAGCAGAGTGGATTTAGGAAAGGAAGGTCATGTATTCAGAACGTATTTATCCTTAAGCAAATGATAGAAAAGAGAAGAGAATTTAATTTGGAGACTCACCTTGCCTTCGTGGATTTTGAGAAGGCTTTCGACCGAGTAGAACAGAATAAATATGGCAGATATTAAAGACAAAAGGTTACCCAGAGCATTTGATTAAAATCATACAAAGTTTATACGTAGATAACATAATGGTTATTGAAGTAAATGGGAAGTTGACAGAAGGAATTAGAATAAATCAAGGACTTAAACAAGGATGCAGTCTATCACTCATTTTATTTAATATATATCTAGACGATATTTTAAACAAATGGAAATTTAAAGTAAATAATGCTATTAACATAGGACAAAGGACGTTAAATATATTAATGATTGCTGATGATGTAGTTTCAATGTGGAGGAAAGAATGTCAAATATCAAAAATGAATAGGAGAACCAGCATAATCAAGGTTTTAAGTAAAAATTAAAAAAACATAGGTCAGTTTTTAAGTAAGGTTAAAAACAAGTGGGTATGGACTGTAAAAAGAGAGAAAGAATAATAAGTGACTATTCTGTAATAACACATATTGTAACACGTCTGTAAA
Organism: Mantis religiosa; assembly: GCA_030765055.1. Lineage (NCBI taxonomy): Eukaryota > Metazoa > Arthropoda > Insecta > Mantodea > Mantidae > Mantis > Mantis religiosa. The sequence continues at coordinate 71,072,780 of CM060956.1, forward strand.
TATACTTAATGGATTGTCCTGTGTAGCAGTGGCCTGGGCCAAAACAGTGGGCACTCCAAAGAATTGTAAAAGCTTAGTACCTCAATAAATATTATTATTATTATTATTATTATTATTATTATTATTATTATTATTATTATTATTATTATTATTATTATTATTATCATCATCATCATTATTATTTTGACAATGAGGATAAGTTGCAAAAAGCAATGTATGAATTGAATAAAATCAGTAAAATATATAATATGAAAATTACAAATAAAAAACCGAGGTAATGGCATTCCACGGCAAATACCCGGTAAGGACAAAAATTTCTAATTGAGAATAATATTATTGAACAAGTGTCACATTTTAAGTATCTTGGATGTGACCGAAGTTATGAAATGGATCAATATATAAATCAGAAAATAAGTAAGTTTCAAGCAGTAACTGGAACAATTAAGAGAACACTAAAAGGTAAAACAAGAAGAGAAACTTAAAATTTTATTCTGTTATGGCACTCCCTGTTTTGCTATATGGAAGCGAGACATGGACATTAAGAAACAAAGATTTTAGTAAAATACAAGCAGCAGAAATGCGTTTCCTTAGATCTGTTAAGGGATGTACAAGGGAAGATCAACTTAGAAATGAAGAGATAAGAAATGAATTAAACATCAATTCTGTTTTATTAAAATTAATGGAATATAGAGAAAATTGGCTTCAACATTTAGGAAGAATGACTCCAGAGAGAATCCCTAAACAAATAATGGAATATAAACCGAAAGGACGAAGATCAATAGGACGACCTAGGAAACGATGGATCGATGTGACACCAGAACAGGCTATAGCCTAATCCATGGAGGTAGAAGTAGAAGAAGAAGAAGAAGAAGAATATTATTTTCATAGTGTATTTGGCAACGCCGGTGGGCTACTTGTCATTCGTGTCCTTCTGGAACACTGTTCCTGGTAGTCAGGAGCTGAAAGCTGTTAGCAGAAAACAGCATTCTCACTCCGTGCAGCAGTAAAACTATGAAGACGCAGTGGTAGATCGTCGCAAAAAGATTAAGTATGCCAATTTGCAATATGGAAATATTACAAAATTACTTTATTTATAAAGAAATTCGACGCAGAAACAGCAAAGTAGATAGATTAAACTACATTAACAATCACGCATCGCAGGCGACATCAAACAAAGGATATCTTCCGTAACTAGAAACTATTGGCGAGATACAAAAGAAATTCCAATTTCCAATTTGGCACTGACAATTTTACCAAAAAACCGCGAATATATTCGATATAGTTTCACTTGATTTTTCACAAAAACTACTGCTTTCAGGAGATAAAATTCACCGTAGCACGCTTTGTTGTAGTTACCTCAGAGGAAGTTAATAACAATATACCTTCGGACGGGCAATATCTTACGACGTACGCACTTTTCTTAACATAGAGCCATTTTTGAGAAAATAATTTAATTAAAGCATTTGACGAGTGGAAGGACTTCTCCAAAATCTTCGTATTCCATCCTTAAAACTGCCCGGTGTTTGACTGCCCAGATTTCGTGACCGTAATCAGGCACGTATTTAGAACTCAGATTGCGGGGGGTCCAAAAATATCTATGTTGAATTAATTGCTTTTAATAAATAATTAATCAGGAATGTGCTTTATCATGTTTGTAAAAAATAAAAACACGTGTATTATATTATATTCACATGACTTTTTTCACCCAATTAAGAATAATTTTGGCATTTTTAGTTAAAATACCAATGTATTTAGTTCATTTATGACTTCCTAGGAGCCAAAATTCCATCAGGATGAAATATTTGAGGGAGTAGGAAGATCAACAAGGGCATTATTAGAAATTTTAATTAGTGGATGGGTTTTACCAAGCTTCTACAAATTGTTCTTAGAAAAGTTTGTTTTTGTCTTGTTTCTTTGAATAAAGTCTGCAGAAAGGCCTTGCACATTGCAAATTATTTGTTCTTATACCTACCTAGGATAAAGTGATATAAACAGTAATCAGATATTTAAAAACTGAACCACTGATTGATGCATTTGAAGTATTAGTGCTCCTTGAATGAAAAAGGGGAAGAGGAACTTAGAAGTTAAAAATTACATACCTTTAAGTAAGTATCTGGGAACTCTAACCAACAAATTATAATATATCGGACTTGGTTAACTTCGCAGTACATTATTGTACTTGACATTATTTGTGTATTTAACGAGTTCTACAGCTGTTGTGCCGTAACTTTTCGTTTATCTCTTAAATAGCTTCATGTCTGCCTGTCAGTGAATAGAGACGTTAAGATGAGAAGCTTGAATACACTTTTTCGATTTATTTTAAACCAAGTTTTATTTCAACTATTTATTAAAATTTTGCATGATAATTTGGGGGGGGGGGGCCTCCGGACCCCGTGGACACCCCTCTTAAATACATCCCTGACTTTACTCATTCTCATTCCCTCTAACACAACTTCCTCCCCCTCATGACGACACACACACACACACACACACACACACACACACACACACACACACACACACACACACACACACACACACACACACACACACACACACACACACACACACACACACACACACACACACACACACACACACACACACACACACACACACACACACACACACACACACACACACACACACACACACACACACACACACACACACACACACACACACACACACACACACACACACACACACACACACACACACACACACACACACACACACACACACACACACACACACACACACACACACACACACACACACACACACACACACACACACACACACACACACACACACACACACACACACACACACACACACACACACACACACACACACACACACACACACACACACACACACACACACACACACACACACACACACACACACACACACACACACACACACACACACACACACACACACACACACACACACACACACACACACACACACACACACACACACACACACACACACACACACACACACACACACACACACACACACACACACACACACACACACACACACACACACACACACACACACACACACACACACACACACACACACACACACACACACACACACACACACACACACACACACACACACACACACACACACACACACACACACACACACACACACACACACACACACACACACACACACACACACACACACACACACACACACACACACACACACACACACACACACACACACACACACACACACACACACACACACACACACACACACACACACACACACACACACACACACACACACACACACACACACACACACACACACAAATTCCCCTCATCATATTAGACCCGCTTCTACGTAAGTACGTAATTCATGAGTCCTTGAAAATCTGGTAAATAAATGGACAATATCTTCTGCGTCTAGGCTTATAGTTTAAATGGATACAAGAAATTCTCTCGTGTATCATCTGTTTAAAGTGTCCACACCAACATTTTATGATTGGGGTCACTTCCTATTGAGCGGGAGCTCTCAGGTGCTAACGTTTGTGACCTGTATTCCAGTGCACATGGCTACTATTTATCAGTCTCCCACAGAGGGTGAAATGTGTTTCACACTTTTTAAATAGGGGTTTAAGAAATATAGAGTTTCCAACCACGTTTACAGCTGCTTAGATGCCAGAGAGGCCTAGCTGGATGTATAAAAACCAAACTGTATTCCGCTGCATCTCTGCAGTAATTAAATACATATTTTCTGAAACGCAGCTAGCTTTGAAAGCCTCCACAAGAAGTATCAAATCACACTTTATTTATATATAAACAATTACTTCAGTTAAATAAACATTTCTCTACCACCATCGACTTTACGAATGTATGGAGAAACATTACATTTTCAGCTCCGTAAAATAAGTTTAGCCCCGATGACGATTTTCTGCATTCTAGTATATTTTTCGCCATAGCTTAGTGAATGTGTTGCCACAAGGGTAGACAGTAGAAACGTGTTTTGAGAGACTTGCAATTTCTACACATATATAGGATATCAACTTTTGTTACTATATGATTTTAGCTCGCATTTCTCGTCATATGGCTGGGATATACATTCTTGCATTCACTGTTCATTTATTTCCTTCATTTAAGTGTAATGTATACAAAAGATTTCCTTTTGTGCCTTACACAGGACTTTGCTTTACACTTGAAGAAATACCCTGTCAGATTCGACGTTCAAAATTCTCAATTGTATAAAGATTTTTACCTACTAGCTATTCCGTTATATCATCCTATATATTTTGACTTTCTTTAGTGTTATACTTTGCGACTTTGCGCAGCTTATATAATAGGGAAATTTACCTGATCTCTCGACTGCGAAAGTGTGCGTTTTTTTTTTTTTTTTTTTTTTTTTTTTTTTTTTTAATTTTACGTCCTCCAACGTTAAGTCATATCGGACGATGAATGAAATGGGTCCTTAGAGCTTAGAGTTACCTGACATTCGTCCTTCAGGATAAGGGTAAACCTCGGAAAAAACCTTATCCAGGTAACTCAACCTGAGCGCCTGACCTCACCTCGGGACCTCTTAAACGTGAGGCTGACACGCTGCCATCTACGCTACAGAGGCGGGCAGTGTGGGATAGCATTGCTATCACCAACTTTAAGGTGTATATAAAAAGTATACCAGAGGATACCAACACCCCCAAAATAACTTTTCAATAAATTTCCAAAAAGAAAAAGACGTGAGAAGGCCAATAGAAGGAGACATATGAAGATGACAGAAACAGTCTAGACCATGAAGTGGAGCAGACGAAGAAGAAATTAAAAGTAAACTGAAGTTCGAAAGTAGTAGCACTGTATTTACATTACTGTTTGCAGATTATGTTAATTTAATTTATATAATCAAACCGTTGAAAGAAGAGCACAATTACTGCAAATAAAAGGAAATATAATTAAGACTAATTGTAGACTACGAAGCGATATCATATTCAAAGGAAATGATAAAAATTACAATTAATATTCCAGTATTAAAATGATAGAAATTGGCCGTTATGAAATATAGAAATGAAGAAGAGAATTGCCATGGGCAAGCAAATAAATGAAGATATTTACGTTATGTTAGCCCAAAGGAGTTACAATTCGATATATAGAGTTTGTGTTTTTATTACCTGCAAATATGTTGGTTGATTATTGTGAACGTTCTAAAACTGTATTTCTGTAACCGCCTTGGGATTTATGACGCACGCACGCGCGCACGCACACGCACACACACACCAAAGCACATGTGCAGTATAGCTCAGAGTGTATCATTTATGGACCAGACGTTTAGATGTTAAATTCAAGACTTAGATCTCAAGTATGAGATTTTAAAGCGCAGTTTAAGTGGGACATTAGTTTTAGAAATTTATGATAAGATTTTCTTTTTTATGAAATTTTAAGAGTAATTTTTTGGTTCACCATACCAATATTTCATTTCAAACTATTAAAATCATAATGTAAATGTTTTATGTCATCTTTTTGTGGTTCATAGGCGTTGCTTATAAAATATAATCGATGTTTAAAGTTAGATAAAAAAGAAAAATAGGAGAAATTCACACAAATCCACTGTCAGCAATTAACTTTACAAGGGAACTATCACTATGCTCACACTTGTACGCACTTGAGTGTTCGACGGCATTATCTCCGCTCTATGTGGACCTGTGTGCCAAAAATAGGGTGCGGAGTATAGCTAGAAGCACCCGAAAGAGTCCAGAATATGTAGGAACATAGAGCATAATAACAAGAATTGTACGGGAGGGATTGTTTACCTCTTAAAACGTAAACACCACCGTCTCCCACACGCGGTACAGAGCTGACGAGGAATGTCCAGCAGCTACTTGCAAGTGATAGAATGCAGTACTTTCCAGACTTCAGTTTTGGACGTTGCAGATTTTTGGTGCATATGATTTCTATACAGCAAGCATTATACCATCAAATTTTCCGTTGGGTAGCGGCGTGAGTAGAGTGATGTTTCCCTTGTTAGTATTTATAGTAATTCACAAATTCCATATAGGAAGAATGAAGAGAGAGAACTGAGCACAGAGACTGAAAGGTCAGCAAAACATCAGAAGAGTAATATGGAAGTGTGTGTGCGTGTGTGTGTGAGAGAGAGAGAGAGAGAGAGAGAGAGAGAGAGAGAGAGAGAGGGGGGGGGGCATAACTCGAAAACAAGAAATCCAAACTTGTTTAGCCCAACTCGGTAGCGTGGTGGTAGCATGTCTGCCTCACGTTCAAGAGGTCCCGAGTTCGAATCTCGGTTAGGGTGAGTCACCTGGAGAAGGTTTTGCCGAGGTTTTCCCTTATTCTGCAAGACGAATGTCGGGTAACTCTAAGCTCTATGGACTCCGGGTTCATTTGAGCATCACTTCATGCATTCCATTCATTCGTCCGATATGACTTAACGTTGGAGGACGTAAATTACAAGAACATAGAAAACTTGTTTACTACCCTCCAAAGAAGCGATGCGAAGAGTTTGAGGAAAATATCCCCCCCCCCAAAGTACCCTTTACGAGAAATATTTATTACACAAACTGAAACCGACAGAAATTCAATATGTTTAAACAAATATAAGTACATCACTAATGTTCTCGAAGTAGGCCAAGATTCTTCTTATTCCGGAGGAATTTTATACTGTAATTCTGCATAAAACGATAACAGACAGACATCGCTGACGTGATGTACGCAAGTATTGCGAAGATGCATTGGGTAAGAATAAAATTCTCCGTTGTGGAAACAATTTAACACGTGAAGACTGTGCCCGCCTAGGTAGAGTAGATGGTAGCGTGTGTGCCTCACGTAAAAGAGGTCCTGAGTTCGAATCTCGGTCAGGGTGAGTTATCTGGATAAGGTTTTTTCCTGGGTTTTGCCTTATCCTGAAAGACGAATGTCGGGTAACTGTAAGCTCTATGGACCCTGGGCTCATTTGAGCATCATTTCACCAATTCCATTCATCGTCCGATATGACTTAAGGTTGGAGGATGTGAATTAAAAAAAAATTGAGGACTGCTGGTCTGTGGGTAATTTACAACGATGCAAATAAAACACGACGCTACTGCACACCTTGCTATATTAATGGAAGCAAGTGCACCCCCCCTTGCTCATTCCAGAACACCCTGTAGAGCTTACAATAGCGCCTAGCTTCTATATACCGATTATTAGGTGGTCTTTTTTTATATTGATGTTTTGGAAGAGTTATTGGATTTCTTTGGCTCGGCCTAATTACAGGATGCCATGCCTAGTGTTGCGTACACTGGAGAATGTATCAGACTTCAGTTGTTATTAAACAATTACAACATGGAGGTAAAATTTGAACTTAAGAGTCCTTCTAAAACGCTATTGGAAACATGATTGTAAAGCCGCTGCCGCAGCTCGAAGTACGAGGGCTGTTCAATAAATAATGATCATAATTTTTTTACGGTCATAATTTTTCGCATTAAAATTCAATCTTATTATATTCTGTTAGCTTAATGTGAAACAGACACGTCGTAGTAGTTTCATTGTTGGTACTCCTGGTTCCCGCCTGTGAGAACCAGGCAAGTTCAGACATGTTCAGTATCGCCTACGGCCATAATGAAGGTAACATCCAGTTAAAGTTGATGTTAGAGAATGATCCGGAGTTTCTTTCAAACGTAATCACTGCTGATGAAACCTGCCTACATCATTTCGATCTTGAGAGCAAACAGCAAAGCTCAGTGTGGAAATCTCCTTCATTACCAACCACCAAAATAGCAAAAGTGATTGCTTCTGCTGGGAAACTTATGGTCATCTCATTCATGGAATGGTTGATCAGCATGTTGTACCTGCACACACATCGGTAAGTAGACAATACTACAGGTATGTCCTGAAAACATTGTAAGTCCCTATGTGGCTGGATGCTGCACCACGATAATGCGCGGCCGCATATTGTCAATGTTGTTGCTGAATATCCCGCAAAAATCAACATGCAGTACATCTCTCATCCTCCCTATAGTCCGGGTTTAGCCCCATGTGACATTTTTCTATTCCCTAACTTGAAGAAATGCCTTCGTGGGAGGCTTTATCCATCATCAGAAGCAGTGGTGACGGCTGCGGAGCCGATTTTGAAGGATCTCTCAAAAATGGTTTTCCAGCATGTCTTTGAAGACTGGCAGAAAAACTAGGACAAGTGCATCGGATTCCGAGTAGACTATTTTGAGAAGTATCATCAAAATTATGAGAATGAGCAAAGGTACGTTGTCAAAAAGAATTGTGATCATTCTTTATGGAACAGCTCTCGTATATGTCAAATGGAAGGAGAAGCTGTCGTTAGTGAGCGTGTGCGATGGTTTCATAGTTTCAACAATGGAGATGAAAGCACTTAAGACTTACTAAGTTCTGAAAGACTTAAATATGCAATATTGAGGATACATGCCAAGTTTTGCGAGAAAATCTGCAAAAGTGTACCCGTAGGTTTTCAGAAAAACCTGGTGCATCAAAAGATACCATACATCGCCACATTAAGACGCTCGGAAAATCACACAGAATCTGTAGCGCTGTACCTCATGAACTAACACCTCAACAGGCTGAATCTGTCGTTGGCTTATCCGTAATCCCATGGATGATAGATTTGACAGAATTGACATTTGTGGTGAAAAATGGGTATATTACCGAAACCTGATGCCTCGAAACAGTACATTGATTACCGCCAACCTGTCAAAGTGATTCTTAAAAAATCATTTGATCCCAAAGTAATGTACAGTATTTGGTTAAATTTTGAAGGTGTGATTCACTTGGAGTTTTTTCCAAACGGGCGGGAGATCGCTGTGGATCTTTATTCTCAACAACTGGAACGAGCTCATGAAATTTGAGTCGGAGACCCACAGCATTAGTTAACCAAGATACAGTTCTATTCCAACAGGACAATGCAGCACGCCATACTGCTACAACAACCATGAAACAAATTCAGGAATTGGGAGGAATCAAACTGTTACCACACCTAGCATACAGTCCTGCTCTCGCACCATCAGACTATCATCTTAATCAATGGAAATTAATTGTTCTTTCACACTGGCCGTGTGTAGGCTAAATTGTGGAAACGTTGAGTCAGACTGAAAAATTCAATGCCATAGCCGGGATTTGAACCACGGAATTTTTCAGTCTGACTCAACGTTTCCAGAATTTAGCCTACACACGGCCAGTGTGAAAGAACAATTAATTTCCATTAATTAACCTAATAGTGGTTAACTATAAAGCCCGGGCCTTAACGTACTTACAAGTAGTAAGTCGCCATTAAGGTAGTTGTCTCATGTGTTTATGAGAACTCCTAAGTGGTTCACCGGGAAAATACGAGTCAGTTGGAGAATTTAATGTCATATCGGCACGTTGGCCATAGTAGCACAATGGTAGTGCGGCTGGACGGAAACCAGAAGATCCGTGGTTCAAATCCCGGCTATGGCATTGAATTTTTCAGTCTGACTCAACGTTTCCACAATTTAGCCTGCACACGGCCAGTGTGAAAGAACAATTAATTTCCATTAATTAACCTAATAGTGGTTAACTATAAAGCCCGGGCCTTAAAGTACTTTCAAGTAGTAAGTCGCCATTAAGGTCTCATGTGTTTATGAGAACTCCTAAGTGGTTTACCGGGAAAATACGAGTCAGTTGGAGAATTTAATGTCATATCGGCACGTTGGCCATAGTAGCACAATGGTAGTGCGGCTGGACGGAAACCAGAAGATCCGTGGTTCAAATCCCGGCTATGGCATTGAATTTTTCAGTCTGACTCAACGTTTAGACTATCATCTTTTTCGCATCAAAAACCAGACACTGGTACTATCGTGGGATAATAACCCTCGCTGAACGATGGCTCAAGACCATAGAATTTAATGGTCTATATTTAAAAATTAGTTAATGGCTTGTCGGAACACATTTCAAGTAACTGTTTTTTTTTCTTAAATTAATTACATTACTTATGAGACAGTATCTACATTATCAATTCGGCTTCCTCTATTTTCCTTATACATAATAATATTTCTTTAAAGTTGATGTTGATCCAACGAATATAAAGACCGATCATCTTTCTTAAGGCAAGGCTACACTGAAAATTTGCCGAAAATGTTGAAAATCATGGAATTCTCTTTTTTGGCATTTTTGGTAGCTTAGGGTGTGTAGTAATAGATAGCATGCTATTTTTACCATTTTAGGCCATCAGTGAAAATTTAAAGATATCTTTGACAATCGTTAAAAGTAACAATCATTACAATAAAGTTAATTTTCTGAGAAACATTTTTTCTAACACTTTTCAGTATACAAAATGCCTCTCGCGTCAAGGTTTTTTCATTTGACTTGGTGAAACCCACAGGAAATGAAACGAAATGTGTAGTGTTTAACGCCCGCTTTTACTACATACGGCACCGCAGGCGGTGACACTGATGATGCATGAGATGAAGATGGAGCACCGGTGGAATGAGATGGCGGGGGAAACCGGAGGTCCCGGAGAAAACCCGCCCCAACGCCATGTTGTCCACCACAAATCTCACTTTGCGGTCGCCTGGGATCGAGCCCGGGCCGCCTTGGTGAGAGCCAAGCGGTCTAACCAGTGAGCCACGGTGTGGCATAGGTTCATAGTATGTAAATAAGAAACTTCACATTCCCCTTTTTGTTAAGGTTTATGGTTTGAAAATTATATGGTGTTAAGGAATAAAAAAAGTTAATATTTTCAAAATTTTGAGAGCTAACACATGGAAGATATTTTATAACAAATGCCACAAGAATATTCCAAAAAATAAGAATTTTGGTCTTTTAAAATTGCTCTGTACTAGCCAAAAACAAAAAGTAAACTTAAAAGCTCAAATTTTTTGACGCGTAGAACATTTTTAACTTTTACAATATTTTCACAAAAAAATAGATAATAATTAATGAACTATTTGGTGTAGCATCATGAAAATTTGCACGCGAGTTTAAAATGATACTCTAATTAGGTGGCTAAATTTTCTTAATGGCATGCTTATTATTATAGAAGTTGGAATTTTCAGTGTAGCCTTGTCTTAAGGATAACCTGTATTAGTTAACTTTACACACTCTTTCTAAAGCGGAGCGCTAAAGTGTAGACTGTGGCTTTTCACCTTCAAGAGAATTACTTTAATTACGTTTCGAATTTAAACCTATTGTGCTTGAACATTACACATAAGTACCACTTATTTCAAATAAAAAGCCACTTGCCTTCGAATCGTGTAATTGCTTGCTTTCAACGACAACGCAGCGTGTCTGGGATGGAGATTGCGGGCGGGTAGACAGAGAAATCCATACTTGTTGCCTTGTGCTCGTTTTGGGGGAGGGAGTGGCGACCACTCCGCGTTGCTGCCTTCTCCGCCAATCACCGAGAGATAATTTGGCTACAAAATATTATAAATGCCCCGCTAATTGAATTTCATTTAAATGCCCAAAACTGGAACCAAGCTCAAATCCCCTAACGCGTGCTATGGAAAGTTGCTGCACGATAAAGTGTTTGGAAAATTGGGAAATAAATATGGAAAAGCAATTATCCCAAAAGTATCAGCGCTGAGAATCATCGTGTGTGACAGCTGGTAAATCAATTGCAGTGCTTTTTGAACATAAACACCCACCATCAGCACATTAGACCTCCAACGAAAGGCAGCCCGCTTCGGTAGCGTGGTGGTAGCGAGTCTGCCTCACGTTTACAATGTTAAGATATATTATATTTTTAATTTTCTTAACCCCTTTATGTTTTTTAAATAATAGATGATGGTTAATTCAAAAAGTATTATTTCTATTGTTAACCCTGTAATTATTAAAACTTGAGATGATTTCCTTTATCAATAAATATGTAGGGATTAATCTCCCTTCAAAAAAAAAAAAAAACTATATTTAATCTGCAAATAGTGCAGAGTTCGAATCTCGGTCACGGTGAGTTTCCTGAGTAAGGTTTTTTCCAGGGTTTTCCTTTTTTGTTATTTACGTCCTCTCCAACGTTAAGTCATATCGGACGATGGATGGAATGGATGAAATGATGCTTAAAGAAGTCCAGGATCCATGCAGCTTAGAGTTACCCGACATTGGTATTTCAGGATAAGGGAAAACCTCAGAAAAAACCTTATCCACCTAACTCACCCTGACCGAGATTCAAACTTGGGACCTCTTGAGCGTGAGGCAGACACGCTACCACCACGCTACCAAGGCGGCCTAGGGTTTCCCCTTATCCTGAAAGACGAATGTCGGGCAACTCTAACCTCTATGGACCCTGGGCTCATTTGAGCATCATTTCACCCATTCCATTCGTCGCCCGATATGACTTAACGTTGGAGGATGTAAAATTTCAAAAAACGAAAGGCATAGTGTAACGAAAGCTTTCTTTCTCCTTGCCACTCATACGAAAGCAGCGCTCGCGCTAATTCAAATGGATGTACGGAAGCTAATTGGACAGACTGCTGCAAAAGCGTCCTGTTGAACGATTGAAATAATAAATTATCCCCTATTGGAAGATGAAGGTTTAGAGTCTCCTTAAAAGTTACGCTCCATTTAACAACAATATGGAGAGCTACGATAGGCAGTCATGCTCCAGATGTCGAGAGGATGGTCAAATTGATATAATGTAGATAGCTTCTCATAAATAATGTCGTTTCTTAAGAAAAACAATTACTTGAAATTTGGAAAGATAGAGTCAGACTGAAAAATTCAATGCCATAGCCGGGATTTGAACCACGGATCTTCTGGTTGCCGTCCAGCCAGTATATTGTGAGAGTTAAGCAATTGTGAGTGTTGCGCAATTGTGAGTGTTGCGCAGTTGTGAGTGTTGCGCAATTGTGAGTGGTACGCGATTTGTAAGTGTACTAACTGCAAATCGGTGGAAATAAAGAACTATTTGTATTTCTGCAGCTTGGACTTTTAATTCCACGAACCCACAAAGTCACATGTTAACTGTCAACCCCTTAAATGGAGCGCTGTAAAATTTCTGACGCTTAAGTGTAATCATTTATTTGCAACGATCGTACGAAGAAAGTACATAGCTAAAAACTTCTACAAAAAACACAGGACTAAAATGAGCGGTTGTGAAGGGTTTTAACCCTAACGAAAATGCGAAAGAAGTTATTGCCAAAATTAAAGGATTCTGCCACTTTGTTTTCAATGGTTCGGAACTGAACTGCTAAATTTAATAACGTTATTTATCTATTCAAGGTGATGAGCTCTTAGGACGGCTGTGACCTAGGAGTGTCAGATGTCGTTGTGCTCACTTTGGTTGTTTTTATTCAGTCCAACCATAAGGTAAAACAAGTACAGCGCGGACTATTTCAAACCTACCAGCTCTTTAGCGGCCGTAGAACACACGTTTACTGGGTAGAACCGACAGGTGCCCCACGGGAAGAAAATCAATTGCCACGCACGCAGTAAAGGCCAAAACCGAGCGCCCGATACCATTCTAACGTCCTGTTGAAAATGTGAGTTACAGTAAATCCTTTTGAGTACAACAGTGGGCTGCCGTCTTCAGAGACCAATAATGAGATTTGTAGGCATGGAGGGATTTAAAACACAAAGCGGTTTTAAAGAACTTGAGGACATAGTTCAAGAAGGCAGTTCATAAGATTTCTGCACCCAGAAATATGGTCATCACTTTAAACTTATGCATCGATACGAAAAAAGTGAAACAGGAACTTTGGTCCTCGGATCAATTATTCATTTAATTATTCAATATGTTTAATAATTATACATAGATTTGAGAACTGTAACTAGCCATGTTAGTGAAAGTAAAATTGTAGACTTTGATGTAAAATATTGTAACGAACCTGGGCAGATATACGTGAGAAACAATGAACTCGGACGACATTCTATGAAGGGCGGATGTCAGACAATAGAATGGTATGCTAGCTATTTTACAGTACCGTTATACAGGTCAATATCCACTTAGGTTTTCTTTGTGACGCCGTGCTGTGTATATAAGAGAGTAGTAACCCCCATCCAGTCCTCATTTTCACTCGTTGCAGTCAAGCGTATTGTATACATCCGTCTGGTGTGTCCGACGACGTGCCACGTCCAGTAAAATTTATTATAAAATGTCCGCCGAAAGTGCAGTTATTTAAAGGTGCCCGGGTTGCACAAGTGTAAGGACAAATTAAAGCAGTTCAGAGATTATCGTTGGTTTGTACTGTCTCAACCTTAGCTCCCTGAGAAACCAAAAACAGTCCATGCTGGAGACAGCAGCAGACGACGACGTGGACACCGAGGAAGGAGTCCCGACGTCGAATCCAGGTACGTGCGCCGTGAGGCGAGAGAAAGTACCGCCTCAAGAGCAAGGTAAAAATTACATTTTTTATCATCCCCTATCTGCATGTAACTATAGGCCTCAATTCCACCGTACGGTTCGCTGGAACGCAGCTTGAAACGGCTGAATCGATATACAAAATAAATCCAACAGGAGTTACTGCAATATATATGCAATTTTTTACCAAATGATGGATTGCATGCAGGACCTTGTACTGGCAGGCACGCATTAGTTCGTAATCCCACTGTAGTTTACAAGGGTACCATTAACCTAAGGGAACAGAAACTATCTGAAACCAGGAATTAACAGAGATACCGAGAAAAATAAAAAGTACTCTGTATAAAGAGGGAAAAATGAAAACTACGGCGACACTTAAAAAGAAACAAATCATGTTATATACATCATATAAAATGCAACGTTGTAAAAAATACCCAAGCAACTAAAGACCCGAGATATTTTGTGGCGCTTGGAGTTTGCAACGCCCTTTTATTTCAGAGATAAACCAGCAAATTTTTTGGAGGGGGAGAGGCATTATGAACTCGCAGAGGAGTAAAAAATACGAAGTTTCGTCACACTTGACGGAATGGCTGGCAGGCCTAGGGATAAACCTCACAGAAAAAGCCGACACTCGGTAAAATTAAACATTCCTTGAATTTTTTTACCCCTGCCTTAACATTCCGTTTAGCATGTAAAAGCGACCGTTACTACTAACGCCTTCCGCAGAGGCGGGAAAACGTTTTGCTTTTCTTCTTTTGTGGGGACTCGGACGTCCTTGCTATTCAGAATCAAGATATTAAGGTAGGTACTTCCGGCCGCAATTCATTACTTGTGCAGTGAACCCAGATGCGACTCCGAACTACTAGTTCACCTCCATTGTGCAGCGACAGTGAGTTTGCCTTAAATTCCTGTAATTCGCCGAAAAGGTTCCGGCCTCGTTTTTGCGTCATTTCATTTAGTTTGCTGACTTATGTTAAAAACTTTACAGAACTGATTTGTTAAACTAAAGTTGAACGGCTATGAACTTGTTTGAAACTCTTGGAAAATTCCACACTGTGTTTTGCTTTTAAATTTTATTAATTAATTATGATTATTATTATTATTATTATTATTATTATTATTATTATTATTATTATTATTATTATTATTATTATTATTATTATTATTATTATTATTATTATTATTATTATTATCATCATTATCATTATCATTATTATTATCATTATTATTATTATCATTATTATTATCATCATCATTATTATCATCATTATCATCATTATTATTATCATTATTATTATCATTATTATTATCACTATTTTAACCTATTTTACTCATAGTAACCCTTCTTACTTTTTTTTTTAAAATTTACGTCCTCCAAGTATCGGTCGGTGAATTAATTGGATGAAACTATGCTCAAATGATTCCAGGGTCCACGCAGCTTAGAGGTACCCGACATTCGACTTGAAATATAAGGGAAAACCACGGGAAAAACCTTATCCAGATAACTCACCCTGACCGAGATTCGAACTCGGGACCTCTTGAACGTGAGGCAGACATGCTACCATCTACGCTACCGAGGCGGGCTTCTTACCTGAGTAATGGAGGACGTATTCGCCCAAACATTCGATTACGAAATTTTACCGAAAATACTTGTCTTGAGTTTCCTTGAATCCATAAAAGATTTTTTAGATAAAAGTCAAGCTATCAAGAGCAAAACTCTAAAACAAAAGGCCGCATAAATAGAAATCCTCGTATTTAACTTCAGCATCTTCCAATGTTGCCATACATAATTTAAAAAAAAAATTTAAAAAAATAACATACACAAATACAAGAGAAAAAGTTCCTCCACGCCAAACTATCCTTTACTTGAAAAAAAAATCGTCTTTGTTTATTTTTTCAAAAAAAAATTCCTTCGAGCTCGATTTAAGACATCTTAATGAAAAAATAATACTTTGATTTTCTGAGGGTAGTCTGAAGATTCCATTCTGAACTGATTTTTGAACAACTGGTAAATTTAACATCGTCAAACTGTTACCTAAAAAACTATAGATTCACTAAAGAACAAAATTTAAGTCCGTAAAAGTTTTAGACCGTTAACTCTTTGCTAGATATACTTGTTGGATTTTCATAAACTGAATGCATACGTAATTTCACGCGGAGGGTCACTACTCACTTTTCTTGTGGTCGTACATAAAGGATTAAACCAGTAGCATCGTATACGGCGATCCAGTTTCCAAAACTCTTGAGTACCGCTTTAGCCTATTACTTTTACATTCTCTGTATACTTACAACAAAAAATCAAAGCTTATGTAGATTAACGAGAACTAGCCAGCGGAATGTGGTTTTATAAGAAGAGTTTATAGAAGAAACAGTAGGGAAAGTACGTGAAATCAGCCCAATATTTTTTTGCTTACATATGTTCTAACATATAAGTGGATTAGTTCGGAGGGGACTCGGTAGAGATAGCACACTTGGATTACTGTCCCTACATTTCAGTTAAATGGAAACTTTCCCGACAGGCCAGGACAACGGACATCCCAGCATACTGAGGTTCGAAAACTATCCCACCACAAGACCTGGGTTTGGAGACCGACAAGAATCCTACTGGAGGAGGAATTGGTTCACTGAGAGCGTATCAGAGACACCCGCCGATGCGTCTCCCTTGAAAGAGACCATCAGATGATATGAAATGATAATGCAGGTGAAATGGAAGGATAGGAAATTCGGGGGATGTAATAACCTACCCAACATCCGCCTGGGGACCAGGGAAAACCCCGAAAAACCATAGGTCAGGTATGTAGGCCACGGGAATTGACCCCGAACCTCCCTAAAGCGGGCGACAAACGAAACCGTCCAACCCATTCAGCTTCGTTTCTAACGTATAACTTACATTCTTTTATATCTTTTGATACTGTGCAAAGAGTACGACGAAATATCAAACAGAGCACACATTAGCAACTTCTTTATGATTCGACTACTGCTGGAGACATTTTGAGAAAATCAAAAATATAAAAAGATCCCCCAAGCAAACGGTAGTCTCGTATTGAAGATATCCTTGAAAAGTTTGTGTAGCATTTTTTGGAAGATGCTCAACAATGTTTCAACATAGCGTTATAAATCGTAAAGTAAAAAAGAAAGTAAAAAAAAAAAAATTAACGAAAATTGTTCCAAGTAAATGTTGTATTGGAGGAGATTCAGCCCGAAACCTTTGGTTTATTGTACCTATGCCCCAAATAGAGCATCCCCAGGAGGCAGGATGAGGTGAGAGGAGACAGAGTGATCGGCCCAAGGAGTCACGGTTATTCTGGCTTTGGAGAATTTTCTTGAAAAACTCAGTACCGCATTCTTTATAGAAAACTTAAATTCCAATTGTGAGAACCAGTGTATAAAGTAAATATTGTCACGACAACAGGCATAAAAGTTTCGGCACAAATAAGAAAACAGTCGGCGGATAAAGTTTCATGGTAATAATGAGCCTTGCTAAGCAGTTAATGATAGCGCGGCTATTGTAAACAAGCGCCGGCAAGCAAGATAACTGAGGTAAGGGAAATGCCGGCATAGATTAAGTTACGCTTCTGGAATGTGACAGAATATTTGGTTTCTTTATTCTTCCGAACATTTCTGGACTGATAGAGATTTTTCTGGTTTATGTTAGAGCAATCTGGAATTACGAATTAGGTATTTAAGGACGTGACGGCTCGCAAATTGAGTTAGTTGTAAAACAGTGAGTTGTCAAACAGTGTTGTGAACGAGAGACAGCTGGAAGTGTTCTTGTAACGAGAGCTAATCTGGTGTTACTGTTTGTTATTGTGATCGACCTTGGTATACTGATTGTGTACGTAACGTAATGCTGCTGTAATCTATAAGAGTATTTCTATGAAAATAAAGGAGATTTTTAATTTCTGCAACTCGGTCTTTTAATTCTAGGAACCCACAAAGTCACAATATTCAATATGAATTCTATGGCGTCGACGTAGTCTGGGTGTTGTTCAGCTGGTGTGAACGTCTTCGAGATGTACATTCATTCAAATTTCATGTCTAGATCGACCGAATCCGCAAGATTTGTAACCAAGTTGGTATTTAACCGAATTTTCCTCTCTGAATTGAGAAGCTCTTTTTTTATTCAGAGTGTCTCCGTTAAAATGACATCGAATTTTTTGATAGAATGCTATACTTAATATGTGAGCAGAAACTACAGCAGAGATATTCGTAGGTAGGTATTTTTCCAGTGTTGAGTTGTTTACTACAAATTTTACGGACGGATTATTTATGTGGTTAGGATATTAGTGACGTGTACCTCTCCGGCATCCTCCATCAATAAATCTGTCTTAAGCCGCTTTCTCCTCCTCCTCAATTCAATCTGCAGAAGCAATGGCATTTTGAAATGCTAAAGTGAAGCACTAAAGTAAGCTGATATGCTTCTAGAAATGTCGATAAAATATGTTTGCTGAGCCCCGCTATCTTAAAGAACACCATGTCGGTGGAAAACGCCAATACTTGACTTTTAATTAGCAATTTGATAACCTATGAGAATTTTTTTACAGCCGGCTTTGTATTTCAATGCAGCTCAGTTTTACAAGGAGTTCTGTGACATCCCCTGGAAACAAAGGAGCTAGCAATACAACATTCAGAAATTTAAGCTATAACCCTCTTGTCTTGTATTGTCTAACATTTGCAGTGCTAATAAGAAAAGCTTAAAAGCCTTTGGACATAACGTAACCTGAGATAGAAATAAGAACTGCAACGCCCTTTATCTAACAAAACCTGTTATTTATTACTGCTTATACGGTATAACCTGCATAAAGAGGACTTCAGAAACTTGGAAAAACAGAAATTAAATTTCGGAACGGAGTTATTTCCCTTGTAAAATTATAATCTAAGCCGGAAAACTGCCTAACGTGGAAACGGAAATACTTTCCGGGAACCATTTCCGTAAATAACCTTATTAAAACGATTTACTTTATGTGTCATGGGTTACAACGCTAGTATTTTAAAATGTGTCATAATTTTGAAGGCAAATGCAATTGCACCGAAGTTCTGTGAAACATAAAGTCTTCATAAAATTAATCCTGCGAGGAATAAGGAAAATAAACCGTCAGCTTTCCCAACCCTCTTCCAAAACTTATAGTAACGATACAACTGTTTTGCAGTGTGTTCATTCTCAGTTTCGTTTTTAGAAGAACCACGTACGAGTCGAAAAAAACTATAAACTTTGGTGATTTTTAGAAACATGGTTCCTATGCACATAAATTCTGTAAAATGTGTTATAAGACATTATCACTGGAGGACTTTTAGGTTAAAGCTGATATTGCATATTGGACTATAAATACATTTTAAAATTCCATATATGGACATATAAAGTAAACATGGTCATCTGAAATTCAAAGTAAATCAATAACCAAGCAGGCCATGTAGATGATGCAACGAATGCTTAGGTTTATTTAAATGCCAAATTCAGAAAATTCCGGAAACCACTTCTAAATACTACTGTATTATTAGCATCAGGAATTACAATTACATTAAAATCCCTTCTAAAATTAAGTATAAAATATTTAAATAAATAAAAATATTTGATAACACAAATTGTGACGTCGGACCAATCAAAATTCAGTATTTCGGCAACCTAGCAACGAAACAGAGAAAAGAACCAATAATTTTATAGTTAAATTTCTTTCTTGTTCTTGCTTGCACTCTCGAAGCGTGTAGACGTGTTTTTGGGTAAAGGCCAGGGGCTGTTTCCAAGGCAGTGCCGCTGTGCCATGGCACCATGTGTATGAGTATCATGTTTGAGTATCTGCTCCCTCGTGTGAATAGCCGCGTTAAACGAAAGCGCTCTGTCCTGGTTGTTTTCCTTGGCTTGGCGCCGATTCCAGAATGGCACCATCTACGCTCATAAGCGCCTGTGTTAAGGGCTAGGATGTCTGCTTATACACGGCTTCTTATGGGAGAAGGTGGTGCCAAGATTTTTCTGGCGCATAACCTACGCTTTATCCGTTAGAGTGTAGTAAAGTACGGGACTTAAGATAACTGTCTCTCTGTCGCGAAATCGTACACGAACTCTTCGTATCACATTCTCCATGAACTGCATTATCAAAATTTTACTGTACTCGTTACTCCTGGGCGTAACAGGAGTACGGATGTAATAAATACATATTTCCGTTTCCCTGTACGTTCTGTTTGGTACAGTATATTATAAAACAGGATGGATTATTGATAAGATTACCTAAATCGTTCGAAACTGGTACACATGTTTATACTTTAACAACCCTTATTAATTAATTTATTAATTATTATTTATTAATTCATTATTATTTAGCTAATTAATTAATTATTATGGCACCGCCAATACAATGCCTCACCGGCCGCCCTTGGTAAAGGCTCTTGAAAACTACAGGAAGTTAGTGGAGTTCACCGTGCATTAACGTCTAATAAACGATTAAAATATACGCTGAATACGCGACGCGACGAGAAATAACTTAAGTGGAAAACCGTTGCATCATTCGAAAAGAGAAGGAGAAAATTAAAAGTTAGTAAAGTGCTATACCAGTGAAAATGTCGCATGTGAAGCAAAAGATGTCGAGAAATAAATACAAGTACAGTGAAACGGTGTTCATAATTTTATTTCATTGTTGCCCAAACGCAAAATCCCTTTTGAATCGATACCACGACAGAGAGGTTTTACACCTCATCGCTCGACGCAGCTATCGGAAGGAAAATTTACAGAAATCTTCGAGACCGTCATCTTCACGGCCTCGAGGCAGGAGAGTTCATCGCTTCAACATCGAGGTAAGGTTTGGCTTCTCAACGCACACCAAGGGAAACGCGCAACCTTTCGCGCGTGTGGGGCGTGGACCTCACGACAACGAATCTTGCTTCAAATGTGTCGCCGCATAGTGTGGCATAAATCTACCTTCACCAAAATAACCACTTCAAGGTTATTGAAGAACACAAAAATAACAAACGCCAAATAAAGAATTAAAGTGGGAAAAATACAGATTCATTAGATTTTGAAACGAACAACATAAGAATTCAAGACGGACAGCTAAAGGGAGCAGCAGGGCATGTGAAACGTATCACAAAATCTATGGAGTATGAGCTAAATCTTGCTGTTGTCGAGGCGGTTTGCTAGTGCCCGCGTAAAAGGAATTCCCATTTCTATAACATTGCTTCACACTCAAGCCTTAGGGACAGCAAGAAAATTAGGCAAAGACCATTTCAGAGCTTCCAATGGATGACTTCGAGAGTTTCAAACATACTATAACATTGTTTTGAATGCTGTGTGTGAAGTAAATGATGTTGATATGCAGAAGTTGCGAATTGGAAAGGGAAAATTAAAAACAGACAGAGAAACTAGTAAATAAAATACAATGATTGCATGTAAGCTTAAAATATAGTACATAATACATATCGGCCTCATACACTTTATTTTATATTATTCCTTCACTGTAAACACAACCCTCTATAAGACGGAAACTTATGTAAATGGAAAACAAATGCCGGAACGACCGCGTTCCGTTTTAGAGAGGTTTCACTGTATAAAGTAATTCGTCTATCAACCTCACGCTTTTCATGACATGCACATTATTATATTATTGCGATAGACAAACAAATCTTATGTGTTGGACTTACCTTTCTCCACTCTTGTGCAAACTATTCTTACAAACACCTTTCCTCTGCTTAATGTTAACTGCAAAACATTTTCAGAAATCACTTTGCTGCTAATTGTCTGGCAGGTGCCCCGCGCAGTGACATAGTGGGCTTAGGTGTTGTGCCTTGGTTCCCTGCCACGAAACACGCCCGGGATCGATTTTAAGTCCTGGGTATAGGACCGGCGGCCACTCAACATCGCAATGAAATTAAGAAGCTAGGCTAGAAAGCTAACTTTCCGGCTGTGATTGCCGTGATACTCCCGTATCAGTTGGATGATTGCCTATATCTGTCTTGCGTATGTAGCTGTGATATCGGCAGTCGAGTTGGCCGGCTCAAACACACTTTGGGCAGTTATGCCGTAGATTTATGTCTGGCAGGTACAAGTGAAGTAGGAAATGCAGTAGGCTTTAAGGGATAGTCAATTCTGTGAAGAACACAGCTGATCGTCATGTATTCCCTAGGTCCACTTCTTCCTACTAGAAAATTAGCAATGAGATAATTTTTGCACTTGATTATCTAGATGTGAGTGCAACACATTAGATTCTTTTATATAGCTTCGACAAATTATCATATGAAAGCTGATATTACATCGGATGTCCTAAATTTTGCAGAAATGTCATTACAACCTTCGATGTAGTTAAAAGAAAACCCGAATCCAATGGCATATTCTTTCCATGAAATAGAATAAAACCACAGAATAACGAGAGCACTTACAAACTCAAATCAGGAAAAATACAGGCAATATTAAAGAATATCTGAGAAGCAGCTGATAAAACAGAAAAAAAAATGTATTTCTAATAAATTTATGTTTTGAACAGACACACAATCTATAATGAAGCCTGTTTCTATCTCGTCCTGCGCCGTGGCGTAGCGGGCTAAGGCAGCATGCCTTGGTCCCTGGCCACGGAAAACGGCCCGGGTTCGATCCACCCATGGGGTGCAGATTTTAAATCCCGGGTATAGGATCGGTGACCACTCAGCATCGTGAGGAAAGTGAGGAGTTTACGATAGGTAAGTGGCCCTGGTCACGAAAACCAACGTTTCGGCTGGGGGATGCCGAGATGCTGACCACATCTTCTCCCAATATTGGCTGGATGATAGCCAACCTCTGCCGTGTGTAAGTGGGCGTGAGGCCGGCAGTCGGGTTGGTAAGCCTTGGCCCTCTTAGGGCTGTCGCGCCAGGGATTTATTTTTATAATAATCTCTTCCAAATTTCTGGAATGAAGACCTAACAGAGTATTCCCAGAAACGTTAATACCTCTTTTTTGGGCATTTTCATATTTAGCCTTTTCCCAAATTGGAAAAAATTATTCGGTTTCCCCCCCCCCCCCTCTCTCTCTCTTCATGATCATGCAAATACAACG
The DNA here is from genome assembly GCA_030765055.1 of Mantis religiosa. NCBI lineage: Eukaryota > Metazoa > Arthropoda > Insecta > Mantodea > Mantidae > Mantis > Mantis religiosa. Next base: position 71,096,065 of record CM060956.1, read on the forward strand.
GAATTTCAGAGCCATCGCATATCAGCCACCTGTTAAGAGTCTCGGCTACGCTTAAGTCTCTGTACTTCCGTTTCTCATTATACCTACAAGAAAATGTTTAACAGATATTTAATAAATGCATTTCTATATAGAGTATTAACACCACGAAGTAGATAGAAAAATATGCGTTTGTAAGAAAAGTGTGTGCAAGATGAATAGAGAAAGTCTTGTAAACTAGACAGTTATATTTTTAATATCATTCAACTGTCCTTATTTACTATCTGCGCAGATATAGTTATTATTAGGTCCCCTAGAGCTCTAAGTTGTGATAAATCTAGCAATTCCACAAGGACATCAGATACGGCAGTATCTTTCCCCATCTTTGTCCTTGGGATGCCACGTCGAACAGTTACGTCATCTATTTGTTTACTTCAGATGTTCGCAGGATAACATTCAACACTCGCTTCTGTTTATGTTTTTATTTAAAAAGAAGAGTAAAAACAGCTTAAAACATTAAGCACTTACCTCATTAGGGTCATCGACCACCATTTCTTCTGTGCTGACGGCCTGCAAAAGAACAAAATAATACAATTAATGAAACGCTGGGAAATGCAACAAGAAAACATTTTACAAACAGTAAAAACAAGAGATAGCCTGCATTCCAGATATCTTGCGTTCAAATGTCGACTAATCTGTGTGTGTTTTGTCCCATGGTATTCCGTCAGTTGCCAATGTAAATATACAATTGCATTTAATCCCATAACCACGTTTCACCATATGTCAACAGTAAAAATAAAAGTAGAAAGTAATGGCGTATGATCTGCTATCTATCAACAGATGATTGGATGGCAACTGCCTCATTTCTGAAGAAGCAGAAGTACCGCCTAGCGCTGGATCATTGTGATATTTGCCATTTACCCGCCGTTTATAAAACGGCATGCACAGTTGCTTACCACGAGATCTCTGTGGGAAGAAAGATGGTGTATGTCGTACAGAAAGAGACCTAGACGGCAGGCTGTGCTTCTTACACCGAGCCACGACGAAGCCGTATCTCCCTGACCACGAGATCCGTTGCGATATGACTACGTAGTTGAAGTGATGTGAACTAGAGAGAGAGAGAGAGAGAGAGAGAGAGAGAGAGAGAGAGAGGAGAGAGGGGGCGAGAGAGATGAGAGAGGAGAGAGGGGGCGAGAGAGATCGGGAGAGAAAGAGGGAGAAGGAATATAACACAAGGTTGAAAACCGAGTTTTGATCACATTCGCGTATGGATCTGGAGGAGGTATACTTTTAGAAGCATTCGTGAAAAACATGACAATGAATCCTGGTGGGGCTAGGAGAAGAAAAGGGCCCAAACTGTAAACCAAATTGCTATTCCTGTTTTAGTGTGAAACGATTATTGCAAGCTGTTCCAGCATTCACGCAGCAACAATATTCCAAGCCCGATTCGACAGGGGGCATGATAGCCAATATGGCACTGATTGAAGGCCATACAAAGTACAGGTGCTTGCGCTTCCAACACCTTCTGTTATAACAGCAACTTTCCTCCAATACCGAGCTGTCTTGCATACGACATGCAGTCCTGTGAGCAGTGAGGACTTTGCTTTTCTCTTGTAAGCAACCAAACTGAAATATTGCACATCAAGATTTATACCTTCTTTTGCGACACTATAATAGAGGAAACAATGAAGTGTTCACAGAAATTCGATATCGAAGACTTCAGGATGATAATCAAACTCGAGGTCTACTGGATGTTAAATCTCAGATGAAATCAAACGAATATTATCGTACAATGCTAACATTTGGGCCACCTTTACCGAATTTTACTCTTGAACCCAATACAAAAAAAAAAAAAAAAAATATAAAAGAAAATGTTAGCTATATAATGCACAAATCAAAATACGAACGACTATAAGCTTCAGAAACACGAAATTATATTGGAAAATACTGATATTTTATTTTCACCAAAGACTGACGGTTTTAATTAAGGTATGGTATGTTTATAATATTGCTTTAAAAATAAAATCCATGACCTAAAATTTCTGTCATTACTCTCAACTTTTCATATTAACTGAATTCCAGAGAATTTCATTGACAGGAAAGCGTAAGAGATTAAAAAATGCAGAAAACTTGTGGTACTCAAAATCTGAAATTTGTTTAAAGCAAATACGTGTAGCTCTAGCCATTTACCAAATTTATTATCGTGCTGGATTGAACATTTTAATGGCTGGTCTTGAAATGCTACTCTAGGTAGCAATTCTCATCGCTCATGGGGAGTATTGATACCTACATGAAACGAGCTGTTTTTAAAGAGATACTAAATGGATACTAAATCTAAGAGCATTAACAAAACTATAATAAAAATTAATCTGCGGTAACGTATGAGACTCGCAATCAAGAGGTAGGTTTCCTGTCAGATATGCGAATGCCAGGGTGGTGTCTTCTGCCACGGGTCTCAAGTCCACAATTTCCATTCATTTCATCTCCTTCTCTCACGTCATAGGTTGACATCAGCACTGTGTAGCACATTAGCGCTTCCTGGCCCCTGCAGTTCCTTCAGTCATTCGCTACTTCCGAGGATTATTCATAAAATTTCTTGCGGAACTGCCCCCTCAGTCACCTGATCTTCCCCACCTATACTAAAAATGTCTCGTTTTCCATATGTACCTTATTAACCCTTACTATCTCCATCCGTTAACCATGAACACTTTTAAACTAATTTGAAGCTTCTCTCTTCCTTTGGACCTTAGGTATGAACGGTTAAGTAATAGTTATGCATCCACCATTTCGTCGTTGGGATGCCGACTTTTATTCTGATAAAATGGATATGAGGTAGGAAATGGGATGTTTTGCTTAAGTGCATAATCCTCCGTCACAAATTACTCCTAGGTAGTTGTAGGAAAACTGCTAATAATAGTTAATAGTTAATGATTTAAGTAACATCAATTAAGAAATTGGGACAGCAGAGGAAACGAGAATGTTACAAAATGTGAAAGAAAATGAAGTTACGCTGACACAATTTAACTATTTTTAAATGCGATATGCAATTACTTAACGTGGATGATAAGTTCTTTTCAACAAAAAATATTTTAATGACACATTCTTGAATTTGAATATACAAACCCATCATGTGGAAGGAATACGATGCGTTTCTGTTTCTGTTCTTGCGAAGCGTTATTACTTTCTGAAATAAGACTTCCAGTGCTAGGCTGTACTTAAAGGTGACCGTAAACTTTTGATGTGTATTCCAGAAAGAGTGTCTTGTACCACGGTCTGATAGCGAGGGTTAAAATTAACACCTGCAGCCATTAAATGAGAATAGGAATTGATTACCGATACCACTAAACCTCAACACATTCCCAACAAAGCTACGCGCGCCGCCGCGCTTACCTAAACAAGAGAAGCCAACCAGAAAATCAGGTTGCTTGCTGCTTGTTTCGAAATACCTATTACCTTATTTTAAAAGTCTCTCCAATGTTAAAAGCGCATTAAAATTAATGTAAATTAAAATTATATTCAAATAATTGTTTGGATAATTTAGTTTGGAAGGGTTGAAAATTAAAGCCCTGTACGTTAAGATTTTTCTGCCAGAATGGGACATTAAAGCAGATCGGCGGTGCTTAGATACTTTGTTTTATTCTACTGCTTGGATTTCAACACCTCCGCTTCCAAGTTTTTCTTATATGTGTATTGTTCTATCTTCTTGTAACGGAAATATATTTGTTCTCCACTCGCAGTAGATACGAAGCACGCCAACTTTTTGGAAGATCCAGGTCAAGTTTTGATTAAATAAGAGTCATGAGATCTTTTCTCAGGTGTGGATATGAATTTTTGGTGACAGAAATAAAATTTATATGACTCCGATTTCGTAATATATTATTTAATTGTATAATATGAACTACAATTCACTCGTTTCTATTACGAATATCAAATAACACTTCTTGAATGTTATTAACTTTCCTTTACAATTATATTCACCGCAACATTTTTCATCGTTGTGAAACAAGACTGAAGATTATAACACTTTTCTCAAGATTATCGATTTTCTTGTCACTATAGTTACTTCCACTTTATTTTGTGATTGGCCGATCCACTGGCACGTCAGCACATCACGTCATACCACGTCACACCACTACTACTTCGGCCAATCACACAACTACATACATTTTTATATATTTAAATTATTAAATACATTTACATAACCAGCCCTTATAAATTTATAAAACGTTCATACCTCAAACACAACCAAAAAGTACTGTTTCAATCTAAAGACCGAAAACTCAAGGGAGTTATTTCATTTCATCCACATCGGCACATCAGTTGGAGAAATAAGTCTATTTACTAAGGTTCCAAAGTATTGTGCTTCAAATACATACATGCATTCGCCTGGAATCGAACCCGAGCCGCCTTGGTGAGATTTGAACGGTGTAACTACTCGACCACGGCGCGGCCCTCAGCTAAATTATTCATCTCATTCTTCTCACCTCTCATTTGTTTCTAACTAGTGAATATAGGGAGTATTGTGCTCCATCCAAAAACTCAATATGGAGATTTCGAGGATATGTAAGTTTTGAGGTTCCCTGATGCCCTATTTCACCAACAGATGTTAAGACTTAACACGAGTTTGGCAATAGCTAAAACAAAAATTGCATTTCACCAACAAGTGTTAGCGTAACACTAGTGTTAAAATCTCTTGTTAAACTAACACGCCAAATTACTGAAGTTAAGTCCTTAACAATTGTAAATAGTCAAGATGGCGAGGATGAACTCAGCTGTTGATGTCGATTTGCTGTATTTAAGACCGTCTAATAGAGTACGGCCTATGAGGGGAAATGATTTTGAGAAGCTATCGGAAGAAAAATTTTTACGGAGGTATAGACTGTGGAAACATGTTGCTATGAAGGTTACTGCGGAAGTACAAGGGAGGTTAGAACATCCTTCGAAAAGAATATGCCGATCCCGCTTTTGCTTCAAGTATTAATAATTTTGCGATTTTATAATTCACTGAATTATGTGGATAATAGACTGTCCACCTCCCGTCTTGAAACGTTCAAGTCACTTTTCTACTTCGGACCTCATTTTTAATTTACGTAATAATGAGTTAGAATATGCATCGAAAGGAATATACCGATCTCGCCTTAGCTTCAAGTAGTAATAACTTTGCGATTTTATAATTCACTGAATTATGTGGATAATACACTGTCCACCTTCCGTCTTGAAACGTTCAAGTCACTTTTCCTTCTTCGGACCTCGTTTTTAATTTACGTAATAATGAGTTAGAATATGCATCGAAAGGAATATACCGATCTCGCCTTAGCTTCAAGTAGTAATAACTTTGCGATTTTATAATTCACTGAATTATGTGGATAATACACTGTCCATCTCCCGTCTTGAAACGTTTAAGTCACTTGTCTTTCGCACCTCGTTTTAAATTTACGCATACTGACAAGTTGTTTAGTGCTTGTAGTAGTGACACATGCATTTGAATTAAATTCGTTTCCAATATTTTCCCCGTGACATCTTTCTCTTTTACATTAACCGCATCCGTCCTCTTATTTTCCATGATATCCTTACACTTCGTCACCAATTCAATTAACAATTCTTTCTCCATCGATGAGAACTTTGTCCCACGGCTTTATTTATGATTTTGTTCATCCGCCATTTTTCAGCTTGTGCAGACGAAAATGAAATCAAAAGCGCATCGCAGTACGTTCAGAAAATACGACTCATCCATAGCCTTCTATAGCTGAGATATTTACAAGTTTCTTGGCGTTAACACAGGTTTGTTAACATTTTCAGAAAACAGGTTGGTGAAATGCAAGAAATTTAACATTAATGTTAGACCTGTGACAATTGTTACGTTACATTTGTTAAGGTCTATTTTAACATCTGTTGGTGAAATCGGGCATGAATGTAAAAGAACCATTTGGTAGAAAAATATTCCTGTGTGTTTGTCTTTGTGAATAGCGTAACTCAAAAACAAAGCGTTGGATAAACACCAAACTCGTGTTTAAATAGTTCTAAAGAAGCTTCGCAAAAACAAAATTAAAATCAGAGCAGCCAGGATGAGTGTAAAGACCAAAGCCTTTTGGGGTAATGAGGAAGGAGGCGATAGAGAATAAGGCGAAATGAATGAAAGGAAAACTAATGTTGGACCACTTGGTGAATGAACGGGAAGGAAATGGTAGAAAAAGTTCTGTAAAATTTACCAAGATCTCAATTGTCTTCGTAAACCAGAGCGTGAAATTTCTCATTGGAGCCGTTATTATGTGCAGAGGTTTTGCAACAAATGAAATGAACTGTGTAGTAGACAGATTAAGTTAGATTGAAAAAGTCAATGGCATAGCTGGGATTTGAACACATCTCCCGGTGTCCGTCCCGTTGCTCTAGCTCTAACCATTGAGCTATCATTGTCAACGTGCCAGTATGAGAATTCTCCAAATGACTCGTATTATCCCGGTAAACCACTAGGAAATACTCATATACCGGGAGATTCATGTTCAAATCCCGGCTATGGAATTGAATCTTCCGGTCTGACTCAATCTATCCAGTTTTTTTTTTTTTTTTTTTTTTTTTTTTTTTGTGCTTGTTCACGCACACATTCACACTCTCATTCATACTTCCAGACTCTGTGGAAGATAGGGAATTATCTTGGACGGAGCAAAATCCCCACCCCCACCGCCGCTCTACCGACTGAGCTACGGGGCCAGCCCCTATCCAGAATTTGGTTTATACACGGCTGGTGTGAAGGAAGAAAAGAATTTAAATTCCATTAATAGTGTCAATAATGATTGGACTATAAAGTCCTGGCCTTTAAGTACTTACGTGTTGTAAGTCGCCTTTAAGGAGTTGTCTCATGCGTATATGAGCATTTCCTAGTGGTTTACCGGGGTAATGCAAGTCAGTTGGAGAATTAATGTCATACTGGCACATTGGCTATGGTAGCTCAATGACTAGAGGAACCGGACGGAGACCAGGACATCCGTGTTCAGATCCCGCCTATGGCACTGAATTTATCAGTCAGACTCATCCTGTCCAGAATTTGGCCTACACACGGCTGATGTCAAACAACTATCTAATTACCAGAAATGTGTAGTGCTTAACGGCCGTTTTTTCTACATTAAGCACCGCAGGCGGCGACACTAATGATACATGAGATGAAGATGGAATACCGGTGGAATGGGATGGCGGGGGAAACAGGCCTCATCGCGGTATTGTCCACCACAAATCTCACTTTGCGGTCACCTGGGCGAACCCAGACCACCTTGGTGAGTGTCGAGCGGTTTAACCACTCAGCCACGACTTCACAAGAATGATTAACATTTTCGTTTTATAAAACTAATCAAAATTTCGGCTTACCTTTTTGAAATTATTCAAAATAGAACACAATGACGTATAAAATTGAGAACTGTAGTCAAGGCTGGGCTTATTTCACTACTGAATTTTCGGAAGGCAGATATAATACGGATAACTAATGTTGGCCAAATCCAATGACGACAGACAACGCAATGGGGCCCTCCAGATTGAACATCCCCGCTCGCTCCTTTGATGCTCTCATAATTTCACAGACAGAAGGTTATATGTTAACTAAGAGAAGTTCCCTACTCAAAACAGACTCTCCACACAGCATTCCTTCCAGCCTGTCATTGCAAAGCTGAAAGATAAAACGAACTGACATGAGAGTATGACGGACTGAAGAATACCTAGCAGTATATATTCAAAGTCACATCAACGTCCGATTCGCCAGTATCTCAATATTGCTCGTTAAGAAACTAATAGCAAAAATATGCCTCTTAAATGCACGTAAAATTATTATGTATATACTACACACGAAAAACGTTTAAAAATGAAGCCAATAAAACTTAATTTTTTCTTGAGAAAAATAACAGATGATGTGAATTAATATCATTTGTCTTAAGCATATTAAAAATTTGATTTCATCCTCCTCTAATTTGCCACTTATGATATTTTTCCTAATGTTTTAATGGAGGTGAATACTTACTGAAATAAATTTTTAAGTCGTAAAATACATTCATTTGGAGGTTTAACTGTAATGACTGTAATTGTTACTGTCTACACCTAGTTGTATTCCTCTAGATAGTAATGTAATGATAGTAATGTTTATCGATGGACCAGATTTCATTTTCATTCAGATTCTTAATTATCTTACTCCATCTTGGAGTTTGAATGTATTGGGCCCAAAGGTAACCAGCAACTCAGTGCAGTAATAGGTATGTAACTATATCATAATTTGTAATTGAAATGGAAACAAAGATTACTTACTTACTCCATCTTTGGTAGGAGTAGAATATTGACATGAGTATCCTGATTTATGCTGATAACACTTCCCTGTATACTCTTGATTTTATAGGTCCTTTGCCCGCGCATTACGTTACTTTCGAAGTTCTCAAACACACCTAACGATTTCGAATAAATCACACCTGTTTACATCTGCATCAGAAATAATATGTACATATTGCATACCAACGAAGTTCTCTTCAATGTTAATGGTTTATTTATGCTTGTACATACTGTCATCCAATTATCGGAAGGCACGACCAACTGGAGTTGGGTAGGGGACAGGAGGCATTCAGCCCACGCCCACCCATTTATCTTGTAGCACTAACATAGGGGATGGTTAGGAAAGTGTCACTAGGCACTGTCCGTCTCTTTCCGCTTCTCCTGATGTCTGGAACAATCTCCCCTTCCCCTGACGTCTCGAACAATCGGGATGATGTTCTGAGCCGCGAAACTTCCAGACACAGCGATCTGCGTATATAAGGGATGCAGTGAAAGAGTCAGTTCAGTTCTTGGCGCGCAGCCGTGACGAGCGCAGTGCTAGCGAACGGACTGGAAGACTACGTACGTGTATCAGAGGAGTTGTACATAATTGTGAGTGTGGAGTGGACCTGTGACAGACGAACTGGTGGATTGTAATTGTGTGCGCTACGTAATCCTATGTAATCGGCAAGTGTTCCAACTGTAATTCGGTGGAAATAAAGAACATTTTGAGTTTGTGCAATTGGACTTTTAATTTCACGAAGCCACAAAGTCACAATACTGATAAACTATATCCAATAAAAATGAAGATATATTTTTCAAAACAAACACCTTTAAGTCACGTTTTGTAGCGTTAATTGTTTAAGACATTCGTTCTTATTGTACTGCATTTACAAAACTAATGCACCCGCATGAAATGTCTAATGAAACCATTTCTGCTAAACCATTTCTTTGGATAACATATACTTAAAAGAGAATACGTTTTCTAAATATAGTCTACTGCATAGTGACTGAAGGAAGCTACGTGAAAGTAACACACATACACACAAATTACAAGATATTCTAAAATTACTGTAAAAGCTGCATATAATGTAATAAAAAAAGGCATGTAGTATTCCTAAGAAATGGGGCATGCCAGGATTTAAAAGCAAGCACGCGGGCGCGCACACATACACACATTTAAACGATTTACTTTGTTATTGGATTAAGCGTTAAAGCTTGAAGCTGCCAATTACATCACCATACACGCACATTATAAATCCATACATATATGCATGCACTTATTCCAAGCCCGATTAATTCAATACAACGCTCATAAAATGTGGTCTGGATCCCAGACACATCATCCCGCGAAAAACGGTATGAATAATAATACCTACAGATCATATTCTTGGGAAAGGAAGACATAAATTGGATGAATCTAGACATAAAAAGCACAGCTGAATCAAAATCCATTTTAGTGCAAATCCCACACAGTATAAAGAACTGCGACAAGACCAAGCATAAAGTAAAGTCGTAAACCTGCAGACGACACCTATCTAGGAGACAGGGGGGGGGGGGGGGGATTCTATGAAATGCAATGACTGGAACAGCAAGAAACGAGTTCCCTAGAAGTGAAAAACTATAGCACAGTTTTAGCACTAACAATATTAAAAGTTGGATTAGATTTTAAAATCTTAATAGCAGCTCTGAAACTAATAGCAGGGATTTTCAATTTCACGGCTAACCTCTAGAGTTAGGTTACATGGCGAGACACCGTACGAGCACTGGAGTTGCCTAATTTTCATCAGGAGTAATGTTAAAGGTGTCCGAAATGTTTCAGGAGACCTTATAATAAATATTGTAGTGAGAAACTACAGCTACCGTACCTTGTTGAGAGGCAGAATGAGAAATGATTCATAAGACGATCACAATATTAGTCCACTTAGAGGAGGTGAGAATCTATACTTCATAGCTTCACCAAGACTTGGAACAGATGGGAATGTGAGGCAATTCGATAGCACGACTGCTGTATTGTACAATGAGCACTTCATTTTCAGGTTACAGCATATTAGTAAATAAAACTTGTAACTCCAAACTGTCCGCTTTTTCTATAACAGCTTAAGTGTCCCTTTCCAAAGAAAGAGCTCATATCATGGCCGAGTATTACCTGGAGGTCTGCAAGAAGACAAAGCAAACTACTATCTCTTTAACGGCTTACCTCTTTTTAGAATTTACAACTCGAAGGACTTAAAAGCGAATGACTTGGGCCATGGGTCAGTACCCTGTCGAGGAGCAAGCAAACTTTGCATCATACCATATCGAAGATGGTTGATCAGCCCAAAGCCTAGTGAAGAGACTGAAGAACAAAATGAAATATAGTGATGAAAGGGTTGAAAGGAATATCCTTGAACAAATTTAACCAACGCAGCATTCGTCTTGCACACGACGAAAACCACCAGAAAACTTTCCGTGAGATTCGTTGGCCCCGGCAGTTTGAACCCCAGACCTCACAAATGCAATTCACATAGTACTGTGGCGCCACATAAAGTACACTGTACTGCCATGACGATAAATGAGCAAATTTAAATAACTCTTTTACAGTACAAGCATTACACACAGAACGAAACATTAATAGTAATAATAATATTAATTAATATATTTATAATATTATTAATATAATTAATACTAATAATATTAACAACCATGAAACAGATGACAATAGATACAGCTCCTTACTGGCCAACCTACAATACTGTACCTGAAATTTCGATAGAAAGAATTCACCACGGATTTTTGTTTTGTAGCTCACTGAAGTCCCACCAAAATGCTTCTTTTCATTAAAAAACAGCCGCAGCACCAAAACTACAAGTCGATTGCCCGCCTCGGTAGCGTTGTGGTAGCATGTCTGCCTCACGTTCAAGAGGTCCCGAGTTCGAATCTCGGATAGGGTGAGTTATCTGGATAAGCTTTTTCCGGGGTTTTCCCTTATCCTGATTGACGAATGTCGGGTAACTCTAAGCACCATGGACTTCGGAATCATTGGAGGCTCATTTCACCAATTTCATCCAGCGTCCGATATGACAACGTTGGAGGACGTAAATCTCTCTCACACCCACACACACGCACGCACGCACACACCTACACACACACACACACACACACACACACACACACACACACACACACACACACACACACACACACAAAATTACAAGTTGATTGCATAGCAAACTTGCCAAGTACATTCACTGTCTTTAAGGGAGTGCTATGAAAATATCCAAGAAATACTCATACTCTAAATTACTCCTTACATTAAAGATAATATTAGAAAGTTTAATTTTCTCAAAACTGCTCCACAATTTTGATTGAATTGTTTAATAGTTTGATGACAAATGAATTGTATATAGTGAATTTTTTGAAAACAGCCTCTAAGGTTCTCTTCATTCTAGATAACCACTGTGTACATAACTGGGAATACGTCATAAGAAAATTTTACTCTTCAAAAAGGTAGGTCTTGTTACAGTCCACAATAATATATGTTGTGCATTTTGCAAAGGAACATTTTGTTTCCTTTTGGAATTATTCGTTTTCGAGCATTCCATTTTAAGATGCATGTTTTTTCAGATCGAAAGTAGTGTGTACATATATACAAGACGAACGGAGTTTTAAACGATCACATATCGAGCAGCTCGTAAAATACTTGACTATCTCTTAAGGCCCACTACATCCCCATTGTACCTTCAAGGAAATGAGCAATAAAACAAGTTTTGCAAATATTTATACCTAAAAGAGTTTCATTATAACTTTCATTGTAGCTACTAAACCAGAAGGCAACTGAAAAATAGTTTAGGGTGGGTACAGGCTTCTTTTAAGAGGCTTTCTTTAGATACATAACGGAAGAAAAAGAATAATGATTTTACTGGCTCAAAATTATGTGAAAGATCGGAAAATTTCAAAAAACCCTCTTAATGTAAAAAAAGAAAAAAAATAATAACATACCTAATGTATTTTAACAAATTCTGCATTTTCATAGTTTTTCAGTATCTAATATGATTTTATCAATTTTGCAAAATTTTGTACACAACACATTTAGTGCCTTAACAATATTAAAATCTTTAACACATGCTGCTTTAATCACAACTGACGATAGACTGTTATTATGCACACGCGTATTATGCACACGCGCGTGCGCAATCACTCAAATTTCTCTAAATGTCCGTTTTATTCATCTAAAATTATCCATCTCTTGTGCAACCTGAATTTCGAATTTATCTGTGGCATATAATAGCTCTATTTCGGAAGAAAGTAGTAGATAATTATTAAAACATCAAGCTACTCAAATTTTAAACACTACACATATTTCAAGCGATATATACACTGGCATATGGCTGTAAAACATATACACCTAATAGAATCAATAAATGGAAATTTAGAAGTAGCCTAAAATATATTAATACCTTCCGTAGTAATTTGCACAAATAAATAAAATAAATAAGAATATTGAACACTTACAACTTGACGGGTGTAATGCAATTTCACTCACAAGTGTTACTAGTTAAACCTATGCAGAGCAGTAAGAAGTAACGTTGTGTGCCCAATAAGATGCAGGAATTTAAACTCCAGGAGTATAAATAAGCTTAATCTTATTAAACAGATGAAGAAAGAAACATTTCTGTACCTTGAATGAAATAGAAACCGAAACTTTGCTCACAGAAATCAAAACAGTGATCAGTAACAACAGCCAAATATACTGTTTCCATTTAAATCTTCGCTCTTTAACAATATAACAAAATTTTTGCTTGCTGCAGGATTCCCAAAAAGCAATATATCTTTAAATTGCAGTTGTATGTTTGCAAACTTAAGACAAATGCGATGCAGATATATCGTTTACTATTTAAACTGCGCAACTTGGAAACCTTAACCTTGATATTAAATGGAGATGGCTCCTGCGATAATAGGAATTGAAGCCCCTGCTGAATCGGCAACTTCTTCACTGGCTCTGCTGTGCGGGTAGCGCTATCGGCAGGCGTTTCCACGAGAGCTTTTAAAGTTGACCGACATGCGTTTTAGTCGTAAACACGAAAGATACGCTCCTCAGTGTATTTTAAATGATGACTCCAGAACCTTATGTGCAGCATTCTGACAAATTTTTAAATTTTCTCAGTGTATTTTAAATGACGACTCTACAGAACCTTATGTGCAGCATTCTGACAAATGTTTAAATTTTATTTCCCAATAAATAGTTGGAAACACAATTATCTTATGTGCTGCATTTGCAGGACTTCATCTACCAATAACATTCACATATATCCATTACATATTTTAACAATATGAAAGGTGATAGCTTTTGTTTTATTCATAAAAAAGTTTTCTTCGGGAATTTTTCAAATTAAGCAAGAGACTTAAACATGACGAAGCACTATTCGATTGCTTATTCGTGCTAACAGGCTTTTGTATCGCTAGCATACATCCTCTTACAATATTTTGCTTATACTGCAAAACGTTTGACACAGTTTCTGAATTTTAATGATCCAATTAATTTTCTTTCAGTACACGATTTCCTATCTTTGGCGTTTCTCTATAATTCAAACCTTTGAAGCCTTTAATCAAACAAAGGGAGGCTTCAAATCTATTTACAAATCTTATATATAAGACACACATCTGATTTGTCATGCAAATATTATTCAACATATAGTACTTGAACGAAAATCGTTGGTTTGTCAAGAATTTTTTCTGGAGACACTTTTTGAAAATCTTCGTGTCGCTCACTTGAAAGTTGCTGAACTTGAATATAACTCTTGGTTAATTAATGAATTAATGGGCCTTTCATAAATGGCTTATTGCTGTTCATAGATACACAGCCACAGAAAGCCACATTCCACTTATCTATATATTATAAATACATAATTTTACATATATTCTACGCCCAAATCGTCTCTTTTTTATTCCGAGAACGTCAAGATAAGAATTTACAGTAAAATCTGAATACCTAAATCAGTAGTAAACAAAATAATTGCTAGTTATTATAACTAAGCAGTAGAGAACTCAAAAATGCCAAAACGTTTTTCAGAGGAGTTACTAACTTACGATGAGATGCTTTTCAAGTATATTGAATCTACCTTAGATAAAAATTAGGCCCGAAACTTTGTTTCAATCAGACCTTCTTGAGCGAAATAATTTGTATTTATCAGCAATGTTATGAATCCTGTGTTTCATATAAATTTTGCTTTCCACTTAGCTTTTCGCGTACCTTCTATCACACCCTCATCTTCAGATATCACTGCCCATATGTTTCCTTATAACATGTTATTACTGCCTGACATGTTTTCCTTTATTCCAATTTTGCTCATCGATTTCACTAAAGTGGGGAGAGAGAATAAAAAACAAGCTGAAACATCACTAGGCGCTTAGTAAGTGCGAGACAATAAACTCAAGATACATCAACAATGTAGAGAATACACACATTAAACCTATTTTGACCTAGCTTAGATCATTGGTTTCTAAGAGAGAATGCTAAAGTTCCATATGATGTTCAAGTCCACCGAAGGATAACTTTTAATTATTTACTTCCATAAAGGACATCGGTATGTAGGGATTATACCAACAAAGGAAAGGCAGCTTATTAGTGCTGTAAAAACGTCAAAGGAAGATAAAAACTAAAAACAACACAGTTTTAGGCGAAGTAAGCCATGTTTGCATTCCGGATGAAGCAGCAAATAAAGTGCAAAAACATTTTAGAAACGCAAAAAAGTTGTACGAGAGAGAGAGAGAGAGAGAGAGAGAGAGAGAGAGAGAGAGAGAGAGAGAGAGAGAGAGGAGAGAGAGAGTCTGTAATGAAGAGTCTACAATGAAGCTCTAGGCCAGCTCTTTAATCGAAGTTACAACTTAATGACATCGCTACTATCACATAAGAGTGCCAAAATATCGTTGCATCGCATTAGGTGAAAAAAGTATGGGACCTATAGAAGTTCCGGCCAATTCGGTAGGAATAACAATACTCAAGAAAACCATTTACATATAAAGACAATATCTTTCTCTCTCGAAGATAACAATAGAAGAGCTAATAACAGAAACTCGGTGTTTGCCAGTGAAAAGGAAAAATCATCTTTATCAACGTATTCTTCATTTTTTATCGACGGTACCTTCAACACTTTCAGCAAGCAGTTTAGACAGTAACTGTCGTAAATGAAGATCTTGTAATCTCGGAAACAAACATACATTTCCAGCTGTCTAGGCCTTGCTACCGAATAAAAAACAGATACATATGATCGTGCTTTAAAAGCTATCAAAACCAACGTCCCCGGAATGGAGCCCTACAACTCTCACAATAAATATCCAAATCGATATCTCCAGTCAACTCTACCTTTGTTTCCTAAAACATGTTTTGGATTGCAACTGTCACTTTAATCAAAGCTTGTGGAAGAAAATGCAATATTGCGGCTTTGTTTCTGTCTACCAAAAAAGATATGTCATATAAAAGTCTGTACACTAGCTCTGATATAACTTACCCTAGAAATGTTGGACGTTTGGCTCTACTATTATTCCGGACAACTCGCCTGAAAACCAAAATCTTCAGCAGTACTATGTCTATTTTGTAGACCTGTGGCTCCATAACGAGCATGTGCCAAGAGATATGTGCAACTGCAATGGAAGGCGCCACCACACTAATGTCCCAGAGGGGTGGAATCAAAGAATCGACAAATGTTTTTGAAGAGTTCATCCTAAATTGGTAATATAAAACCGAGATAACAGCGTGTACGGCCTCTAATATGAAGAATTACTTTTAAATATGGACGGGAAAACAAGGAACACGTCAGCAATGAAGACAAATGACTATTTCAAAGGTATTACAAAGACACCAAGTTAATGGCAACTTAAAATCATTTCTGGCTTTTGTTAATCATAGAAATTATAGTACAGAAACTAGATACTGTGGTACGAAGTCTAACCGTTAAATAAGTTTGGTACTCAATAAAAACAAAATAAAAAACATAAAAATAAAGAACATGTTAGAAAAAATGGGGAACGTAAAGAAGCTACCTCTCCATGCTGTTCCCTGCAAACGATACAATGTCAGCTAAATGGCTCTTATAAGTTGTACAAAAAAGCTTAATACTCAGCACCTGCTCCCTTATAACCACAGCGTTCTAACATATCAACCCGTACAGGTGCTCCAACCTGGAGTATAAAGCATGGTCTTTAAGTTCGATGTCTTCATAAAATGTGGCATGAAGATTGTTGAAAGACTAATTTCCTATTCAAACTAAGCTTCACATATAGAACATTATTTTCTCAAAACGGATTTTAATTAAAATACAGCAAGTGCGAAGTATTTCCTGGCTAATAAATTTTGTACCTTCAATTTTATACCAATATCCTGTGAAAATCCTTTTTATGTAATCGAGTTTTCTATAACCAAGAAACCATAAGATGCTATTAAAACCTTACTACAGGAAAAAAACATTGTAAATATTTAGTTAAGAATTCTGTGCCCATTTTCTTTTGATACGTTAAACCTTTCAAAGTATTCCAAATGGTAAATTCATAGCTTGGGAAAGTTTGAGTACGTCTCGTTAACCAGTAAATTTTCGGAAACAGTTTAACTGTATTTCTGGCTTATTATTGATGCTAATATCACGGTAATTATGCTTCCCTCATGACCGATGGACAACTTTTCTCAACTTTGGGCTCTAATGTCTAAAGATATCATGAGAATGATTTCCATGCCCCACGAATCTTAAATTACATACAGCATTTACTTTTCTATTTTATGGCAGAATCACGTTCGCCGCCAAGCTGCTGGTCGGAGAGAAAGAAATTAATTAATGAAACGTAGAGCTAAAATTACTTACGCATGTCACGCGTCGACACAGCCTCTATTATTATCACGTTTTACATCTGCTTCGCATGGTCTTATTACATCTTACGCAAGACTAATTAAGAAACATGAATCGGTATTAAAACAAAATTAAGTCAATTCAGAAGACGAAATAAAACAAGAGTAAGGAAACGATTGTATTTAAAAGTTCATAAACTTCTAATTTGCAGTCTTAAAATTTAATAAACAGACGCTTCTAAAGTTGTAATATTTACTTTTCTTTCAACTCAGAAGTGCTTTATATAATAAATATTTCAGGCTAATTAAAGTGACAGCATACCTTTACTCGTGTTACTGGACACATATTATCCATTCTTTAATACATGCAAATCTTCACACAGTATCGTAAAAAGAAGCACTCAAGAAGCTGCTCGGCCCATTAAAAAGAAAACAAACAATTTAGAAGTTTAGGGGCATTTTTAATGGTCTAACAAGGACACAAAGATATAATCAACCATGCGTTACATTCCTATCAAGTCTATCCAGTGTGGTTTATTTTATATACGAGGGCTATCCAGAAAGTAGATTACGTTTTCGTCTGTTTCCGCTAGGGGCGGGGCTAGCGCGGCCATCTTGGGGTCAGAGCGTTGCGCAGCTCAGTCGGCATCTAGCCGTGCTAGTGAGAGGTTCGTGCTGTGCTCCGTTCAGATACTGTGACGGTTTGAAATGTCTGCGTTAATTGAAAATCCCGCGAGCTGCGAGGTGCGTGCAGTAATAAGGTTTCTGACTGCAAAAAACTGTAAACCGATAGAAATCTATCGGCAGCTTTGTGAAGTGTATGGGGACAACATTATCACTGAAGGTGGAGTGCGTCAGTGGGTCATCAGATTTAAAAATGGCCGAACCAATGTTCACGACGAAGATCGAAGTGGGAGAACCAGCATAGTGACTGCCGAACTTGTCGAAAAAGTCGATGCTAAAGTCCGTGAAAATCGAAGGTTCACAATAACGGAACTTTCTTTGAGTTTTTCACAAATTTCGCGAAGTTTGTTGCACGAAATCATCAGCGAAAAGCTTGGTTACCACAAGTTTTGTGCAAGATGGATTCCAAAAATCTTGACAGAGGACCACAAAAATCAGCGAATGGCTGCAGCGTTGAACTTTTTGGACGTTTACCATAAGGATGGTGACTCTTTACTCGATCGCATCGTTACTGGTGACGAAACATGGGTGAAACACGTGAACTGTGAAACGAAATTGCAATCAATGCAGTGGGGGCACACAAGTTCTCCCCAAAAACCCAAGAAATGCATGCAAACAATGTCGGCAGGGAAGATGATGGCGACTGTTTTTTGGGACAGAAAAGGTGTGATTTTGGTGGACTTCCTGGAAAGAGGCACTACAATAAACTCTCAAAGGTATTGCCAAACTCTCCAAAAACTCTAAAGAGCCATTCAAAACAAGCGCAGAGGAATGTTGAGCTCTAAGATCTTGTTGATTCACGACAACGCCCGGCCCCACACGGCAAATGTCACTCGTGAAGTTCTTGAATCTTTTAAGTGGGAGTTGTTTCCTCATCCGCCGTACAGTCCCGACCTGGCACCGAGCGACTTCCACCTATTCCCAGCAATGAAGAAGTGGCTGGCTATGCAGCGTTTTGATGACGACGCACAGCTGCAAGAAGAGGTAACGAAGTGGTTGAAGGCGCAGGCGGCCGAATTTTTCGACGAAGGAATTTCGAAGCTCGTACATCGCTACGATAAATGCCTTAATTTGAATGGTGACTATGTCGAAAAGTAGTATTTGAGTGTGGCTCTCATCTGTATATAATAAAATTTGTTTCCTATACTTTGTTTACTTTTTATTCCAAAACGTAATCTACTTTCTGGATAGCCCTCGTACATTTTGCAACCATTTTTTAGAAGCTGCTACTTACATCTACTTCATATTAAACGAGATACAATTTGTGCAGAAATATATTCATTGCTCATTTCGCTAAGTATAAGGGGATAGAGCAATCCCAAAAATACTTCTTCCTTAAAAGATTACCCTCACCTTTGCATCACTTACATCTACAAGGACTTATCAGCCAGTTCTCGATTCAGAGCCCTTCGAGGGGCAAGTGAAACAAATTATCTTAACAAGCATTCGTCTTATGCAAAGCTAACCTTTCATCAGAATTTAGGAACCGGGAGTTTAAGCCCTGGACCTGCGGTATGCGACTCGCATACCGTATCGTGGCGCCACATTGCTCGAATCAGTAGTCAAATGTTTGAAAGTGAACTGCTACACGCCAGCCTTCAAATTTCATGTTCTTTGCATCATGAACCCAATTGAGTAGCAACCACTTACGAACGAAGTTCAAACCAATAAAACAAATTGGTGAAATAGTTTATTCCACGAAAATAAAAACTTTTTAGATGAATTCTACATAGTAATTTTTATAGCATATGATCTAACCGCTAAACACAGCCAGCAAAATTTCTTACGACTCAGGATGACTTCTCAGAAATTCCCTCTACATTTATTTCCCTTGCAAATATTTTAATCAAAAGGGTTAAAGCAACTTTGAGGCCAAAAAGAAGTCAGTCCCCCGCCCCTGTAAAAAGTAATTGTGACTGGGGAATTTTCTTGAAAATAAATGAGTAAACTCCTGGGAAGAAACTGAATTAAGCATCTTGAACTTCGAATATTTCGTCTTTAGTACGCTGTGTGCACCCAAACATACGCACAGGAAAACTTATCGAAATTGAGTTCGTTATTACGGAACTTCAAAACGAGATTTCCGATGAAAAATGTTTTTGCGGTGGTATGCAATAGCTTCACCACCTTACACCTTTAGAAAAGTGATAATCAGTATTAGGGTATACAGTTACTTAAACTCACACAATCCCTCAAATTACCATATGATTTTAAAGCGTTAGAAATGTTTAAAACATTTCATATTGCTAATTTAAAATTTTCTCAACTATGAGGGCATTTAATATAAGAAAGTTTGCGTTTCTGTAACTTATTTGTTTTATTGCATCAGCTTGTTAACAGTATAAGATTATCTGTGCATAATGCTTACGCCTGTGTTATGTTACTGACATGTTATGTTACTAACAATTTTTGCTCCTTTTTCCAACAATTAACGACTTCCAACATAGGCCATAATTAACGCTTAATGAAATCGGTGAAATAATACTCAAATGAGCCCAGTATCCATACAGCTTAGAGCTACACGACATTCAGCATTCAAGACCACAGAAAACCCAAGGAAAAACCTTGTCTAGATAACTTGCCCTAACCGAGATTAGAACTCCGGGCTTTTGAACATGACACAGAATGCTAACCACCTACTCTACTGTTGCACTCACATAACTTCCTCTACTAAATGTTTACAAATTATTCTCATAAACGCTTATTCTGTTCTTGCTTCGTTTTATACAGGCTGTTCATTTTTATTCGTTATTTGCCGTCCTCCGATAGAGCCAGAATAACGTCATAGTTGACCGGTGAGTCTATCTTGAAATCATAGTGCCCTCTACGGAGAAGCGGTAATGTAAGCAAATTACAGAGCTCTGATTGTGGTTGCGCTCATAACTAATACAACCAGTCCCCCCTTTCACCTCTCTTTACGGTAATAGTGTTTAACCAAACATTCTAATACATACATATGTATAAGTAGCCCGTTTCTACGCTAAAAGTTACCATCATGGATATGAACAGAGCACCGTGTCTTCATTGTTGAATGTTACTTTCGTACCGGCATTAAAATTGGTGCGACAAATAAATATAATTTAAACCGCTGCATAGAAGAGTTTATGCAACGTTACCCGGTTATTGTTCCTCGAAGCATAGTGTTGTCAAAAGTGTCCAGGTACCGTCAAATTGACATACTTCTGTTTGCAACATAAACGTCTTACGTTTTATCAGTATCAGATATAAAGTTTTTGTCATTCTCACGCTTAATTAAAATGTCTATTAATATTCGTATCCTTATGTCTTTAAAAACCAATAGGAGCATAAAACATTTCCAGGATACAGGATCAGCTACTCGCAGAGAGAGACGCTGGACGCTATAAAGTGACTGGTCCCAATTTATCTATTGCTTGCCCGCCTCCGTGGTGTAAGGTAGCGTGTGTGCCTCACACTCAAGAGGTTGCGAGTTCGAATCTCGAATGAGTAGCCCGGATAAGAATGAGTAACCTAGAGATAAGGGTTTTTCCCAGGGTTTTCCCTTATCCTACGAAGACAAATGTCGGGTAAATCTGAGCTCTATGGACCCTGGACTCATTTGAGCATATCACCTGTTTCATTCATTAACTTACTCATTCGTTTGTTCATTTATTCATTCATTCATCGTTTCATATTACGTGCACTGTTGAAAGGCCACAAAAAATCTACTTCTTTACCAAAATGTTTTGAAACTAATACTGTTATTTATTTGGCATTCCTTTATTAAATTATATATCTTCACAGAGGAACGCCAAATTGCAAGTTATTGTTTGTATTTACCCGTCATTTATAGTGATTGCATTTACTAAAACAAACTACAACACTTATCGCATCTACGCACCAGGCAAAATTACGCACCTTTATATTACGCGGGCAGGACCCACCTCTCAATAGTATATTTACCTGCCGGTAGAGAGAGGCCTCAAAGCTGCTGTCAGCACATCAAATTCGATCGCAAGCTTCTAAGGGAATCGTATATAAATTCGCTCCATCAGGATGATTATTGATGACGTCAAATTTTCGCGGTAATATCACAGATAAAAATTAACACCTTGTAGGTGTATGAGAAGAAAACACTAAATAAAAAACGAATCAATTGTCTTCAAAAACGGTCTCTGTGTAATGCATTTGAAATTGTTTTACGGAAGTTAATTCAGAAGAAAGAGGAATTGGGAGCCTATTTCAAGAAAATTCTAAATTCAAGATATTACACTTTGTTCGTTATGATTTAAACATATGGCACTTTAAACCTAATCCTTAAGTGCCGGTTTTGAGCAAAATTAAAATAAAGAAAATGTTACTCATATAAAAGGTGGTTTGGATGTGCGATTTATTTAGAATTTTCGCGTTAAACCATGCAAAATGTAGAATTTATAAAACAATTTTCGTGTTTAACATAATTTTCGTTTTTGAATTATGCTCTTCACAAGCACGCACAAACATAAAGACTTCGTTCAAACATTGCCTTTTTATACTTCAGGAACGTGAAACCACCTTTTTCCGTTGAACAATTGATATTGAATAAGTGACATAAGTATTACTGTGGATAATGATATAAAAACAAAATACATTCCAACACATATGTGAAACAATAAACAGAAAATTACAAAACAAAACACGAAGAGATACAAAAGGATGGCTGTACCGAAGCCCACTTATGGGAGTGAATCATGGATATTAAGAGAAAGAGAGAGCGATAAAAGAATGATGCAAGACGCTGAACTGCGAATTTTAAGGAAGGTGAAAGGCTGTACAAGAAGGGATAAAATAACAAAAGAGGGTACGTAAACAGCTAAAGTTATTCGAGTTAAATGAAAAGCTCCATTTGACTCATATTTCCCCGGAGAATTTAATGTCGTGACGGCAAGTTGACCATCATAGCTCAATGGGTTAGAGTGACTGGACGGAAACCAGGAGATTCGTGGTTCAAATCCCGGACATTGAATTATTTATTATTGACTATAAAAAAAAACTTAGCCTATATATGGCTAGTGTGAAGAAATTATTTTCATCAATTAACTAAAATGGACAATGGAAGATTACCACAGATCATATATATATATATATATATATATATATATATATATATATATATATATATACAGAGGAAATAGGAATATTGGACGCTCTAGGAAAACGTGGGACTAATTGAATGAGGACAGAACATCCTTTTGGCCTACGAAGACGGAAGAAAGAAGATAATTTTTCAAACATAATACGTTCTCCTCATAGACTTAAAGAAATATGAGATTCTAAAGGCTGGCATAGATATCTGCTTTTCCAAATCCAGCTATCGCTTTAGCGTATACTTGCAATGGAATGTACAAAGTATAAGGCACGTCTATATATAATATCAAGAAGTAGATAAAAGAATAACATGTAAGAATAATTTGCAAAAAAGTAAGTATAAGAAGTTCTGTGAATGCAACACATCAAGGGGTTTTTCTTTCTTCTACCTGGGCTGTTCAATAAAGAATGGTCATAATTTTTTACGGTCATAATTTTTCGCACTAAAATTCAATCTTATTATATTCTGTTAGCTTAATGTGAAACAAACACGCCGTAGTAGTTTCATTGTTGGTACTCCTGGTACCTGCCTGTGAGAACCAGATAAGTTGACATGTTCAGTATCGCCTACCGCTGCAATGGAGGTAACACGCTAGGAACAATATGCGGCTTTGAAATTCTGCTTTCTTGTCAACAAATGTTCAATTGAGGCCCATACAATGTTACAACAGGCCTATGGAGAGTCTGTTCTTCGCTACAGCACAGCTTGAAGGTGGTCTAAAATGTTTAAAGAGGGAAGATAATCAATTTCAAAGGAGGACGGACCCGGTGCTCCAGTTACTGCTCTTACGAAAGAAAACATCTACACTACTGCTGCCATTGTGAGAGAGGATCGACGAATTACCTTAAGATCAATTTCTGAAATACTGAGCATTTCATTGGCTGACATAGGTGACAGAAACATTACACACGAGATGTGCTTGTGCGCGATGGGTTCCAAGTCTGTTGATTCTCGGAAAAAAAAGGACATTTGCATGCAGGTCTGCAAACAGTTAAAATTGATGCTGGAGGACGATCCGGAGTTTCTTTCAAACGTAATCACTGCTATGAAACGTGGCCATTGATGTCATTTTGATGTGATGATGCCATTTTGATCCTGAGAGCAAACAACAAAGTTCAGTATGGAAATCTCCTTCATCACCAACCACCAAAAAGCAAAAGTGGTTGCTTCTGCTGGGAAAGTTATGGTCATCTCATTCTTTGATATTCATGGAATGGTTTATCAGCATGTTACACACCACACACACCACACACACACCACACACCACACACACACCACACACACACCACACACACACCACACACACACCACACACACCACACACACACCACACACACACCACACACACACCACACACACCACACACACACCACACACACACCACACACACACCACACACACACCACACACACACCACACACACACCACACACACACCACACACACACCACACACACACCACACACACCACACACACCACACACACCACACACACCACACACACCACACACACCACACACACCACACACACCACACACACCACACACACCACACACACCACACACACCACACACACCACACACACACCACACACACACCACACACACACCACACACACACCACACACACACCACACACACACCACACACACACCACACACACACCACACACACACCACACACACACCACACACACACCACACACACACCACACACACACCACACACACACCACACACACACCACACACACACCACACACACACCACACACACACCACACACACACCACACACACACCACACACACACCACACACACACCACACACACACCACACACACACCACACACCACACACCACACACCACACACCACACACCACACACCACACACCACACACCACACACCACACACCACACACCACACACCACACACCACACACCACACACCACACACCACACACCACACACCACACACCACACCACACCACACCACACCACACCACACCACACCACACCACACCACACACCACACCACACACCACACCACACCACACCACACCACACCACACCACACCACACCACACCACACACCACACACCACACCACACCACACCACACCACACCACACCACACCACACCACACCACACACCACACACCACACACCACACCACACACCACACACCACACACCACACCACACACCACACACCACACCACACACCACACCACACACCACACACCACACACCACACCACACACCACACCACACACCACACCACACACCACACACCACACCACCCCACACCCCACACACACACACCAGTAACTGGACAATACTATAGGGATGTCCTGAAAACATTGCAAGTCCATATCGGGCGCAAAAGACCACATTTCCGTGCAGCAGGCTGGATGCTAAACCATGATAATGCGCAGCCGCATATTGCCAAAGTTGTTGCTGAATATCTTACAAAAGTCAAAGTGAAGTGCATCCCTCACCCTCGGTATAGTGCGGATTTAGCCCCATGTGACATTTTTCTATTCCCTAACTTGAAAAAATGTCTTCGTGGGAGGCATTATCCATAATCAGAAACAGTGGTGAAGGCTGCAGAGGCGATTTTGAAGGTTCTCTTAAAAATAGTTTCCAGCATGTCTTTGAAGACTGGCAGAAACGCTGGGACAAGTGCATCGCATTCAGGGGAGACTATTTTGAGAAGGACCATCAAAATTACGAGGATGAGTAAAGGTACGTTGTCAAAAAAAATTGTGATCATTCATTGTTGAACAACCCTCGTACATATAAATTATACGTACACAGCCACTTCTATGTCTTCCTCGTGTTAAGAGAGCTAAAGCTCATATTTTTTACAAGATTGCATTTTAAAGCACGTTTGAAAAAGTTATATTGTTGGCCCAAGATGGAACTTAATGCGCCCAAATTCGGAATCTTGCCACTAATTTTTAACTTCGAAATCACTATCTATCACCTCTATAAAGTTCAATAATTTACTGGTACCTGAAGATGCAATCCGTCAAAAGCGGATTAAACTTTGACTAATCCCCAACTAGAAAGAAACTACTTGGGTAGTAAATATGAAGAGAAGGAGCAGACAACCACCAACTTCGAAAACACTGAAGCTGGTTAACCACGGGATTTTATAATTCTCATGGGATATGGCCCACTTTCCAAACTTGTGTGTAAGGCCAAGAAGAAACTTTTGAAATTCAGCCGCACAACACCAATCAAGAGACCCCTGTTAACTTTAATAAAGTTAGGCTGTGTTTTCATGTGTACCATAATCTCTCATCTCTAAGGTAGGGGCGTTTGGTGCTGTTTCCTTTGAAATAATCATCACCAAGGCATGTTTCAAACATTCCGAAATGAGCTTAAAACATGGGTTTAAATTTCTGAGTAGCAATCCTAAGAGCAAAATGTGCGAGGGTCGCTGATTAGTACCGGACGCGCACGCACACGCACACACGCAATTAAAAACGTATATTTTCTCTTATTTTTCAACATAATCTCCAGAAAGGCTAATATATTTGTCCTAGTTGTTCTAATTTAATTAAACCATCTCTGTAATACGATTTAACATGGTCATCACAATAGTTGTCTGCTGCATCAATGACCTCGTGGAATTTGTTGGGAAATCTTCGTCCTCCAAGAAATTGTTTGTGGTTCCGGAGCAGGTGGTACTCACTGGGTATGTAATGTTCTACTCCCATTAGTCCTGGACCCGTAGGACCAAGGACCCGGGCCTCCTTCAACCAGGGAGTTACCGAGCTGTCCCGAAAGGGCGCCCGGCGCCTCCGTGGGGCTTTCCATAGGGCAAGACCTAGAGACTAACAAGCTCCCCCATCTGGTCCTCTGGACTCAAGACGGGATGGAAGTGGATACGCCACTTGCGACCGCCAACTCCAAAATGGGAAGGCTACCGATATGACCTCGGTGGGGCAGCCTGGTGATCTAGCACACCTACTACTAGCTATGCTGGCTAGTACGCGGGAATATTAATGGCTTTCCTCAAACCCGTCCGGGGACGTACCCGATTAACACAGGTATCCGGAACAACTACCCCCTCGAGTCCAACCCAATCCGAACAACTCCCAATCACGGAGGCGCTCGACGGTTCAGCCCGAGGTTCTTCTAGAAACTTCAGAGGTACCACGAGTGCTAGCGGTCCGCAGCGAACGCACCACGGCAGCTGACGGGGACGGATCCCCTCTCCTACTGGGAGTCACTGGGTGCTAGATCTGACGAATAGGGTGGATGTTCAAGTAATTTGTATGTATGTATTTATTTATTCACTGCAATTGGGTACTACCCGGTGGCAGAGTTAAGAATACAGATCAAATTACAAATACTAGATTTACAACAATAACACAATAAACAATACAAACATGATATTATTTTACTTTAGTCACTGAAAACATATCTAATTACTTCTCTATTTACATATTATATACCATTATAATTTAAAAGTTAAACTATAACCATCTAGATTTTTTCTAAATTTCTTCAGCGACAGGGGACAGCACTGAAATACTGCTACAGGCAATTCATTCCATTCTTCAATGGTTCTATTAACAAAAGAAAATTTTCCTACGTCGGTTCTGTATCTTCTACCCTTAGTTTTATACCTATGATCGTTTCATCCATAATAATCCGGATTATCTAATCTTACACTAACGTCCACGCATGCCTTTACACCAGCATTAGCTTTGAATAATGCTACCAACCTATGTTTTTTACACCTAATTTTTAATTCCTCCCATTTAGTCTCATCTCCTTTTATAGGCCCAAAATACTTCCCTCTTTTTATGAATTTTGTTGCCCTCTTCTGTATTTTTTCTAGCGGATCGATTTGGTTAGCTCTATACGGGTCCCAGCATGCTACTCCATATTCCATAACCGGCCGCACGAAGGCCTTGTAGGCAATTTCCCTGGACCTAGCGCTCCCCTTTTTCAATATTCTCATTACGAAATGTAATGCCCTCCACGCATTCCTAGATGTGGAATTTACTTGTTCGTGCCATCCAGCATTACTTGCCAGGTGCACTCCCAAGTATTTGCAGCTGTCTACCTGTGGAATTTGCACCCCTCCCATGTGATAGTTAACAATAATTTTGCCCTTAATTCTACTAAAAACAATGGACTTACTTTTCTTGGCATTAATTGGCATTAATTTGAACTTTAATTCGCACAATTTTCCCATTGCAATGACTGAAATATGGGCCGAAGCATTGCCGTGAAGAAACAGGATTTTTACTTTGCCAAATGAGGTAGTTTTCTTTTCGCCTCTTCATTCAAACGTTGCAGTAAGCTACGTAATAGTCACCAGTGTTACTTTTACTCTTTTCCAGGTAATCAATAAAAATAATTCCCTTGCATCCCAGAAAACATTTGTCATAACCTTGTTAGCTGAAAATATTGGCTGTCATTTTGGAGTTAGTTCACCTGGCGCAATTCACTGTTTTGACTGCAACTTACTTTCTGGAGCACGGTGCTATGTCAGGTTTCAGCCATGATAATAAGATGCTAAAACATTCCCTGGGATTTTTACAATAGAGCTCCAAATTCTTAACAGAATCTGGTGTCAGGTGTCAACAAACGCGGTACCCATCTTGCACAGACCTTGTAAAGCCCAAAACGTTACTTAAAAGATTACCTGCACGTTCTTTCAATGTGTCTACAGCCTCTTCTATCTTTTCGAGCTTTCTTTTATTGTTTTCGTTTATTTTACTATCTGTTTTCTTTAGTTTCACGCATATTCACAATGCACTTAAACACCCATGACCATGGCGAAACGGGAAACCGCGATCCTTTACGCGGCGGAACGCTAGAGATATACGCTCTAAGGACCATGGCTACGAGGGCTGGCAATATTCACTGTCAAGGGGAGTCGCAAGTTTTATGGAAATAAATATGTAAGAATATGTCAACATCTGCCAAGTAAAATATCCACAACATTAGAAACTTTGAATACAATTCAGAGCTGTTGCGGAAATAAACTTTTATCTCTCCCTATGGAATCTGACGAAGAATTTGTAGTGGATGATGTATGTCAAGGTGGTTATCTCTTCAATCTGCGGTCTTCCAATACTAAGCGATGAATTTTTTCGATTATGTCTAGAGTTGTGGCTTCCACAGGGCGTCCAGAGCGAGGCTCATCACTAGTGCTCGGACGTCCCATTTTAAGCTCTGCAACCCACCTTTTAATCATTGTGTATGAAGGGGCAGTCTTTCAATGTAGTGTCCAATTACTGGATGATTTTAGGCATTAAGCCTTTCAAATGGAAGTATTTAATCACTGCTTGTTTTTCCAAATCCTCCATTTTCATGAAACATCTACACTTGTCTGTTTAAAACGCTGTCATTCAAAAAGTGAACAAGCTATTGACCTGTAGCTATGGATACAAGCTAGAGTAGAGTTAAACTATATGATGCCACCCGTCAAACTGGCCTAGTGCCACCATCTATATGTGAGGCCTGGGACTTCTCAGCCGACCCTCGTAATGTTTAATATTTTATTTGTTAGCGATAGTGTCAATTACCAGGACGAGTGGTGGAATCTCACCCCACCCCTACCCCAGGAGTCCATTTAGATGCCAGTAAATCTACAGACAGATGCTGTCCCTTTAAAGAACACATGAAAATCATCATATTTAATCCCGCGACCTTTGAATCGCTATGTCTGCGCTTAACCAATCAAGCCACCAGACCAAGCAAAATAAAGTTCGCTATACCAGACACCTGAATTAAGTAGTTCAGTTATGGTATTGCACTTTTTAGTCTTGATTCGAATTTTCCAATTTTAGCCTACAAAAACTAGTATGAAAATATACTTAAATCTTATTGGTCATAAGTGGGCAGGCATTACCTGCAATTACCTTAGTTCTCACATCATATAAAATACTACAAGTATCGCATTATTGTAAAGCAGGATTATTTTAATTTTGCGTATGTTCCACCTGTGAGAGGTTGTTGACTCAACATCGGGCGCCTCCCTAGGTGTTGGATAAGGGAACGGCTTCTAGATATCGATGGTGCCGAGGAAATGAAATACTAGGGGCAAACCAAAATCAGCAGCAGCGTCTATACCCATATAGGGTGGCTGTAAAGGGCAGGAAGAACTCATAGCCGAAGAAGTGACTTTTTAATGAACTTGGATTTACAGATAAACCTATAGATAAAGGGTACCAATGAACGAAATCTGCTATAACAGCACTGCTCCTAAGGGAAGGGGAAGGCACCCTAATGCAAAGCTGATGCAGGTTGGGAAGCTATAAAGTGGCAGCCTCACCACCCAACTACATCTGCACAACCCTCGTAATTTTTTTTAACGTGGAAGGAAAAAATAGAGCTTACCCACACCAGCCCATGGAGCTGGTGACATAGGAGTCCCCGCATTGGTAGAGTGCACCGATGCGGAATACCTATAAAAAACACCTCCACTACCTAGGGCAGTAGCCCAGGCGACGTTTGCTGGACCCGCATATAGCACCCAGATTCATGTGGTCGGTTAGTTCAATGCGGCGAACCGCTGTGGTGTGTTGGGGAGGGAGACGTCATGATCACGGATCCTGACGCCCACCTTTCCTTATTGCGTAGTCTTAGGCGATGTGCCACGCGTTCAGGATATAATCTGTCAACAATTCATAAACAGCTTCGCACATAGCGCTTTCGTTATAACTCGATAGAGCGTTGAGGCGTATCGACATTCAGGTGACCAGCACTGTGATCGTCTCTTATCGCGTCTTATTTGGTCGACTAGAAGAGTGAAATATTAAGTTGATGTATAGTAGGTTACAAAACACAAATAGAGCGATTGGAAGCTGCGTGTGTCTAATATATGTTTTCTCGCGCCTGCCGATGTACGCATTGCTGCTCAGAAGACACGATTACATCTGAACAGATGTATACATACACTGCACTCGCCGTGTATGTGCGATAAGCTGAGGTAAATATGTCTGTGTTGCAAACTTTTCCCGTTCCCTTCCCTTCTATGGTCATATGGGATGTTCCCGAAGGGCCCCCCCCCCCAAAAAAAAACCACTTTTCCCGATACGTTTTCTCGCATTTCCATGTAGTACTATAAGTCTAATCTAAATCTTTGTTCCGGTGTACAAGTGGTTCAAGTTGTGACTATACTATATACATAACATGCAGTTGTATCATGCAGGTATCTTATAAACATCGGCCTGGGGGCGTCATTATTTTAATAGCATCTACGGGTAACTTCGAGCTTACTCTTTGTGTGTCTGTCTGGTGGTGGTGGTGTGTCTGTCTGTCTGTCTGTCTGTCTGTCTGTCTGTCTGTCTGTCTGTCTGTCTGTCTGTCTGTCTGTCTGTCTGTCTGTCTGTCTGTCTGTCTGTCTGTCTGTCTGTCTGTCTGTCTGTCTGTCTGTCTGTCTGTCTGTCTGTCTGTCTGTCTGTCTGTCTGTCTGTCTGTCTGTCTGTCTGTGTGGTGTGTGTGTGTGTGTGTGTGTGTGTGTGTGTGTGTGTGTGTGTGTGTGTGTGTGTGTGTGTGTGTGTGTGTGTGTGTGTGTGTGTGTGTGTGTGTGTGTGTGTGTGTGTGTGTGTGTGTGTGTGTGTGTGTGTGTGTGTGTGTGTGTGTGTGTGTGTGTGTGTGTGTGTGTGTGTGTGTGTGTGTGTGTGTGTATGTAGCGGCGTCTGTCTCTCGTGTGCCATTGAGAGTGTGCCGGTGTGTAACTAGTTGCCATCAGTGCGTAAGGCAATTAGATGAAATTATATTACTGGCAAGTGAAGTCGAAAGTGGGATGGACGTACTGTTGACAGACATGGAACGAAAAGGAAAACGAACGAAAATGCGCTATTGACAACTTGGAACATAAGAGCGTTAAATAATCTATAGTATTTAATATCCATATTGACGACACCCTATTTGACTGTTAAAAACATTTCAATATGAAAGGAATCTTAATTGACAAAAACGGTAGATAAATGTCCTGTTATTTGCGGACATGTCTTACTAATGGCAGAATCTGAAAGAGATCTGCAAATGTTGGCTTTTACGTTTCAAGTAGTATCAAATAGATACAACTGCAAAGTATCAGTAAGTAAATCAAAAGTACTAGCATTTATAGGTAAATATGGGATAAGAACTAAGATTGTTATACATGAACACTAAGTGTTTAGGGTGTCATATTACCTATCAAGAAGATAAATGTTGAGAAAACAAAACATAAATTTCAGGCTATATGGCAAAACATTAAAAGAACTTAAGAACGGAAAAAAGATAAGATTCTAAACTTAAATTATATAATACATCAGTTGTTCCTTGCTGTATGGAAGCGAAAGTTGGGTGATTAAATAAAAGAATAGTAGTAAAATAACAGGAAAATGCTGATTCTGTGCAATGTGAAAGGATGCACAAAGGCAGATAGAATACGAAATGAGCAAATAAGAGAAGAATTAAACATACATAAATTAGAAGATAAAATTAACAGGAAATGAACAACACTTACAGAGAATGAGTGAAGAAAGGATACTTAGGAGAACCTTTCTATAGGTATATAACGCAAGAGAAACACGAGATGTTACTGTCCAGCAACGCAAAGAAGGTCCCTGAAACGTATGTGCTGCCTTACACAGTGGGACAAGGACAGCGAATGTGTGTGTGGCAGAGAACGCATGCTACACTAGGAGCAGACCGTTAAACAACATGAGCCCTATTCATTCTGTACACTAAAACCGACGACAAGATTCATTCACAAAAGTAGAAGCCGTCAGAATGTTTTTGAATGGTCTGTAACTGTACTGACATGGGGTGTCATAAACCTGTCCAGGGAGGGTGTGGGAACCTTCGCCAACCCCCGTGCGTCTCAGGCCTCGGAGACTATCTTTCCTGTGCAGGACAGTAGTCGACCTCGCAAGAGATAAGACTACACTGACGACTTCGCTTCATAGCCTAAACCATGTGGAAGTGTCATTCCATTCTCGCAATTACTACATATTTTTTTTCAACTTCTCGTTCCTTGCATACTGCTTATAGGTTACATAACAGAAGGGGACACCTCGTAAACTGCGACCTGAATAGAATTGCTAGAAATGCCTAAAGAGGGTGATGAATGGCAGTTGTCTAGTGTCCATGGGGGTATTCTTTCATTTTAGCAAGCAACCGCACCACCTATCCGGCTCCCCCATACATAAGATAAGGAAGCTGTGTAAGCGAAGTTATGGAAAAGAAATCATGCTAGATGAAAAACCACACCAGCAGGGAAAATCACGATAAACTCAGAGTATACCATGAACGGGAATCGAACTCGGGACCTCCCGAATGTTACTGTGGAATCATCTCGATCAGTTTCCTCCCTAAGCTTTGGCTTAGATGGCTTTGTGACCTTAAAAGGCCACGCCGTGGCTCAGTGGTTAGACCGCTTGGCTCTCACCAAGGCGGCCCGGGTTCGATCCCAGGCGACCGCAAAGTGAGATTTGTGGTGGACAACACGGCGTTGGGGCGGGTTTTCTCCGGGACCTCCGGTTTCCCCCGCCATCTCATTCCACCGGCGCTCCATCTTCATCTCATGTATCATCAGTGTCACCGCCTGCGGTGCCGTATGTAGTAAAAGCGGGCGTTAAACACTACACATTACACACATTTGTGACCTTAACTGGTGTGAGTGAACATTTTACCCATTTACCTACATTCTGGTTATTATAGTTACGTTTATTTTGTCAGAATTCAGTGTTAATTTTCCCATCTCCATTACTGCTATTTTCTGGGGGAAAGTCAAGGTACTGAAAAGGCTTCTACGTTCGATGTACAATCTATCGTGAATTGTTCCGCTGTTAAATTTTGGCGTAGGCAATTCCATTAAAGCCACACACATTACAGCAGCAGCTGCGGAAATTTCGTTAAGTGGTTTGCGTTTCAAGAAGCAGTCCTCTGGGAAATACCTTCACTGAATTAAGATTAGAAACCGAGTCTAACAAAGCGTTGGTTTCTCTCTTACATGTGCTGGGGAGTTCCCAGATGTGATAACGATTTACTCAGAATGTGCAAAAAGCATTCCACCATGCAGCAGTTAGTGTAAGCAAACCACGAAATCAATGCTAGCATATCATGAAATATATCAGAGATTAAGGTAGTTCTTAAGGAAATATTGAAAGCCCCGCCCCACCAAAGAAAGTTCATGTCTTGTTATTTTAAAAACATGTTTTACTGAATGTAGATTCATGCAGTGATACATTCTTATCCAATAAGCATATTCATTTAGGAAGGCAAGATTAATTATAGCACATCTGATCACAGTTGATTAGCTATATTTTTAAGTAATGTAGGGTTGTTTTGAGTTA
The DNA here is from genome assembly GCA_030765055.1 of Mantis religiosa. NCBI lineage: Eukaryota > Metazoa > Arthropoda > Insecta > Mantodea > Mantidae > Mantis > Mantis religiosa. Next base: position 71,130,222 of record CM060956.1, read on the forward strand.
GGCCCCGAGAGTTGAAAAATGTTTAAATATGTGATTTAAAAATCGATATGGAAGTGTTCAAATGAATAAGGAAATTGTTAAAATTTAGTTGGTCATGAATGACGCAACATATAAGTGAAAGGATGTGAATATTTCATGATTGGTAGTTTTAGAAATGAGATTATGTAATGTGTGACGTGGACCAGTAAAAATTAAGTTTGGTTGATAGTGATGGCAACGAGAGGATGAAAATTCAATAATTTTGGGAGAACAGCTGGGAAAGAAAGTCTTTTGTTTAAGCAACGTCGAAGAGAACAGACGTGTTTTGGATTGTAGAATGTCGAAGTGAACGGCCTAAAATATTAGACATAATTAAAGCTGATTTTCAGAAAATTGCACCGAAGAAATATCATTTTTATGTAAAGTGTTGTATAAAAAAGGCATCAAGTATCGCAATTAAATTACATTTTGGATTTTAGTTAATTGATGGAAATTAATCATTTCTCCACACTAGCCATATATAGGCTAAGGTTTTTGATAGATAGTCAACGTGAAAAATTCATGCCATGGCCGGGATTTGAACCACGGATCTCCTGGTTTCCGTCCAGTCGCTCTTAACCTTTGAGCTACCATGGTCAACGTGCCTTCCTAACATTGAATTCTCCAGTTGACTCATGTATTTCCCCGGTAGACCACTAGGGGCTCTCACATCCGAGATACACCGTTTGTGGCGACTTACTATCTTAAGTACTGAAGTACCAGGGTTCATCATTTAACTCTTATTATTTTAGTTAATTGATGGAAATTAATCATTTCTCCACACTAGCCATATATAGGCTAAGGTAGCTCAAAGGTTAAGAGCGACTGGACGGAAACCAGGAGATCCATGGTTCAAATCCCGGCCATGGCATTGAATTTTTCATGTTGACTCTATCTACATTTTGGATGTTTCTAAATTAAACAAAACTTACTTATTTCTGACTTTATTTAACTAAATGATGTTTTCGCTTGAAAAAAGGGTTGAGAAAACCACGCTTGAGAAAAGGGTTCTCATGTAACGACTAAAGCAGCACAGGAGATATTTTATATACAATCGATACATCTGTATGCCAGAACTGAACCAGATTCAGATCGGGAAGACGTAGTAGCTCGTGGATTCATCGTCACCTTCCAGGAAGGCAGCGGACATACTACGACCCTCGCAGCAACGTGGGACATCTTAAACGTACGTAAAGGGAATTCCGGCTTCCCAACCTAGTGCTTCGAGGTAGTTAACGTGCCTCACATCAGCACAGTAATCCCGTTACAGCAACGACCAAGTTTACTAACGCCAATTTGGATTATTCTTTATTAACCTTAAATTTAACCACAGTTTCTAAGAAAACTTAAGTTTAAACTAGGTCAAAGCAAAATTGGAGGAAACAAATTTGTACACGTTTGCCAAAAAAAAAAAAAAAAAAAAAAAAAAAAAAAAAAAAAAAGGATAGGTTGGGCTTTACACAAAACGATGACATTTAATTTGTTACCAATTTGTAGACATAGACCAACCCAAAAAATAACTTAGGATTATCTCTGGATCCAAAATATGAGAAATTGTGATTTTCTTCTATGAAGTGCTACACAATTCACTGCAGCAAATGGCAGATGCAGGACAGTTTTTAAAATTGTAAGTATTGTGACAAAATATGCCGTATACCTCAACCTAAATAGAAAATCCTGATTTATAACACGGCACAGAAAAATATTAATGTCATTCTTGATACAGTTCAAATCAGTAATACAAAAAATTAGATTGACTACTTCTTTCTCTAGCTATGTTTATATATATAACTACTACGCAATTTTTACATAATAATTTTATTCTATTTAATTTTAACAGAGATACAGTTTGTAGAAAAGAAAATAGTTTAAATTTATAGCCCCCTTTTTTTTAATTGGGTGAAATGGTGCTCAAATGAGTCCGGGGTCCAAGGAGCTTAGAGTTACCCAACATTACTCTTGAAGGATAAGGGAAAACCCCGGAAAAACCTTATCCAGGTAACTCACCCTGACCGAGATTGGAACTCGGGACATCTTGAACGCGAGGCCGACACGCTACCATCTACGCTACCGAGGCGGGCTCATATTCCGTTGTATGGTACAAGTATGGTTCATGTGATTACAGGGGGCTGAAGCTATAGTCCAAGGTTTACAAAACGAATTGCTATATGCACCCTTTCCGTGAAAATACCTAAACCGAATGGCGACACAACTTCAAAAATTACGTAGTATTGAATTCAAACAATTAAAAGGCGACTATCTAGGAAAAGGCTAACGATGCAACAGGTAAATGAAACGAACTGTTTTAATACCACTTAATTATTGTACATTTTTGTTGCTCTAGAACTTGTTTAATCAAAATTCATACCACTTAAGCTATTTAAAAAAAAAACGGTCACTGTAAAGATCAGAGGTGGAGAAGATTTCTTCAAAATCTGTGTGCTTATCTTTGGTACCTGCTGAACTTGAGTCTGGCATTTATTCAACACATACGAGGTCTTTCTCTTAATTCTTTTTAATCAAAACATGCGATGTCATTTTTTTTAATTTAAATTCAGTACATTCTCTACGTACGTGCTACACAAATTTACAGTTAAACATAGCAAATGTAACACATTGTTTAGGGTGGATGAACTTCAGTATAATCATGTCGCATACATGAATGATGGTAAAGATTTATTTTATTTTTCCCCATTTCAGTTAAGCTGCCCCCCCTCTCTCTCTCTCTCACTCTTGCTCGCTCTCTCAATCTGTACGCGTAAGGATTCTTTTTAATATTACCTGCTTCTTTTCTTCCCCTTTCATATATCTAGATATTGTATTCCACCCTAAGTTCTGCGAGATTTCAGCGCAAATGCTTGTTGCGAAGCCCCTAAATCCGATTCAATAAGACTCCCACCCCGAACTACCCTCTATGCAAACATTTGTCTGAAATGTTCTGAATTACCCAAATATAGATCTAACGATCTTGATTAAATATCTTAAAATAAAACTATTCACATGATAAAATCTATATCATGAATTTTCGAGGAATCGCTTAAGAAGAGCTCTTAATTAGTAAGGATTACTCTATAATTTTGAATAACCGGCAACAGTTCAAAAGAATGATTCGGAGAAAAAAAAAACTTCTGATACAATAAATAAAATTATTCCTCATCGTAACCCCGTTATTACTTCTTTTGAACAAACGTTTATTACATAAAAATGTGATAAGTTTAAAGCACGCAATTTATACCAAATAAATTTCCTTGCAAGCTCAGTCATTTTCGAAATATTCGCTGTTATTCCGTCATTTGCTTTCACCATTTCGGCAATTAATGGAATGCACATTTCACATTCAAACATTCAAGTAGCGCTTTGTTTTCTTGTACCCAGTTTGTAACTGCAACAAATCTGAGACGAAATTAATTTCCAAACGTTTACTTTGATAATATGAAGCAAAATACGTATTTTAAGAATAGTTACGGAAGCTATGAATAAATGACAGTGGAAAGTTGTGTAAATGCATGACAGACTATTAGGTGGAATACAATGCCTGCTTACCATTTCAAGTGGTTTGTAGAGAAGTAAAAGCTGTTTTGAATAGATGATATTTAATATATGAAAAAGCTTGAGCCTGTCAAGACACATCGCAATTACGAAAAAAGTAAATTAGGAATAATATGCCAGAGCCTGCTATTGGTACAACAATAACATAACAATGACGACATTAATAATAATAAAATAATAATAATAATAAAATAATAATAAAATAATAATAATAATAAAATAATAATAATAATAAAATAATAATAAAATAATAATAATAATAAAATAATAATAAAATAATAATAAAATAATAATAATAATAAAATAATAATAAATTAATAATAATAATAAATTAATAATAATAATAAATTAATAATAATAATAAATTAATAATAATAATAAATTAATAATAATAATAAATTAATAATAATAATAAATTAATAATAATAATAAATTAATAATAATAATAAATTAATAATAATAATAAATTAATAATAATAATAAATTAATAATAATATTAAATTAATAATAATAATAAATTAATAATAATAAATTAATAATAATAATAAATTAATAATAATAATAAATTAATAATAAATTAATAATAATAATAAAATAATAATAATAATAAAATAATAATAATAATAAAATAATAATAATAATAAAATAATAATAAAAAATAATAATAAAAAAATAATAATAATAAAATAATAATAATAAAATAATAATAAAATAATAATAATAAAATAATAATAATAAAATAATAATAAAATAATAATAATAAAATAATAATAATAAAATAATAATGACAATAATGACAATAATAACAATAATAACAATAATAACAATAACAATAATAACAATAACAATAAAAACAATAACAATAACAACAATAACAATAACAACAATAACAATAATAACAATAATAACAATATGTTGTTATTGTTATTATTGTTAATAACAATAACAACAATAACAAAAATAACAATAACAACAATAATAACAATAATAACAATAATAACAATTAATCAGGCAGAGCAACTGGCAATTGCAAAAGCGCTGGAATTATTAGAAACGAAGGACACTGAAGACACAGATAACAAAACAGTAACCATACACACAGACAGCAGAATAACAATTGACTCCATAGACGATTGCAATAATCAGAATAACCTAACAGAGAAAATACGAAGAACTACAGCAATACTAAGAGCAAAAGATTGGAAAATACAATTCAAATGGGTAAAGGCTCTTATTGGAATAGAGGGTAATGAAGTGGCTGACAGACTGGCAAAGAATGCAGCAAAAACTAAGGAAATATACTACAACAAATTACCGATCACCGCAATAAAACAAATTCTTCGGAAATCAACAAAAAAACAAATGGCAGCAGAAATGGGAACAGAGTACAAAAGGCACAACCACAAAGGAATTCTTCCCAACAGTGGAAAACAGACTCACAAACAGGTTCTACCTAACACCAAACATGACAACAATACTTACAGGACACGGAAATATCAACACTTATCTCAACAGACTCAAGATCGTTAGCAGCCCTGAGTGTTCATGCAGGAGAGGAGCCCAAACGGTGGATCACATAATATTCGAGTGCAGTGTGGTGAATAGTGCAAGAGAAACTCTAAAACATAGTGTTCTTAGAACTGAAAACTGGCCAACACACAAGTCAATACTAATTAAAAGACATTTAAAATCATTTACAAAATTTTAAACTCTATAGACTTTCAAGTACTAAAAGGCATTAATGTGTAATACAAGCAAAAAAACTAAATGGTTCACATCAAAACTGGAAAAATGTATACAAAAATCACAAAAAGAGTGAAAAGCATGTAGTACTACTTATGTAGTGGAGCATGTAGAGATCAGAAATAAAAAAAATAACAATACTAATAATAATACTAATAATAATAATACTAATAATAATACTAATAATAATACTAATAATAATACTAATAATAATACTAATAATACTAATACTAATAATACTAATACTAATAATACTAATACTAATAATACTAATAATAATAATACTAATACTAATAATACTAATAATAATAATACTAATAATAATAATACTAATAATAATAATACTAATACTAATAATACTAATAATACTAATAATAATACTAATAATAATACTAATAATACTAATAATAATACTAATAATACTAATACTAATAATAATAATACTAATAATACTAATAATAATAATAATAATAATAATAATAATAATAATAATATTAATAATAATAATAATAATAATAATAATAATAATAATAATAATAATAATAATAATAATAATAATAATAATAATAATAATAATAATAATAATAATAATAATAATAATAATAATAATAATAATAATAATAATAATAATAATAATAATAATAATAATAATAATAATAATAATAATAATAATAATAATAATAATAATAATGATAATAATAATAATAAATAAACCATATGTTAAATATGCGCATTATATCGCTCCCTGTGGACATACATATGATCACACAGAAATGAGGAGTTCCTTCAACCTAAATAGGACTTCTGCCAAATTACTCTCCGGATGTAACCGCTGAATGCAAGAATTCATAATATCCTGGGCAAAGGTATATCGTCCTCAGTCACCCGAAGCACCATTGGTGTCACCTCCCATTGTTACACTGATACCGATCTAAGTTGCATTACAGGAAATTGATGGTGTTCTCTATTTGCCGCTATTCATTAAATAATTGTACTTTGATTTTACTATGTTGAATAACTGGATTAGAGCTCAAACATACATTAATTAGTCACCGCAGTAAGGCTTCTTGTTAACAAAATTTCCTGGAATTATTTACAACTGGCTTATCCCCGAATGGCTAATTAACTTAAATAACTAGTCCTATGCACTAAATGTTTAATAACTAAATTAGAGTTCAAACATGCATTAATTAATTTTAGCACAAAGGTCTCGCAGTCACTATATTTTATGGCTTATCCCAGAACGGTACTTTAATTTAATTATCCAGTATTATGAAGGGCGGAATAACTGCATTAGAGTTCAAAACGGTATTCAGCAGTTTTCTCAGTTAAAAAAATCTTTTTCACTAAATTTTCTAGATTTAAAATAGCTGTTTTATCCCAAAGACAATTTAGTTAATTTAATTATTAATTACACACTATGGAGTTCAGCAGTTTTCTCAGTTAAAAAAATCTTTTTCACTAAATTTTCTAGACTGAAAATAGCTGTTTTATCCCAAAGACAATTTAGTCTATTTAATGATTAACTACACACTATGCAGTAGAATCCATTGTGTTCCTAAAATGGATGAAAAACCACACATTCACGTGTGCGCAGAACGACGTTTTTAACCTTCCACTCGACAGTTTGCTGCAATACCCTTTGTCGGTGGAACAATCTTTGGTTGCAAAATTCGGCCATCTTGGCTCATTCGGTCTCGACGACCATTATAATGGACATAAGCTTTTTTCCCAATAGTTTTAAGTATTTTTTTCTGCTATATTCTTGTTATACTACCCCTAACCAATTAAACATATGCGTTTGAGATGATATGAATTGCAAAAAAATTAATATTATTATTTTTTTCATAATTTACATTGTGCTGCTTTTTGTGTAAGAAAAGAAGCAAAATCCATGCAACTGCAGTTAAAAGATATCCCGTCAACATCTAAGTGTGCCAGAATTACCTGGGCCCTCCACATCCTTTGTCACAGGTACATCTGACAGCAGCTGCCGATACTCGAACTCACGACTCCGGTTTTGAGTGGATGGCCGTAGCGCTCAATTAAGTCCCAGACGGCCTCATGAAAGCCGGGTTCGAATTAGAGGAACACCGGTAATTCGGGACTGAAAGGGTTAAAGTAAATGAAAACTACCGTGCCCTCTTTGGACCACAAATATATATATAAAATCTTTGAAAGAGACGTGATTCGCGACCATTGAAGAAAATAACTGTCTTAGTTAATTATAAGATACAATTGAATTCTAGCAATTTTTTTTATTTTTCATGCAATTATTTAGAAATACGGAAACAGTAAACGTTCTTACATGAGAATTGTTAAATATTTGTTTTTCTCAAACGTATATACTATTATAACCACATTGGATTCTTTGTTTTGAAATCAATTTCTTAAATCGTAAACGCGTATATTGCTGCTTCAAATCAAGTAGTAGCATATACACGGTGTTCATTTTTATCTGTATTTTCACCGCGCAAAATGTGACGTCATCAATAGCATCGCTGATGGAGCGAGTTTATATAATATTCCCCTAGCGGCTTGCGATCGTACTTGGTGTTCACAGCAGCTTTGAGGCCTCCCTCTAGGTGGGTTTGCCCGCGTAATCTAAAGGTGCGTAATTTGGCCTGGTGCGTAGATACGATAACTGTTTATAAAAACCTATATACACCAATGCAGAGCACTGCAAAGCTAATTATGCAGCCATAAAAGTATACCATGGAGAATATAAAATGATAGGTCAATGAACACTTATTTCACAATGAACATCGCATATATGTATATTGTAAACCTGTCACATAAAATAGAAATATTTCAATTTGATCTCAATTCTTTTCTATCACCCACAGTTTCCTCACAATGTAACTTCCTTATAAACCAGAAAATTAGCAGAACATGTCCTAGGAATGTAAATAAATTAGTGTTAAATATGTTCAAAGCTTTTATCCAAGTCTAAACAAAAAAATACCTCTAGAACATAGTCATATGTCTCCATTTTCTTATATTTCCTTTCTCTTTTCCTCTTAAACACTGTCTGTATTGCGAGAAGGTATGCTTGAGGCCTTTCTGTCATAACATATATTGCTTCTAGATTGGACCAGTCATTTTATAGCGTCCAGTGTCTTTCTTTTTGCGAGTAGCTGATCCTGTATATTGGAAATGTGTGATGCACTTATTGGTTTTAAAAGACATAAGGACACCAACTTTAATAGACATTTTAATTAAGCGTGAGAATGACAAAGTTTATATCGTATACTGATAAAAATTAAGACGTTTATGTTGCAAACAAAAGTATGTCAATTTGCCGGTACCGAGATACGCTCCCAGGGAATTGTCTGAATGTCGGATAGCTTTGCATAAACTCCTCTATGTGCGGTTTAAATTATATTTTTATATGTCGCACCAATTTTAATGCCAGTACGAAAGTAGTCTTCAACCATGAAGACATGGTGGTCTGTGTTCATATCCAGGGGAAGCTGGTTATATTAGTTGCCAGAGCAACCACATTGATAGCACTGTAATTTCCTTACTGTTCCGCATTAAATCACTGCTTCTTCTCCGTAGAGGGCACTATGATTTCAGGATAGATTCACCAGTCAACTATGAACTCATTCTTGCTTAATTGGAGTGCGAGAAATAATGAATAAAAATGAACATCGTGTACATAGGTCTTATTTATATACGTTTACTTTGAAATAACACGATGCCATTCAAAATAAAAAGTCAAAGTTTTCTTCTCAACTATGTTCTTATACAAATGCAATAGGTTCGGATTTCATAACACAGCGTTTGTAACTCCTTAAATAAACTTATATTTAAGTGATTGGTGAATTTTATTACATGTTTTATAGTGCGTAGAAATAAAGAAGAACAGAACTTTCAACTACGAAAGAATAAAATTATCAAAATCGCTTGGGTGGCTTTTGCAACTATATACACGATTTTTCTCTTCGTTTTTTTTTTAATACTGAACCAGAACAGAACTGCAAAGAAAAAATTTGTTGGTAAATCCTAAATAAAAATGTGCAGTTTAAGCTGCACCACTTATCAAAGAACGGATCCTAAGTTAATTTTTCTCTACTCCTTCCAGTCTGATATCGGTATAATAAAGGCAAGATATTAAAAAATATTGGGTAACTTAACATGAAATTGAACTAACAACAAAAGCTAATTTACACAGAACTGGTGATCACTGTCAGTCTGTAGTAGACAATGACATACCTTTGATAGTTGTATGACGTCAGCGGCACGCCACCAAAGTACTGCCTTATTAGAAAAAGTTGAATGGACATCCTCGAGTACAAGAGCCTGTTGAAACAGGCTCCCTGCTCTTTTCGGTGCTTTAATGAATCCTCATAAACGTGCTTTTGTGAAACTCTTTTGACTCCCCCGGTTTTTCTTAAGCAAAAGCAGATAGTCAAATCGAAGCTGTGTTCCAGATTCCTTCGCATCCCTGTCTTGAAAACTACCTAACCGGTTCGTTAATAATCGTTATAATTAAAATATTAAGCATCCTGTTCATTTTTATATTCCGAGTCAAAAACTCCAAATTCATTTTCTTGGTGAAAAGGTTTCAGTGACAGCAAAATAAAACAGCTAATTGGCAAAGAAAAATTATAATTTATATCAGTGACATGTCTTACTTTGACCACGACGAATTCACATATAGAACTTTTACATTGCATCCTATGTACAAATTATTTCAAATTAAACATGACTTATTACATTACAATAAAATAGAATCAGCATTCAACTTTTCATGCCACCAATAAAGGAGCTTTGCCTCTATTAAACTCGCTCGAAGGAAAAGAAAAATGAAGCGGAATGCATATTTTGAAACCTCAGAGAATTCACAAGAACCTCTTGTATCCATTATAATATGATTATTATCACGTTACAATGTAGCATGTGCTATACCAGCCCGCCTAGGTAGCGCAGAGGTCTCCAGTTGGTATCTCGGTCAGGGTGAGTTTTCTGGATAAGGATTTTCCGGAGTTTTACCTTATCCTAAAAGACAGTAACTCTAAGCTTTATGGACCCTGGGCTCATTTGAGCATTATTTTACCATTTCATTCATCGTTTGATAACGTTAGAGGTCGTAAAATAATAAAAACAATGTCTTACTAGAGGTTTTAAATTCTTAAGATTCCGATTTTCCTAAGCGATACTTTTAATATACTTTTGTCAGAGATATTTTTTCCAGAAAGTACTCCAAACAAATATTAGCAACTTCGGTGCATGCAGACACAGTTTTCAACTTTTCATATTACAAATAAATTGCTATTAATAAGCCCTTACGAAGTCAAAACGAAACGCAGGACACATATTTTCAAACTATTGTCATATATCTCACTTCACTTCAAGATGTAGGTAACCATATAAAAGTAATAGTAGCTGTTGACATACGACATTATTCGGAATTCAATTCATACACAATATACGGTACTCAAAAAGTACAAAGGAAAACTGTTAAAAATATTCATTATTAACAATTATAAATTCATGGTTACGCATACGATCAATACCTACATAACACCTCGAACCTTCAGTGGCTTAAATGATGTAAAACTCATTAAAAATAAAGACGTTCAAGTTTATTGAAGTCAAGATTAATTTGTTAAGCCAGGTTTTAAAATGCTTAGTTTTATCCAGAAAGACAAACCTACGATATATTTAGTGCTTTATATAGATATGCATAGGTGGTTATTAAATATTATTTTCCCTGATCAAGATATTTAAAATGTTCAGATTTTCTAAAACTATCTCATATTTCATTCATGTGTAAATTTGAAGCGCGTAAAGTAGGCAATGGTGTAAATCACTGTATGCTGCATTCATTATTTTTTCATTCTTTCTTCGTTTTACGTTTTTTTCAGTTTAGTGCCCTTTAACACGATGAATTGAATGGTGGAACATGAACATACGAGCCCGGGATGCTTAAGAGACCTTTGCCTTCACGGATAAGAAAACCCTGATCCCATAACTGGCACTGACTGAAATCTGTGCTCTGGTCTCCTTGAATGAGGATCAGATACCATGCATACGCACCATGGAGGTGGGCAAAAGTATATCTCTTAAAAATGAATACTTAAAATTAAAACTTATGTTGGAACACGTGGGTGACTATTTATTCACACTTACTCCCCAAAAACTTACAGCACACATTTTTATTTTTATATGTTAATGATAAATTACGGGCATATTTATTTTAATTGTGCAAATTTAACATATATATATATATATATATATATATATATATATATATATTTTGTGTGTTCATTTCAGCAGTCTCGTATTCTTTTTAAACTACTGTTCTTGTAATATAAACGTGGAACAAAACAGTTGCCTATGAAATTTACATAACTGTACAATACCTATAAAAAACCTGACGTGATAGAAGTAAATGGATGGAAAATTAGATTCAACACATCGACATTATAAAATCACATTTATCGTTTAGCTGCAGTGATAAAAAGAAAAAAAAAAAAAGGACTGTCTATCGGTTGGAAAACTTAAGTGCGTACATGGAACGTTTAGAAAACTGCTAGCGATGGGAAGAAAATAAAACACAAACACACAAATTGTGTACTTTTGGTGAGCTATATATATGCTTCCTGTGATAAATGTTTATCTGAATTATTCCTTAGAAATACCACATTACATGAAATGCAATGAATAAAAGGTTTTTCATAACTTATTTCACCTAAAATTTAAGACATGAATTGCAATAAAAAATGAGGGAACGTTTTCGAAAGAATGAAAAAAGGATAAAAAAGGAAATGGTACATTAAAGAGTAATATAATTTGGAGAATTGTTTACAAGTACTCCAAAAAACCTTCAAATATCTCTCTATATAAGTGTAAAATAATTTGGAACAGGTTTTACAGACTTAAAATAATTGGTGTAAAAAATGTGTTTTTCCCGAAGTATTAAGTATCAAGCTGAGATATGAAATTTAGTGTTTAACATGCCTTTTACTTTTTATTATGTTGTTTACTGACACAGGTCTACGCGAGAGAATTTTCTAAAAGTGTTGTCAAAAACTTGACTTTACGATTAAATCTAATTATGCCATTTTAAATAGAATGTAGTATATCTTCTACCTAATACAGATAAATAGCCTTTCAAGAAATCAGCATTTTACGTCACATCTGAGAAATAGTGTTACTATTTTCATATGCGATAGTTTTAACAGATTTTTCAGAACGTTTAAAGGTATGAATTGCTTTTAAAAATATGTCATTCAAAAATATTAATTTGACTTTTAGCTACGCAAACACGATTTATCAGCAAAGTTGGATGATAAAGTAGGTTCCAAATTTCAGCAACATAAATGCATACTAAAAGATGGAATTTAGTGGTCGTATTTACACATTAAATCACTTTATGGTTTGTTAAGCGTTAAACCAAAACTATCACGTAAAAAAGTACCTACATCCTAAGTAAAGAAAAATACGAAACTCCCAGTAACAACTGTACCTCTGTAACAACTCTTCCATAAAGCAAATGTCGCAGTCATTACAAAGCGTCGACGTTCACACATCACCTATCACAGCCACTGTAAAAGTCGATAGCTACTTGAAAGTCAAAAGGTTACCTTCGTTAATAACACTGGAGGCGAAACAAAAGACGAGAAGCAGGCTGCACCAGGACGTCCCTCGCAGCTATGAATCCAAACCTAACTGAGACTCATTAACAGCTGAAGCTGTTCGGAGGGACGCTCAAAAATCGGGTCAAGGGCGGGAAAGCATGTCTCCCTAAGGTGACAAGGTTAAATTGCCACATCCAATTCCCCATTGCACATCCAAATTACTTTACTCGTCATATCAACTTTTATTACTCATCCAGTGAACCAAACTTCTAGTCTCGAGGTCATACTTAGTTCTAGAAATGAGGCTATGATATCGTAGTCCATATCCGAACGGTTTTATTTGTTCTGCTAGGCTATAGCCCTCTAAAAATTCTTATGACCTTGATGACAATAATCTCCTTTGATTAATTCTTGGTAGTCTTAAGTCGCGTCCGCTCTTAATTTGGCCAAACACCTTTTATAAAGTACATAATATTGCACTGTATGCATTGCTGACAGTTATGTTAATAGGTATCTAAACGAGCTTCACATATCGTTTATCTTTAACTAATACGTTTTATACATGAGTCATTAAAATTTATCGACAACTGCCTGCATTTGGCGCTATCAACGGTAATTCATGTAAGCTGTGTACCGTTTCCTGGGATGACTTAAAACGCGGAAGCGTTAAATTACCAGTGGTCCGTATAGGAAGGTTAAGGAAAGGCACAAAGTATTTCAAAATTAGATGTTTTTAACGATATCTTTATACTCTTAAATTTTCAAATATAACAATATACAATTTCTCTTGTCTTCAAATCTTTAGCAACATGTCAATTAATTATCCTTGCCACTGGTTATATATTATCATTTCCTTAACTGTACTGAAAGTCTTTAGAGTTTCTTTTGTTGTCTAAAGTGCACTAACTCCACGAAATTTGTCTTAATTGACGCGAGAAACACAGGGAAAAAATTTGGAATAGAAATTTAAAAGATGTATCCAGAACTTACATAATGAAGCGAAGCCAAACAATGTTGTCCCCAATGTTCCTACGTACGCAGCGACGAAGTGCAGATGCGATGTTCAGTGTCCGAGATCCAAGTCAGAAATCTTCTCTTGTATCGGAGCCTCTCAGACGAAAAGTCCAGGCCAATCCCCCCGGTGCAGCGTCAAGCAATTGTCCACAAGCTTTTGGCTCCCCCTACAGACGAAAGTAGCGCCTCCTAGCGCTCAGCAACGGAACTCGTAAGAGACTAGAAGTAACTAAGCAGCATGGCTGGTAGTCTAACGAGCTGGAGATCACCAATATAGCTCAGGAGCTGGAGGGAGTATTAGTTAGCACTAAGTAGATGACTCTTTAGAAGTGATCAGGTGCAATGATCAGGTGCAGTGATAACAATGGAAAAATAAGAGCGTCCAATATATCTTAGCTGTGAGTTTGAAAAAAATTTTATTTAACAAGACGTTTTAGTACGTTTAATTGTAGGCTGCCTCTAAATATGTTTAGTAAATACGAACAAAAATGCTTCATTAAAATTCAGGTTGCAAGAGATACCAATGCTCGACAATGTCATACAGAATTATTCGAAGCTTTTGTGGTACAGTCTTTACCATATCGTACCGTGGCTAGGTAAGCGAATGCATTTCGTAGAGGAAGGGAAGACGTTCATACAAAACGTGGAGCTGGCAGACGGCAATCAGCAAGTGATGATGTGCATGTGAATGCTGTTACAGCTCTGCTGCAAGAAATCGTTGGACTTGCATTGAACTAGCAAGAGAAGTTGGTATTAGTGATGATGATGTGGGTATAAGGGTGTTCAACTGCGCGGTCATCAGAGCTCTTAAAAACTAGTGGCAATAAAAACCAGGTAAAAGGTGTCTAAGACTGTCTATGCTAAATAAAATCACAAATAAAATGAAAATGCGCAGTAATGTTAAAACACACAACAAATGAAACTGCCAAAGAATAAAATGCATAAAACCTTATCTGAGTCACTAAATACTAAAAGGAACATTTAAAATAATTTAAAAACGTTGGTCACCGCCGTCTCGTCATCCTCGAGTATCTCCGCCAAGCTGGCCGGCAGCTGGAGAGAACTGCGGAGACATGCTACGCTTTAACATTCTCAAAGGACATGACGGACCGTCAGGTCGTCACCGCACAGCGGACAAACTGGAGTTGGGCCCCCGTTTAACATAAAACTGTGGAATATGGCAGTGACCAGTACGCAACCGAGTCAAAATACTTTCCTACCGACAGAGGGTCATCCAGTTAACCGGAAGCTCTTTCGCCGTTCTAACCTTGTTGCCAAGCAGAGCAAACGTCTCATCGCGCCAGCTTGGAGTTACTCCTGGTATGATTCTCTCCACATACTTAAGAAGAAGTTAAAGATGAGAAAAATCTGCGCTCGATGGGTTCCACACAATCTTAAAAAGGATACTATGTGGAAGATGGAACTGGGAAATTTCGGAGCATCCTTCATACTCCTCAGATATGAGCCAGAGTGGTTTCAACCCTTTTGCGAAAATGAAATTACCACTTAGAGGAGTTCGCTTTAGAACCAGAAAGGCAATTATAGCAGCAGTAGAGTGGTCTGCTCAAGCATTAGGATAACAAGACGCTGTGGATGGCACCCGGCGGCTCCCTGATTGTGGAGGCGAGTTCTTCATGCTGGAGGAGAATAATTCTAAGCACTGCAATAATGTGACAGTTCCAAAAATGTTTTATTTGTTGTTAATTCAAATGTTGCCACTAATTATTGAATGACCTAAGTATATCCAGAGTATTCAAGTCCTCATTATTAGTTCGCATCGTTTCCCCATGCCGTTCCCGAGTTCATAATGTACTCTTAAATACAATATAACTATACATTTGTCAATATCAATGCCCAGTTAAAAGAATTCACATCTAACATATTTGTAAGATGTTAATTAAAAAGCATTTCGAATAATCGTTTTTGCATATATTCAGGAAGAGATACAAAACGAGCTCTACAAAACAATGGCTGTAGCAGTGCTCATGTATGTGAATGGATAGTAGATATTAGGACATAACGATAAAAGAAAGTTACAAGCTGTTGAAATGGAGTTTTAAGGAAGGTGAGACGTTGTAAAACAACTGTGTCCTATCCTTAACATGTGATAGCTGCCATTGTTATGGAGTAAAAGCAGTTATTTTCTTCGTGTGGTTCCAGTGTTATTCACAAATAGCCATGGAACATTACAGCATTCAGCAACGCGTAGAAATTGTGAATATGTATTATCAATATGGATCATCTGTTCGCCAAACCTTCCGTATATTGCCTGAAGTTTACAGTGTACATGTTCGTTACTGCAAGAGAACGATTCGGCGGTTGATCGATAAATTTGAAAGAAGTGCTTCTGTTAGTGATCAAAGAACGCCTGTAGGTAATCGACGTAAGCGCTCCAACGAAAATATAGGCGCCGTTCGTGTGTACGTGAGAACGGAAAGAAACAATTGCTTGTCGAGCGCAAGAACTGGGACTTTTGCCGACCACAACATGGCGAATGCTGCATCTGGACTAGAAGCTTCACGCTTAGAAAATGGTGTGAACTCAAGAACTAAGCCTAACGACCATAGGTTGCGCCGTGTATTCGCTGACTGGGCTATGGAGCAATAGGAAGCTGACTCGGATTTTTGTCAAAAAATCATTTTCGGCGACGAAGCCCGCTTTTGGATGGATGGTTTTGTTAACAATATTGCCCCTATTGGAGTAATCGCAATCCAATGCTGATTCAAGACGACCATTTCATCCCCAAAAGTTACTGTGCGGTGTGGATTTTGGTATTGTGACTTTGTGGGTTTGTAGAATTAAAAGTCCAAGTTTCAGAAATACAAATAGTTCTTTATTTGCACATAATTACAGTTGGTACTCTTACAAATCACAGCAGGATCACGTATCACACACAATTACGCAACACACACAATCATGTAACACTCGCTATTCGGCACCTTGCCGTACAACCCTCTCTAGAGCTGACTAAGAACTCCTCTGATACAGTACGCAATCTTCCAGTCCATTCACTAGCACTGCGCTCTTCACGGCTTCTCGCCAAGAACTAACTCGTCCACTGCATCCCATATATAGGCAGATCGCTGTATCTGGAAGCTTCGCGGCTCGGGACAAGCATCCCGATTGCTCCAGACGTTATGGGGAGGGGAAAGAGACGGTACAGCGGCTCAGGATACGTTTACAACCATCCCCTCAGTAAGCACCACAAGATAAATGGGTAGGCGTAGCCTGAATGCTTCCCGTCCCTCACCCAGCTGCCAGTTGGTCGTGCCTTCCGATAATTGGGTGACAGTATGTTGGAATTATTGGTACATATTTTTCAAAGACGAAGATAAGAAGCTCTCTCGATGGAGAAAGTACCCGGCTCCTATAAGGGACAATTTTTGGCCTCATTTGGATGGTATGGATCTCGGAAACATCCCGTTCTAGCAAGATGGTGCCACATGCCATACTGCTCTCGAAACAATCGATCTTTTGAACGAGAAGTTTCGAGGCTTCATCATTTCCCGTGGTGGTAATATTAACTGGCCCCCGAGATCATGTGATTTAACGCAGTTGGATTAATTCTTGTGGGGTTATGTTAAATCTCGAGTTTATGTGAACAAGCCAGAAACTGTAAATGATCTTATAAATAACATCACGCGTATTATTGGCGAAGTTGGACCAAATTTACGTTCTTTTCCGACTGAAAATTGCGTCAACATTATACGCGCAACCCAATGAAGTCGCGGCAGTTACTTAACTGATGTTCTCTTCCATATATAATTATGTTGCAAAACAAAACAAAAGAGAAATAAACCTCCATCATTTATATAACGTCTTTTATTTCAGTTCGAAGATAGGATACTCTTGTTGAAAAACCCTTTACAAGGAGGGATAAAATAAAAACGAGTATACGGGAAGAGCTATTGATATTTGAGTTAAATGAAAAAAATTTAGAATACACAAAATTGGAAAGAACACATCTGCAGAATGGACAATGGGAGATCGCCACAGATCATATATAATTACAAGCCTAGAGGAAAGAAGAGCATTGTACGACCTAGGATGATGTGGGACTAACTGAATAAGGATGGAACAGTCTTTAGACGGATCCCTGGGTGTACGATAAAGAAGCATTTGTATCACAACAACTCAACAGTATAATTAGAGTGCCATGATGATTGTAATGGGGAATGCCTTTAAGTGCTAGACACTTTCCCGCAGTAACATTTCCCATAACCACCCTAGTACTGAAATTCAAACTGATTTTCACAAAATACGTGCTACCTGAGAAGAGCTAATGTTGAAATTGCTGTTTTTCTCTGTGGATAGATAACTCCTGAATCCTATACTTTTTAAATTATGTGTTTTATCGCACCGGATATCACATTTATTAACATTCTAGTATCATTTATTTCGTGGTGGCAGTAACAGAAGAAGCGCAGTACCAGTAATTACAACACCAGTAGAAGTAGTGCAAAAAAGATATACTAATACATCATGATGTTTTATTTTGTTAATGTATTACAATTAGTCCCTTCAGAATAAATAATAAATTTTCCATTTTGTTAAGAAGTTTCCATCCCAGAAGTGTCAGTACTTATTTATAGTATGTGCATGCCCAAAGATATTTACAATATTTCCGGTTATAGGGTGATACTTTTATTTCATTTTCCCAAAGGATTTTAACAATTTTCCTTATGGTTATCTCACATTAACTCATTCTAAATGAGAAGCTGGGTTTTATTAAATCACCTGGTGATTTAGAACTTCGCCTCTCCAAGCAAATTCCTTCTCCGTGCAAGCATCATTCCCGGCAAGCGTCGCTCTACCGGCACATGCAAACTGGGACAATCCCAATAATTGCGATTGCTATACTGCAACGCAACGTACTCTCTGCAATCACTGGGTTTCTTTTGTAACGTTAAAAAATACATAAACAATTTGAACTGTAATTTCGGTACTGTATTTACATATATTTTCCGCAGTAGTTTCCCATCGTAATCCTTCGTCTCTGTATTACAATGCAAGTTACAACACAAAATGTGACGTTGCATGCATCCAACACAATTATTAAGCGCTCATGATTGTGTGACAGTATACACAATTCGGTATCGCCTCCCACCGCTTATCTATGAGGCCGCAGTCCATGTGCCACTACAACAACAGCACCATTTCCCTCTTAATCCGATTATCATCCAACGTTAACACAGAAAGGCTGCAGAATATCCTCATCCTTGGGCCATGTACGTGAATGCTATCCACAGCTGTGCGATTTATTGGCACGGTCAATCCCTTGATACGACATGTGACGGCTCTGTAAGCCGTGGCCACAAGTAAGGATTTCCTAGGTGGAGACAAGCATCAAGATGTGAGTTATATTGCGGTGCTAGCGAACTACCGGGGCTAGAAATCCACCCACGTACGAGGCACACCTACACGTGAAACCTCACCCTCTCGATGAATATGTAACTACGGCAACCAGCAGATTATGTGTAGTGGTGGACTGGAAAAAAATCTGAAGTAATATAATAACACGACATTCTCTTAAAGACATTTTATTTACATGTAATATTATACATAATATAAGCATTCATTTAAATGTGCTTCTTACTGTCAAGGTTACCATATTGATAATATTCCTTTCTGCACCATCCATTTATGACAAGTAAAAGAAAGCAAGCGCTAGTCTACCCGATGTCGCGGGTTCAAACCACGTCCAGGCAGAGGGTAATTTTAAGATATATGTTAACATTGTAATAAACCAAAAGAATTAAAATAATCTTTCCCATAGTCTTATATCACTGTATTTCCTGGTAAATAAAAAAACTTCGGGACAACATTCTGGTACACTGCGTCTCTGATATGATCCTGGCGATTGATAGCATCTTTAATAATAAACAAACAAAACAAATATTGTAGTCAACCAAAAATTTTGATTTCGAGACTTCATCCCGAATACATGTTTCAAGGCTCTATGAATAATTTTAGGAAAAGGCCCGTGTGCCAGTCTGAACAGCGCAACTGTAAAACGGAATGGATTGAGTAAATAGATCTACGAACCTTGACTAGGAATTGGAACAAAAAATAACGAAATTAAATGTTTTCACAACAAAATATGAAATCTGAGCTTTAAAAAGCACTTGTTTTTCATTACCATTACCTGAAGCGTAAACTTATTTGCCCCATTCGATACTGTTGCCTCAAGGCAATGAACTGATTTTATCATCAACGTCGTCATCTGTCGCTTCCACCCAGTCAATTTAAAGTTTGTGGCAACAAAGAAAACTAAACTGAAAGCCTGGACAATTTCGCTTGTTACACAGTTGTGTGTAACTTGTAACAGGAGCCCCCCCCCCCTTTAGGAAAACCCCTTATGACCATCGAAGGGAAATCAGGAGCTATATCTGCAGAAATTAAAGTGAAGTTAAATTGTACGTAAGGTTATTTAAAGCAATGAAACAAATTTACAAAAATATGAATTGTAGCTGTAATTACTAGAGCCCGAATTTCTAAGCAAAATGCTTATAAATGCTTTTTCTTTGCTGAAATATGGAGTTTGCTTACACACTTCATGATTTTTAATTAAAATAGCTAATTTTATACAAATCAAGTAAATTTAAAAGTAAATTTTCACTACTAGCCATTATTTTATCATTCACGCAATTCGTACTTATACGTGTAAAGGGGGGGAAGCCCCAGGATGTTGTGAAATAACTGCGCAGTTGAAATTACGAGAGAAACTTGGTATGTGCCGCCGAATATTATCTATATGTGGTTGGTGAATTCCCCTGCTTCCCAAGCTGCAGACGGTAAGTCTTCTTTTGTTTGGTGTGGGGAAGAAGTGTTTCCACAAAGAAAAAATTTGATATTGTGCATCCTACTAACACAATGTGGCATAAAGGGAAGGTTAAGAATAAATTTAAGTAAAATCAGCAAATAATTACTGGCGAATAATAATTTTAGGGAACAATCGAGTTCAAATGATACATTTTTCAAAGACTTTTGTTTAACATTAGCGAGTTCGGACATATCATTGTGGAAATTAAATAATGAGCGGCTTTGGGAATTTTTAGAAAAAATTTAGAAATAAAAGGGGGTCGGACGAATCAATTTCTTATCTTCGGCATCAACTAAAAAAAATATGGATTACTATTGATGAAATCACAGATGCAGCGGGACATGGTGCTTTAGTTGGCGCTATGAAAGCAGGTAGTAGATCATACCTTTTTAATATACAAGTAATTGACAGAGTAAATAATTCCACTGTTGCAAAATTTTTCAATGACTCGTCAGCTATCATGTAGTCAGAAGGCAATGTATTGTTATATCTCAGTGATGTGCTCCACATATTGTTAAAACAGATATTGGATTAAAATTCCTTTATCATAAGATAGTTCATCTGACGTGTCTTACTCAGGTTTATATCGTGTCGGGTCTTAGCGGATCTTGTCTCTAGCGTAAAGAAAGTATCTGCATAGTCGCCGATTGGAGTTAAAAAATCTCATGAAGACCTTCCAAATGTGTCTTTACCTCCTCTGCCAGTTTTGACTCGATGGGGTTCTTAGTTCAAGGCTGTGTCATACCACACAGAACATTTCAGTGAAATAAAAACTGTGTTGTACTCCTTAGATGCAGAAGATCAAAAGCAGCATTGCTACAGCACAGGAATACATTTGTAACATTGGCATCCAAGATACGATAGAGTACATCCATAACGGTTTCTCCAAAATACCTGCTATTATAACATAGTTGGAAGTTCGAAATAATACCTCAGAACATTCATTTTCTTTAATAAATGAAATTTCAGTAACCTTGTCTTCAGAGACCCGCGGTATTGTTAAAACTGCCTTTTAGAAACTCAGTAAGGTTATGAAACAATCTGCAAAATTTCTAAAAAAGCTTTCTGGCAGAGAAACGTATATCGAAAGATAACTCACTCAAGCAGAAATGTGATACTTTTCGCATGTTTCAGTAACGTCATTCGACGTTGAGGTATCCGTTTTACTGATTAAAACAATTCTTCACTGACAAACACCGGAGTTTTACATAAGAAAATCTCAAGGTGACCTTCCCTCGTCTGCTGTAACTAGCTTATGTAAGGTAGGAATTCTACGATGCTTATTTGTGTCATTTTTCGTGCCTATATGCTTATTTCACCATTTGATTGTGCTTACCATAAAAGATTTGTAATGAAAATAATCTGCAATACACATTTATTTACATTGTGCACACTGCTCGTTTTTTAACAGACCATCCATTTACTTTTCCAGGTGATGTGCCTATTTTAGTAGAGAAATGCTATGGAAAGGAAAATATTCGGGTCCCACCTTCAGACATAATAATTTACTTCTTTCAAGTGACAGTGATGAAGAAAATCACTGATAATGAGAACTCAAGAGTGTATTATTCGAGAAACGCATGGCGAAGAGAACAATGATGAACATCTTGTAACTTCATCGGTTGGAGAACTTAACAGAACAAAAGAAGAAACGAGTTGAAATGATAAAAGTAGTGATGAATTGTATCTGAATCAAATAGACAGGAACGTTACTGACTTCCGAGCTCGTTGTTGGTAATGAAGGCCTCTAAATAGGACGTAAATAACATGTACATGATAATTCCAAAACAAGAGAGCTAAAAGTGTCGAGTGAAACTAGTGTGGGATCACAGGACATTAGAAAAGAAATTAGAACTTGGCAGGGGAGACAGAGAGTAATATCGGCTACACAAATCAAAGGAAGGGAAGAGAAAATAAAGAAAGGTGCTGAGAGGTAGAAATGTGAGTATGAGCACTGAGACGAAATAATTGGTAATCGAAGAATGGTTGATGATAGAGAACATTGAAGCATAATAAGCGTAATAGGAAAGGGGAGGAAGTAAAGGGGAGAAGTATAAGTGAAAAATCTTGAAGAAGAAAACGACTAGCTTAAGAAAACCGACAAAGAGTAAATGACTAATTAAAAATGAAGTAAGAGTAAGGAATAGTCAGGGAAGACAAAACAAATAGAGAAAAATGATGCAAGAGAGACAACTATCAGTAGGGCAAACTGTAATAGAAAGGTATGAAGTTGAAATTAATAGCAGAAGAGAGCAAACATGTAATTGTTTTGAAGATTTGTCCTAATGCAAATGGGCCGGGGCCCAGCCTGGCCCAGCTCAAAAAACGCAGATGTATTCCTATTAGTTCTCAATAAATATAATGCCTAAAAATGTAGAGATTTACCCAAATGTGAGTACAGTGCGGATGATTTTAAAGGAAGAAGTCGACTTCAAATGTACAATTCCTAGAAGCCCAAGAAATGGAGCTATACGATAGTCATAATGTGACGTAAAGGCCTTTATAATTTTGAAGTATATACTGAAACATCCTCACGAACAGAATGTAGGGTCTATCGGGAATCTTGTTCTATGTCTTATATATATCGCACCTTCTGATCGGAAATAGCATGACAACTGGTTTTATGGTATTCCTCTCCAGGCTGTATTAAATATAGTGTAGTAACCAGAACAGGCAGAGAGGTTCTGATTACGAATATGATGTTAATATGCAGCGAAGAAGAGGATTCACAGATGAGAAGAGATACTGTTCATATGGCAATACAAAAATGGTATGGCAATGGCTGCGCGACTCTTCTCACAGTAAGAAATTATGTTGCAGCACAATCCCCAGTACGTAAATATTCTTCTTGGTATAAGACACAGTCCTGTTCATTTATGGTCCTCAACCCTTATGCCATTTCAGGCATCGGATGAGGGATGCCACAACTACGGATTAGAGAGAAATCCAGGGATAGGTGATCAGCCCGGTCCCCAAAATGAGAGTGAGTGAAGTGGATGAACGGAATGAGGGCAAAGTGGATGAAAGGAAAGCCATGGAATGATGGAAGTGAAAACCGGAAATCTCGGAGAAAACCCGTCCCAGCGCCGTGTTCTCCACTGCAAATCTCACTTTGCGGTAGCCGGGGATCAAACACGACCCGCCTTTGTAAGAGTCAAGTGAAATAACCACTCGGCCATGGCGCGGCCCACGTAAATATTCGATGTCCAAATTGTGTTATGCACTACAAAGTCATCGATGGTATAGATATGGGAATGCTAAAGTGACGCTATATATAATTCCCACAAGTTCCAATAAATATTACTTGACAAATTCCTTCATTTCATGGATCTCATGCATATGAATCCCTTGGCTTTGCAAAGTGATTCTAAAAGCAAGCAAAAAGGTGCATTTTTACGAATGTTTAAGCGTAGCACAGATTCGCTTTACACACATACAGTCCAGTGCACGGAAATGTTCCGATGTTGTTGGTATCTTTTGGTGTATCACTTTTTATAGTGCTGGCATAACCGTTTCAGCATCCATGTTGTACACCAGTCTTGGCTGTGCTAATTTCTTATTTGTTTATACCGAATTGGCAATAACACAAGGTATGACCGACGAACAAAGCGCGTAGCCGAGGTGCGTAGTACAAGGGGAGGGGTAAGGTGGAATTTAACCTTAGTGGAACGATTAATCCCGGAACGATTAACCTCCGGCACTGCTCCCTCTTCAAGGCTGGTCGTCCCGAACAGCACCATCGTAGCGGGCCAGAGGATCCAGGTGTACCACCAACATCTTCCTTCGGGGCACCTTCTGGATGCGGTAGACCACGTCGTTAATCCTCTTCACCACCCGGTAGGGCCCTTGCCACGGCTGTTGAAAATTTGGGCAGCGTCCCTTGGTCCGGGTAGGGCGGTACAACCAGACTAGGTCACCCTGCTGGAACCCTTGGCTGTTGGCTTGCCTGTCGTATCTAGTCTTCATGCGGTCGCTCGCCTTCTGGATGTTCTGTCGAGCCATCTCATGCGCGTCGTGGAGATGACTCACCAGGTTCTCCACATACTCAGTTGCTGGCTGTTTTACGTCCGGGGGGGGGCGCCTCCAAAAGCCAGATCACAAGGGACGCGTAACTTTCGGCCGAACATTAAGCTGGCTGGCGTCATCCCAGTGGTGTCGTGTGTTGATGAGCGGTAGGCCAGCAAGAACAATGGCACCTTGACGTCCCAGTCTCACTGATGGCTGGCCACGACCTTCATCAGGTGCTGTTATAAGGTGTTGATGTATCTCTCCACCATGCCGTCCGACTGCGGATGTAGGGGTGTTGTGCGGGTCTTATGCACCCCAAGTCTTTCTGGTGCCTCCATCAGGTTGGATTCAAAAGTGGTGCCCTGGTCGCTGTGGAGCTCTAACGGCACCCCACATCAGCAAAACACTTGCTCCACGAGGCAGTCTGTGATGGTCTTCGCCTCCTGGTTCGGGATGGCAAACACCTACGGCCACTTGAAGTAGTCCACAGGTACTTGTTGCCTCGGTCGGACACTGGGAATAGTCCAGCTATGTCGACGGCGATCTTTTCGAATGGCGCTCCGACGTTGAACAGCTACATGCGACCCCGGCTCGTAGTCTGGGGGCCGCGACTCGCCGCGCACACGTGACAATATGTTCAAATTTAGCTTAAACTGTCTGGGCTTCTCGTTTACCTCCACCATCGCGAAACAAAGGGCAGGCGCATGCCTTCCTTCGCTGAAAGGGGTTTGAACTGGGGGTGTGGTAACATTCACCTACCAATATAAATAGCTGTTCCATATATCGGAAAATTTCCGTGCACTGGACTCCACATACGGGGTTTTATCAGTGGTCCCTTTCTAGGCTGTCGTATTGCCTCAGTTTTTGACACTTTCACGGCTGCGGATGTTACCACATTTTGTAGAAACCGCATTGCTTTATACTTAGGATCCCATTCAGAAGTAACAACGTTAATTAATGCAGCATCAGGGCAGACATTGGGTAATACGTAAAAAGGTACCTCTTTCTAGTTCCGGAAATTTTTCTGGTATACCGCCAATTACGAATTCAACAACGTAACAAATAAATTCCATACAAAAATGCAAGCAGTCTTAAACAAATTAAGTTACATGTGCTGTACCAAGTAAATAGCAGTTCAACATCTGGCACCAGCATTTAAAATGGCATACCACAGGCAAATGGCAAAACAACATGACTGTACAGCAGATGACGTAAAATCTTTCAGAAACGAGCATGGAATGCATGGAAAAATCAATGCAAAAACCTTCCACTGTGCATTACTTTAGCAGTTTTCTAACTCTTGCGCTACGTAGCTTACGTGACTATACAAATGCTTCCATTAAATAGTATAACTTACGTTTAAGTAGCCACTGCATTGCAAATAGGAATAAGTGTTACTTCGTTGTGCTTAATTTTCATTTTTGCTGGATTCTTATTGCTAAAAAGCTAAATATGTTTGAAGTAGACAAAAGATGTGTTCAATGTGAACAATACCGCTTCTGATTACGATTATGGTTGGTATCCTTACTAACGCAACTCCAGGAGGGCATCTGAATGGATAATTCTGGCGATCTAAGACCTATTTGGGGTTTCCGGGAGTTTTCTATACTTTGAGGGTAAGGATGTCTTCGGGGGGTGATGTAGCATAGAAACAAACCAAATTTTCTTTAACAGTGCCGCAATGCATGACGTTGTCTTGAAATTCCAGCACTGAGAGAGAAATTCCTCTCTCCTTACACATGTAGTCATTTATTTTGTGTGACAGGGTAACGTGAGCTTATTGGGCTGCTCCCAACTCAGCAGCTATAAATTATACGGCTGAAAACCTTCGCCTGTTTCTGGATTGGGCTTTTAGTTCAGAAATGCGCGGCAGCTTCCGTAAGAGACCACTTTAGTATGGAGCAGAGTGTATTTCAAATGCAAATATTTTCCATTTCTTCCGTGACAGCTTCTCCTGAGATTCCCTTCGCCATACTAATACTTTGCGAGCAAGAAATCCGTAGACGCTTGTTCCTTGTTTGGGCTGAATGAGAAAGCACTTTATTGGAAGATAAAACCTCCAACTTCAATGTATACACTCGTTCCATGCACTTGCACAATTAAGGAAGAGACGATCATATTTTAATCCGAAGGGACTGGAATTAACAGTCTCCAGATGTTAGAGATCCGTTTGCCTTATAAACAAGTGAAACATTACTAGATAAAACATACCGAAAACTTAACATGAACAATTAAATGGAAACGAAAACATACAAATAATTACCGAAATATGAATGCGAAAGAAATGAAATTGTACCTTACACAAATATACAAAGAAATTTTAATTTACTTGGAGATTAGAACTTCTAAACCTGCTATTAAACCTGCTAAATTATTCATAACCAGCTATTTAAGGTATGAGATGCATGCACTTTTAATTTAACTGATTCTCGGGAATAATAACTTTGTTCATTAAGGAGGATAGGATTATTTCCTTTTGTTAAAGTTTATACGTAGCCCATTGCGATGGAAGAAAGTGATTGTCACTGTCCGAAAGCATCTTCAGAGCTCGAATGAATTCAAAACGTGAATCTTTCCCTAATACAATTGCCGTCGAATGCACTTTATTATTACGTTCTTTATTATTATATTGTTATTACGTTAGGTTTAAGTTGAAACAGGTAGTTTATTGACTCCTCTAGAAGGATAGAATGCTATCTCTAGCACCCTGGCGTTGAAAGATTTATTTTGATTTGAACTGAATTTTGTTTAATTTTGAGACCAACAACTCTTGGTAGATTATGGGAGCTCAGCTTTTGCTGCTGCTGGAAATGCTCCGTGGTTACCTCGGATGCCCGCAAGCCATGCGGGGGACCCGGAATAGTCGGCGACGACGTCTGGTGGGATCATAATCACCAAGAGACCGAGAGGGGAGGGTATTTTTATAGTAGACACTGCAGGCGAGCTCCAATCTGAAACTGTTAGGGACCAAGGCTTCTACTCCGTCCAGGCTTCTGGAATAGGCCACCCTCTGTCTTTTCTCACCTTATATTTCCCTATATAAAGTTTAAAGAAGACTTGTCAAGTTATTAAAAGTGAGATATATTTTATATAAATAATGAGTAGCTGGCATGCTTAATTTTTTAAGATTACTCAGACTAGGCAGATGTTCACCATTCCTTCCAGAAGCGCTTTTCGGTCTTTCCTTTCCGGAAAAAGTACAAAAGGCTACAAGGCCGAAGTGCCTTAGTACGCGTCTGTAGCACATACTGACCTTACCTTCAATAGTTTGTTCTTTTCAGACTGGCCAGTTCAGGATTACTATGTGCAACTAAAAGCTAATAGACGAGAGTAACGGATTATAACCGTGATAAGAGGAGTGTAAATTATTTATGGAGTGACATTAGAAGAATCCAAAGGTGGTCCTTGGTGCCATGGCGGTTAGCATAAATGGCTGTCAATTGGGGAAAGTGGGATTGGTTAATGAAGAGATATCGAGTATCAAGTTTTTGAGGAGTGTAAATTGAAGCATAAATCCATGTTGAAACAACTGAGTGCGATATGTAATCGTTGGCATATGACTAGTTGTGTAGTCGCCTTCCTATAGCAGGTATTTTTATTTCAAATTGGCTTCTGTTGGTGGAAATATGGGCGCTGGTATTGATTACAGAATAAGCTCCTTGGTTGCGGCCTGAGGGAGGAAAAAAAACAGATGGCATATACCTATGTGGGATTTGTTGGCTCTATACCTCAGAGATTAGTCCATTAATTTATATATTTACTGCTTATTTGATCCATATAATCCCGATAGAGAACGGTGATTCCATGTAGTCCGAAAGATGAATGAAATGCCATGATCACACAAGGGATGGGCCAGCTCATTACATTCATCTTTCACTGTAAGTGAAAACATAGCACCTGCAATGTAATGACCTGATGTACGATAACTGAAGTTCATTCTGCTGAAAGCATCAGATTATCTCTTTCAGACAGCCAGCTCATCAACATTAGTGCGGTTGTGTCATTTGCGTATGCTACGGCACCCTCATTTCATGATTATGACAAGTGAACCATTTTGACGTAACGTGACGTTTATTTTGTTTACACAAAATGAGAAAGCTGTTGCTGTAACGCAAAAATTTCCTGACATTTTAATTATATGCTATGAGCTCTACAGGAAATTAATTAAAACGTCCAATTTGCAGCTAACCCCACTCCAATGAATATGCGCTTAGTTTCCATTATAAACAAAGTTTTCAATTGATTCTAATCACATGCCTTAGGCCTTTTTCGCTTTCACATACAACGGATACAAGAAGGTACTTATACAGTAATAAAACTGCAATTTGGGAGCAGAAGACACTTTCTCTTTTAGCAGATGTTCGGTAACCAATACGTATTAAGGTAATGTATGTGATTTTGTGGCAACAATGCCTACAAGAGTATGCCAGAATTGCTGCAGTTCTTCAGATGGGAGGTATTCCACTCTGTCTTCAGATCAATGACATCGAAGGCAACAACAGTTAACAAATGATATGAGAATTATAATTATTTATAGACGGTTTCACAGCCAATGTGCACGTTTTCTGTTCAGTGTGTATAATAATTCTTTAAGAAAACCCACTGTCATTTGTACAATTTTTATACAATCGTGTCTACTACTCAACACAAAACCCCAAGAACAATGAAGAACAGTTGAGCCCCTCTGAGAAGTGCGAGTATTTACACATAAGCATAAGAAAATATATCTCCAGTTGTTGCTTGTCCGATTCGAAATCTTCCGTAATTCTTCCTTCCGTTCCATAACTTATCATTAAACAAAAGACTATCTTGCTTACCAGTTCGTCTTCATGAACTACCTCAGAAACATTCAATGAATGTTTAGAATTATAAAAATCACACCAATTTAGTTAGATTAATTGGTTTTTAGATAGTTAGCAAAATTTTATTTAAATATAGATGGTGAACTTTTCACATTTTATATGATTTATACCATTACGAGTAGTTATAGATGCTCTCCATGGCTTAGCTTCAAATACGAGCGTTAGGGACAGAAGCATCATTTCGAATTCTTCAGTTCAACCCATACAAAAGGTCTTCTGAAATTTGAGCTTTTTTTTTTTAAATCTCTGTGTCCCATCCTTACAAGTTTGGCAACCGACCTTTCCTTTTCGTATTATACTGATATGGTCATACCCACTGACACACAAATGGACTTTTTTTTTTCTAATAATGCGTCTTACTTATTTCAACATTCAATGAATATTGAAGTTGTTCTTTTGAACTGAACTGAACTTTGTTAGGAACATCTTAGACCTCACTCGCCAGCTTGTTTCTCGGTATTATTTTTTTCTTTCTGATTCAGAATTAACCTGATGACGGAACCCTTCTTTCTGCTTCTTCTTCTTTTTCTCATCATATAAGCCTACGACCTGTTCCTTCCAGAAATTAGGAATCCTTCCATTTTTTTTTTTTTTTTTTTTTTTTTTTTTTTTTTTTTGTCTTCCAGGAGATCTTCCGTCTGCTGGTAAGTAGTCTTTTGCTATACGTGCGATTCTGTCCAATGTCATACGGGATACATGGTCATTCCATTCGCTTCGTCTTCTATCCACCCAATCACCTATTGCTTGAATGTTTAATTGCTTTTTAATATCTTCACTTCTTAGTTTATCTCTTCTTGTTCTTCCTATCATTTTTCTTAAGACGTTCATTTCATTTGTCTCTAGAATCTGTTTCGTTTTTGAAGTGTCCGCTCTTACTTTACAGGCAGAGGTGGATATTGGGAGTATTATCGCTTTATAGATTCTAGTCTTGGTTTCTTTATTCAAATATTTGTTTTTTTAATATAATATCATTTATGCAGCTTGCAATTCTCCCTGTTTTATTCGCTTGATATTAATTTCATTCTGCAGTGCTCCCCAACTATTTAACTTAACACCCAGGTACCTTATTGCCATTACCTGTTCTATTATTTTCCTCTCTAGTTCCAATTTGCATCTCAAGGGGAATTTACTTATGGTCATTGATTTCGTTTTTGTTAATGATATGTTCATGCTATAGTTTCTACATCCAAGATAGAATCTATATAGCAGTCTCTGTAAGTCATCCTCAGTGCACGGAACCCCAATTTCGAACTAATCCATGTTACTAAAAACACACTTATGGATATATTTTCGTTTTGTGAACAGGCTATAACTATAAAATGGAGTATATATGCAAGCACCAAAACCTAAGGGAAGCAACTCCATTCAGACTGGATTTCATATTCTTATGCATCGATATCAACTCAACTTGCGAGTATTCTATCAATACTAGCAGTGCCACCTGTAGCTAGCAGTAACAGTTCCTCCCCCTTCGACCCACGCTACAATCAATCGCCCACTATTCTCTCCTTCTCCCTGTTCGCCCTCTAAATTGGGTTACTGTATGTGCGCAACATTCCTCTTGAGTGCGACATTAGTATCCTGTTTGAATATTTAACTCTGTCACAAGTATACCTTCTTTCCCAAAGTTTGCAACACTCCTTGCTTCTAAGAATTACACAAATGTATTCACTTTGAAAAGGAAAGAGAAGTTTATGATATATGTGTGCCTTGCAAATGTGACCACGGAATCCAACTAATACCTTAACTGTACACGAGAAACTTTAGCCTATAAAACGTAGTAGGTTTATACGAGTTAAGGAATCGCTGAACTTGGTTACAGAAAATGAAACAATAGAAGAACCTGAGCTGGCACGTAAGGAAATTCAGAATGTTAGAACACTGCTGGGTGGAATCTCGACTAAACTATGTCTGTGTGAATGACAAACAAATGTTTTAAAAAGCACATTTGAAGAGACAGCGAGGGTGGTAATGCCTGCAATATATTCAATTCAATATATTCACAAGTCCCTCCATCAATTATAAATTCACATGCATTCGTTCTACAGAGATATATTAAGTTACATTACTCAAGAAATACCCCATGTTTTTAATATCCTATGTTTATCGTATGCGTAATATATTGTGACTCTGGGTTCGTAGAATTAGAAGGCCGAGATGCAGAGATTAAAAATCTCCTTTATTTTCGTAGAAATACTCTTATAGATTACAGCAGCATTACGTTACATACACCATCAGTCTACCAAGGTCGATCACAATAACAAACAGTGACAGCAGATTACATCCTTAGCTCTTGTTACACAGCTGGCTGTCTCTCATTTCACAACACTGTTTCACACTCGCGGCTCACTCACTCCGCTTTTCAACTGTCCTGCTGGCGTGTCACAATCCCTTATATATCGCATTCATGATTACCAGACTGTTCTGTCAATCACAGATGTTTCTGGAAAACAAGGCATCTAATGACGTAATTCGAATATTCTATCACATTCTAGAAGCGTAACTTGATCTATGCCGGCAAGTCCTTTACCTCAGTTATCGCTGCCCGCCAGTGCTTGTTTATAATCGCCGCGCTATCATTAACTGCTTAGCAAGGCTCATTATTACCAGGAAACTTTATCCGCCGACTGTTTTCTTATTTGTGCCGTAACTTTTATGCCTGTTGCCGTGACAATATGTTTATCAAAACTGTTAGGGCCTTATTTGAAAACAATAACATTTTCCAACAAAGTTAAGTTCCATATCGAGGATTTCTTTGAATATGTTCATATCGAATTCTGGTAAACATTACTGGTATTTACCATACTTTGCGATTTCAAGTTATCCGCATATACACATCACCATTTTCTAAAAATGTTACTTTCGGAGCAATAGACCTCAAAGCATGTATTTACGGTAACATATGGACATCTAAGTTTTGATGGAACACAAAGAGTAACAAAGGATGGTGTAGCTTAAGTAAAAGCGCCAAGGACCTCAATGCTTTGAGGACTAATCTGACCCACCACTAAGAAAATCTTCTGCTGAGAATTCGGATACGCATGTCATAAGATTGAGGGGAAATTTGAATGAGAAAAGTTCAGCTTCAGAAAAATAAACGTGGAAGAAATGCAACTAGACTGCTGTGATGTCGGCGAATGTCATTTAAAAAATGGACAAAGAAGAATGCTTTATCTGCGGATCTCGAGAAGGTATTTGCAACCAACTAGACTCCTTGGTAGAGTCTAGTGGACAAACTTAAGCTCCTTTTGTACACATTCAAAGTTTTACGAAAGTCAGTGATTTACAGAGTTTGAAAGGATTGTCACAACTTCGCAATTTCTATTAAAGAATATATTGAAAGGAAAATGGTCACGCTTTAAAGGTTCAGAGATTAAGAGTAATTTGATGGTTTTGGTCAACGAAATGCTACTCAGAAATGTGCGACATCTTGCGAAAGCGAAACGCAAACATGGCTACCCACAAGATCATGCAAAAGTTGACTATGTCTTTACCCTGCAGGCATCATGAATTACCATCAGAATGAAGTAGACGAGGGCATATGAAGAAATTATTTTTAAGGGATAAAATACATGAAAATGCAATATGATTTCATGTAAAAAAATACATCACTGCATTTGTGACGATAATAGCAAATTACTTTGCGCGGATAAATTACCAAAATGTTCTGAAGAGCTTCAGTTTGCTACAGGTAACGTATAAGACCTACTTATGACAAATATCTATCGGCGGATTTGGTAAAGGGAAACATGTGAAATCATCGGATTGAATCCTGTAAAGATTTATGGACTCATATGCCAAATTAAGCATTAATTCGTTCCATGTCTCCCTCTCTCATAAACATATGTACACTAAGTTTTCTTTACTGCATATTCAGGGATAAACGAACTCTGGCAAACTTCAATGACAATTGTTGAGTGCATAAGCAGTTGAAAAAGCAAGAGCAAGTTAATGCACCAGTTCTGTAGAATAATTGGCACTGAGTGCGATGTGTAGTTATTCAGTGCAATGGTGACTCTACGAGACAATCACAGTTGACATCCCTGGCATGGAGTAGAAGCTGATACGGTCAAGAGAATAATGGCAGCTTAAAATTACCGACCTGGTCTGCATTCACACACAGTGACTGCGTTGGAGTACGCTAATGTGCGGACAGAATTAATGGGGTATGAACACCATGGGCGCTAATTGTCCCCGTGACTAACAATTCAGGCGTTAAGAATATGCTGCCCAAAGTTGTATAGATGAGTTCGAAACACATGTTCCAATAGGCAGTTTATTATGCATTACCGCATTAGTATCTATACATTATCTTACATGCAGCACACCAGGCTATTATTTTACTTTAAAAAAATGTCTTATATAAGATCAAGTTCACTATTTCACCCAACATTTTATCCAGATATTTCAAAGGAAATTTATGCTTTGAGGTATCTAATCTCTTGCAGCCACAGCATTCGTTCACCTCGCCACACTCGTCCGAGGGCTGTTCAATAAAGGATGATCGCAATTTTTTTTCACAACGTACCATTACTCATCCTCATAACTTTTATGGTCCTTCTCAAAATGGTCTCCCCTGAATGCGATGCACTTGTCCCAGCCTTTCTGCTAGTCTTCAAAGACATGCTGGAAACCATTTTTTGAGAGATCCTACAAAATCACCTCCACAGCCTTCACCACTGCTTCTGATGATGGATAATGCCTCCCACGAAGGCCTTTCTTCAAGTTAGGGAGTAGAAAAAAGTCACATGGGGCTAAATCCGGACTACCGGGAGGGTGAGGGATGCACTTCACGTTGATTTTTGCAGGATATTCAGCAACATTGGCAATATGCGGCCGCGAATTATCGTGGTGCAGCATCCAGCCTGCTTCATAGAAATGTGGTGTTTTGCACCTGATAAGGACTTGCAATGTTTTCGGGACATCCCTGTAGTATTGTCCAGTTACTAATGTGTGTGCAGGTACAACATGCTGATTAACCATTCCATGAATATCAAAGAATGACATCCATAACTTTCGCAGCAGAAGCAACCACTTTTGCTTTTGTTGTGGGTTGGTGATAAAGGAGATTTCCACACTGAGCTTTGCTGTTTGCTCTCAGGATCAAAATGATGTAGCCAAGTTTCATCAGCAGTAATTACGTTTGAAATAACCTCCGGATCTTCCTCTAACATGAACTTTAGCTGCATGTTACCTCCATTGCAGCGGTAGGCTGAACATGTCTGAACTTGCCTGGTTTTCATAGGCGGGAACCAGGAGTACCAACAATGTAACTACAACGATGTGTTTGTTTCACATTAATCTAACAGAATATAATATGATTGAATTTTAGTGTGAAAAATTCTTCTTCTACCTCACAGCTTTGGATTGTTTAACCCGTTCCGGCTCCAAATTGGTCTGCCCATCTTTTCTTCGGTCTTCCCTGGTTTCTTCTTCCTATAGGTTTATAGTTTAAGGCTATTTTTGTTATTCTGTTATTATTCATCCTCTGAACATGTTCTTTCCATTGATTTATATTTGTATTTCTTTCAATAGTATGGTTTATTTCTTCTACTTTTAATTCTGTCCTAATACCCTGACTACGTTTTTTATCAATTTTGGTATATCCAGCTATTGCTCTTTCATTTCTGATGACTGTATTCTCGTACTATTTCTTTTTGTTAGTGTCCATGTTTCTGATCCATAGATCAGAGTTGGTATTGCCATTGTTTTGTATGGTTTTATTATAAAGTCCTTTCTTGCTTTATTTTTAATGTTCTTTTTATTGTGCCTGTTATATAGTTAAATTTATTTATTTTCTCTATTATATCATCTTCCCCTTGGTACGAGACATTACATCTTAAATACTTAAAGTGTGATTTCTGCTCAATTATTATGTTATCTAACACTATTTTTGATCTTACTGGATTAATTCCTTTAATTCCATGGTTTTGGATTTATTTGCTGATATTTTCATTCTATATTCCGTAGCAAAGTGCGAAACATTATGACCGTAAAAAAACTATGATCATTCTTTATTGAACATGATGATGATGATGTGTAAAAGGGCGCTCACCTACGGCGGTCATCAGCGCCCTTACAAAAGCAAGTCATGGCAAAAGCCAGATATAAAAGTTTCCAAAAACTATATAAGTATAAATAAAACTATTAAAATTGCACACATATATGTTAAAAAAACGAAATATCAATCAAAACCTACTAAAAATTTCCTTCACTAAATCCTAAAGTGCAATCTAGAAAAGAATCTAGATACCTTCTCCAGCCCTCGTATAATAGACTCAGGAGAATGGAACTCTACGTGCAGCGCAAACGCACTCACTCACCGAGTTATTCGCGAAATTAACCCACTTCTCGGGAGAGCACTGTAAATTTCCAGAGTTCCGGAAAGTTCGAGACAGAGAAATTTTCAAAAGATTCTGATCATCTGATGATAGCGCTTCTGGGGTTTGCGATGTGCGCGCGTTGCGTATCTTTACGGTTCTAACTGCCCTGCGCTGGGTGCCTAATAATTTTGCACACAGCCACAATATATCACATGTTCAGCATCTCCAATGCTTTAGTAACATTCATCTCCTGTCAAGTACCGCAAGGACATACCACACACACACATTTAAATAATTTTCTCCCTTGTTGACAGGGTAAATTATAAATTTAAATTCATTCAAACGGTTTTACTGAGCACCCTTAGGAATTCCCACTTGTTTTTGCACATTTCGATAAGCGGTTATCAAGTTAACATCGCACACATATCATAAACCTAAAAACTGGTGAATGGTTAGCAACATGAAGTGATTTTTATGTGTTATCAGTAGATCTTTTTATTACGTTTGAGTGGTTTTATTACACTGACTTCATATTTCACTGTAATCAGCGTTGCGTATGTAAAAAGGTGATTTAATTTAACGGCACTGAATTTCCCGGAATTGCTCAATGAATGCAAATAACTACTGACAGCAACGGATATTTTTATTGCATTCATTCAGCTGCACATTTACCAAATCCAAAATAACTCTAGCTTTTATTTAAGGTACCTCAGTGAAATATAGTAAGACATCCCAACTGCAAAATTGTATTATAACTTCCGAAAGGAAAAAAGAAACGCCTTTATGTATATAACAATATTAATATTAACAATATTAACTGCATCGTAACTACATAATTTTTAACTGTAATAACTAAAACCATTAATAATCATAAAGGAAGCCTACGATGTACAATTTGTTAATCACGTTCAAGTGAAATCTACTTTTTAATTAAAGTGTGTAACAATTTCACGATTCAACTATGTTTAAAATTTAATTGAGAAAGTCTTTCATACTTTCATACGAGGGTGGGTCAAAAAGTAATGCCTCCTATTTTTCCCCCCTTAAATAAGTAAGTTATGTGAAAACTTTGAATTTGGCGCAATTCCTCAAACCTTCTACAATTCCCTGCAGTGGTAACTTCCTATGTCAACAGGTTGCAGCACTGCATCCTCTTGCAAAATGGCTGACATTGACATTCGTATTAGACAGCGTTCTGTGATTGAATTTTTGACTGCGGGAGGTGAAACGCCAATTCGCATTCACGAAAGGCTAACAAATGTATGGTAATGCAACGGTGGATGTCAGCACTGTTAGACGATGGGTTCCTCGCTGTAACGAAGCTGAAGGGCAAACACCATTGGCAGATGAAAAGCGAAGCGACAGGCCGGTGACTGTAGTGACTCCATACAACATTCAGCAAATCGATGACATTATTCGTGGTGATCGCCGGGTAACAGGTGAATTGTGTCGCATTAGTTCTTTCAGTAAAGGCAGTGTGATGACGATTATTTAACGACTGGGTTACTCAAACGTTTGTTCACGTTGGGTACGAAGAATGTTAACCACCCAAAACAAAGAAACAAGGAAAACAGTAGCCTCCGAAAACTTGCAGCGCTTCAATTTGGAGGGAGAGGAGTTTCTGGAAAAAAAAATTGTTACTGGAGACGAAACGTGGGTTCATTTTTTTGAACTTGAATCAAAGAGGCAGTCAAAGGAATGGCATCACACAACGTCACCGAAGAAAAACATTTTCAAAACTCAGCGATCAGCAGGGAAAATAATGGCGACAGTGTTTTAGGATGCAGAGGGTGTGCTTATGATTGCTTTTTTGGAGCAGGGATGCACAATAAATTCTGTCCAATACGTCAGAACTTTCAAAAAGCTGAAAGCACATATTCGCTGAGTTCGCCCAACAAAAACGATGGCGGAAGCTCTTC
The DNA here is from genome assembly GCA_030765055.1 of Mantis religiosa. Classification (NCBI taxonomy): domain Eukaryota; kingdom Metazoa; phylum Arthropoda; class Insecta; order Mantodea; family Mantidae; genus Mantis; species Mantis religiosa. The sequence continues at coordinate 71,168,070 of CM060956.1, forward strand.
TTTTGCATGACAATGCAAGACCACACACCAGCCGTTACACCACAGCAGTAATTGAGAAATTGGAATGGCGAGTCTTAGCTCACCCCCCATACAGCCATGACCTGCCACCATCAGGCTACAATCTGTTCGGGCCACTAAAAGAAGCTCATCGTGGGATTCATTTTGAAGAGGAGGCTGTGAAAGCGTGCGTGCGTCAATGGCTTAGGAAGCAAGACCGTGCATTTTACCACACTGGAATACTTGCCCTAGATAAAAGCTGGACCAAAACTGTGGAAAAGGACAGAGATTATATTGAATAGTGGGGAATTAATCGTCAATATCGTAGTTTTCAAGTTATGTGAATTGGATTCAATTTTCTTGGCAATTAAAAGAGAAAAAAATAGGAGACATTCCTTTTTGACCCGCCCTCGTATAAAAGGAAGACTGATTTTGTAGTTTTTATTCAACTTCAAATACATCTATAAATTTGAAAGATGCAACGTAAATTCTTTTCAGAGCTATCTCGCAAAAATTCTGTATTTCAGATAAATTTTAGAAATTATACATGAGAATGAGATATCAACTGATTTTGAGACTTAAATTCTTCTTTACTTATTACTCCTCAAGGCTATTGCTATTCTGTTTCCTATGATTATCTTATGGAATGTAGTGTTGCAGATAAAACACTTATATTTGCAGTTAGCTAAGTTCTTCATCTGGGCATGTATTCCAAAAATACAAAACTTCTCATATATTGGTTAAGGGGGCATAAAAACAGAGCAAAAAGGGGTCATTATAAGCAATATCTATTTTGTTTGATTGGAGTAAGAGCTGGGGCAAACTTAACAATGTTATTTTTGTACGACCAGAACTAATGTCGGTTAGTATCGAAAACAAGAAAAAACTATTACATTTTCTCTCTCTGGTAATACTTTTTTTTTTGTGTAATTTACGTCCTCCAATGTTAAATCATATCGGACGATGAATGGGTGAAATGATGCTCAAATGAGCCCAGGGTCCTTAGTGCTTAGAGTTACGACATTCGTCTTTCAGAAAAGGGAAACCCCCGGAAAAAACCTTATCCAGATAACTTACCCTGACCGAGATTCGAACTCGGGGCCTTTTGAACGTGAGGCGGACCCTCTACCATCACGTTACCCAGGCGGGCCTCTGGTAATACTGCAATACTTCTCTCCCTAAATAAAAAAATGACTAACCAGCAATGAAAAATAAAGTAACCTAAAACAGCATTACTCATACTAGAGTACATGTCGACATTCACTGCTGGAAAAAAAAATCATCCCTCGAAAATACTTCGAACTTTTTATACTGGGAGGATATCCAACCTTCAAACAATGCAACATATTATCTATACCATACTGGTTATAATTTAATCATAAACATAATACTAGCATAGAATATCGTGACACTATCGCAGATAACTTGTATATTTTTTCTCATTTCGTGAAGATAGTTTCTGAATACGTTTGTATATTGTTCAACAAATATCATTTTTTTAAACGAGTTTGAAACACATTTTAATCTCACGGACTTTTTCGGTAATAATCCACTGCCTTGCTAGTAATAGAGGTGATATGTTTTGGCTATTCTAAATTATCCATCACGCTTAAATTTCGATGTAAACAATGCAATCAATATACTCAATGAGAATGTTATTGCACTCATCCTTTCAATCATTCCAAGGCCTCCTATTTCCAATTTGCCAACAATTCCAAAGCACCTCAATATTTCCATTAAAATTCAATAAAGATAAACACACTGGACATGAGTGCAGTAAGTGTTAACACCCTATATAATAAACCAGAGAAAACAGCATCTTGCATGTGTCATTAATGGATGACTGCATAGGTTAACCTACATTTAAGCCGACTTAAGTGGCGTTCGTTAGATCACAACATGGTTCTCTCAACAAAGGACTATCTATATTCATTTATGTGAACAGCTGAAAGCTCTACATATTTAAACAGACCGGTTGAGGACCTATGCATTACAAATGCTCCCTGAAATGCATAATTAAATGCGCTTTAACTTAATTAAATGCGACGTAATTATGCATCTTTGGCCTGCTAACCTTTACATAACCTTTCAATTTGCATTAGCATTTGAGCCGAAAGTGTATGACACAGGTTATCGACAATCCGGTAACGGGGACGTGAGTTGAAAACATACAACGATCTTGTGACATTAATCAAGTCTATTTTGAAAACACGTTTCGCGGACACGTCTTATCTGTATTGCAGATAGCACTAACTACACTGAATACAGCCACGTTCACACTGTAGAATTTTAATTTCAGATCTATACTTTAACCTTCTCGTTTTCTAAGATATGTAAATTAAGGCAAATACCGCACTTTGCATCGAGATTTCTACTGGAAATACATGTTTTAATCATCAACAAAACAAAATCAACTTCATACAAAAATCCTGACTGAGTGTGTATACCTATTATGTGTGCGTCTGAGAAGAATAAAAAATAAAAATAAAAAAAATAAAAAGTATGCATAATAACCTTGGCACAAAATGTCTTAAACCAACGCCAATATGCCACATTTTTATCATTTATTCCTACTACATTCATACATAATTTACAGAAATTTTTACACAAAAAATTATTATTAAAAAATAAAATTATTATACATTATACAAACAATAATACATAATAGTTCATTCATATCAACACCACTCACACGAAACTAATACCACAAAATATTAACATCAACAAATATATCAATTAAATTAATATTATTTAATATGAAATTAATTACTAATATTCCTAAATTTATTACATTATTTATAATATATAAATTTATTATATTATTATATTGCATGCGTCTGATATAAAAATACCAAATACGTAACTTAAAATTAAAGTTCGTAGTCCATAAAATGGGAAAGATTATGAAACAACTCACTCCTTATAGTTATTGCCGTTAAGATGTTTCTTCTTCATTTTTCTTTCATTTTTGCATTTCTTTCTTTTCCTTAGCTACAGGGCATTTGGTTAAACTTGAATTACTAAAAAAATTATATTTTGAATTTCCTTTAAGTCGCCTATGCATTCCGCTTCATTGTGAGTTCTAGCTGGATAGCACAGAAGAGACAAAAAAAAACAATTTAAAAATAAATTTCCTATCAAATTACTTTTGTAAATTAATTATTCTTTCACACTGGCCGTGTGTAGGCTAAATTGTGGAACCGTTGAGTCAGACTGAAAAATTCAATGCCATAGCCGGGATTTGAACCACGGATCTTCAGGTTTCCGTCCAGCCGCACTACCATTGTGCTACTATGGCCAACGTGCCGATATGACATTAAATTCTCCAACTGACTCGTATTTTCCCGGTAAACCACTTAGGAGTTCTCATAAACACATGAGACAACTACCTTAATGGCGACTTACTTACTTATATTTTTGAAGGCTGTTGAACTTATATATCTATGTACTAAGTTTGATAAGTACCAAAATTTGTTTTCGGATTAGTTGGTCTCAAAACATAGGTACACATATATCAAGTGAAATCTCGTCATTAAATTTTTAGGTGGTTTACACTGCGCCCTCTACTTGGAAAATATAAGAGCGAAAGTGTTCGCTGAAAGGAGAGTTCAAGAGGAGTGTTTTGTTAACGGGTCGTTCACTACCTTACTAGGCAGCTTCAGTAGTGGAACGACGCTCTGGAGCTTAACTATGAGCCACTCCATGCAGCTCTATGGCACGTCTATCTTATTATTCGCATAAAATGGTTTTTGCCATCTTCTTGGCTTTTTTTTTAATTTTGTTTAGAATTAATTTTTTTTTTTTTTTTTAATCTTTAGTTAAGTGCTATTAGTGAGGGATTCCTTTTAATTACGAGGATCGGCTGTTAAGTCCAGGTCCTCACAATAAAAAAGTTAAAAAATGTTAATTTGTTTATTTATTTCTCAACATAATCTTCATAAAGGCTATTACATTTGTCATATCGGTGTTCTAAGTTAATTAAATCATCTCTAGTGCGATTTATCATAGTCCTCAAAATAGCTGTTCACCGCATTAATGACCTCCTATTTTCTGTGAAATCTTCGTCCCCCAAGAAACTTTGTAGGTTTCGGGAACAGGTGGTAGTCACTGGGTGGTAGATCTGGAAAATAGGTTGGATGTTCAAGCAATTCAAACTTTAATTCGCACGTTCTTCCCATTGCAATGACTGAACGATGGGTCGGAGCATTTTCGTAAAGAAACGAGACTTTTTTTTCTTTGCCAATTGAGGTATTTTTCTATTCACCTCATCACTCAAACGTTGCAGTAAGCTTGCGTAGTAGTCACCAGTGATATATTTATCCTTTTTCAAGTAATCAATAATAATTCTCTGTCAACACCAGAAAACACTTGCAATAACCTTTTTAGCCGACAAAATTGACTTTGCCCTTTTTGGAGTTGGTTCATCTAGCGCAATCCACTGTTTTGACTGCGAGTTACTTTCCGGAGTGTAGTGATGTATCCAAGTTTCATCCGTGGTAATTCACTGGGAACTTTTGTAGAGCTCCAAATTCTTAACAGAAACAGTTTTTCTTTGCAACTTTTAATCAGGTGGCATTGGGCACCCTTCTTGCACAGACCTTGTGAAAGCCTAAAACATTAATTCAAATATTACCTGCACCTTGTTTAGGATGTTTACAGCCTCTGTTATCCCAAACAACTTTGACCTGCCATTTCATTGTGTCCTACCATTTCGTAAATTCCCATTTTGTCGACTGTCAGATAAATTCCTGTTTTTTCGACTGGCTTTTAACCTAATACATCGGTGTTATTAATAACTCCCTTTTCGTCGATTCACTATACTTCCTTCACACGTATACAGACTTAGGATTGTGAAAGTAAATGATTGCAAATTTACTGTTTGATTGAAATTCACGAGCTGTTATGATGGTTTGTTCAAAAGTTTTATCCAAAGTTTAGTCTCGCCATAGTAAATGAACTATACTTAAAATTCAATCTGTAATTACAGATTTTATGAAATTTGAGAAGATACACCTCATTAGTCCAATGTTGCTATGTAAAGTAATCGTCGAAGAGTTTGACCTACTATAATACAATCACCTAAAAGATCCCGAAGATTGTTTTATTCTTTGATCCAAATCTTATATCATCCCTACACAGTATTGGCAGTTCTATGTCGTTCATTATGACAAACACAAATGTGATCGTTTTCGAGCCAATGACTTACAAAATAATCGTTAAATTCGACTATGGTTTCAATTATAGTGCTGTTTCCATGATATATAGAAATCCATCTTCGATGTAATCTGGTGGGCTACGCAAGGGCAGCGCAAATTCCTATATGATCTCGAATTTCCTTTTCCTGTTTTTATAGCTGAGTAAGCCCAAGTTCCTGAGATTTTCTCCAAATGGCTCGGTTAAAGTGGAAATTACAACCTTTGATTTCCGAATTCGAAAAGAAAAAAGAAAATACAGCTTTTATTGCACTGATTGCCACTATTCAAAATCAGTTTGGAACTTTTGAGGGTTAAATTGTGGTATTTTATCCGTCAATAAGAGGAATAACCAACAATAACCCCCCCCCCCCCCGATCGGGTAACAGGGATACAGAACTAGAACTACGTTTGCTGTCTCGCTTGTGCTTCCGACAACCATATGGATAGTATATAGTTGATCAAATAACGGAGAACAAGGCTTAAAAGTTACATCTCCAAAGGAACATGTTCCTGAGTTTAGCAAAATTGCGCTTCTGAAAATACCAGGAAATGGTCTTCAGTGATATTACGAAAAGAACGAAATCACTCAAATGTTCCGTAATAATAATAATAATAATAATAATAATAATAATAATAATAATAATAATAATAATAATAATAATAATAATAATAATAATAATAATAATAATAATAATAATAATAATAATAATAATAATAATAATAATAATAATAATAATAATAATAATAATAATAATAATAATAATAATAATAATAATAATAATAATAATAATAATAATAATAATAATAATAATAATAATAATAATAATAATAATGATAATAATAATAATATATTGGCGACGAGTTGGGAGGGTATGTATTCCCAAAGTTATGTCTTACATAATATAAATGTTCCACTGAGGCACATGTGGGTATTTGGGACACAAAATTTAAACATTTGTCTTTAACACTTAGAATTTATTGACAATTTATTTGCGGTATCGGCGTCCGTTCTTCTCTGGCCATTTTGTTAATTTAGTAATACATATTTCAACTTCGTTTTTGGCATTGTATTCACACGTATGATCACAGTTATTAAGTAGATATTGTTGATATCTGCGAGTCGGTTGAAATATTTCCAGGGCATTTCGTCGGCTTCCCTCTTTTTGATTCAACAATTTCAAACTCCATTTTTTTAAGCTGTACTGAACAATGAATTTACCCTTGTTAACTCACTGAACGCCTGCCATAAACTATAAGTGAACACTAAATGCCTACAATAAACTGCGACGACAAAACTGGAAGCGTCATAGCCAATCAGCCTTGAGTCGACGAAACGGTAAATCTACAAAATGGAAATGTACGCTTCCAGTACTAAACGGTGAATATTTCCCAATTATTTCTGGAGTTGTGACTTCCACAGGACGTCCAGAGTGAGGTTCAGTACTACTGTTGGTATGTCCCATTTTAAACTCAGCAACCCAGCTTTTAATCACTGTATATGAAGGGGCAGTCTTTCAAAGTACTGGCTATTTTATTTCCGCCTTGATTTCTTTAGGCGTTAAGTCTTTCAAATGGAAGTATTTAATCACTGCTCGTTTTCCCAAAACCTCCATTTTCATGAAAACTCTACACTTCTCTTGCTTAAAATACCGCCATTCAAAAACTAAACTGTGGATACAAGCTAGTCTAGAGTTAAACTATATGATGCTATCCGTCAAACTGGCCAATGACGCCATCTCTAAGCGAGGCTTGAACTTATCAGCCGATCCTCGAATGATGGCATGATTCAAGCGATTTGCAACCTTCTGTGACTCCTTCACTTCACCTCTTCCTGCTGAGGGAGTGGCAGATAAAATAAATCGTGTAAGTAGCACTGGCAGATGCTCCCCTCAGTTATATAACATGTGTACTAAGTTTCGTATCAGAGGAAGTAATCTAAGACAGCGGCTAGAAAAAGATTGTGAATGTGGCATGTGAGGCTTTCATCGAATGTTTTGCACAGTTATGTACTCTTCTTGAATCTATTGTACAACCTAAGAGAAACGCCAATGAACTACAAAGCGTACATTAAACTTCCTCTACAAAGCTTGCACATGCCAACATCTATTCTACAATGCAAGGAGTGGTAGTGAACGATATACCACAACGTCTGAGCAAGCTGCGCTAGCAGCAATGTAATTTCCTAACTTCCTGGGGGTTTCCTTCTTACAGCTAACAGCGTTATCACTCAATTTCCTGCCGTCCACCTCAAGACAGGACCACCTCCTGCTTCACTTGTTTTCAGCACAGTGTTGGACAGAGTTTTAACATCCGCCGGCGAGAACGTTCCTCTTAATTTCATCAAAAAAGAAATAATGCTGTCAAGAAGATGCATCAGTGGCTGCAGCCTTATAGGAAATGTAGCTCTGCTCTGCCATTCTCATGATAGGGCAGCCTGGCGAATATCAGCCCACACAAATAACATTTTTTGCTTTTTTCACGCTCTAATTAGTTGGAATGTCCTTGTAATATTTTAACTCAGTATTATGTAATTTACACTTTATATATTGTGACTTTGTGGGTTCGTGAAATGAAAAGTCCAATTGCACCACTCAAAAACGTTCTTTATTTCCACCGACTTACAGTTTAACACTTGCCAATTACACAGAATTACGTAATGCACACAATTACGATTCACCAGTTCGTCCGTTACAATTTCACTTGCACTCGTAATTACGTACAATCCTCCGATGCACTCACACAGTCTTCTCGTCGTACACTAGCACTGCATTCTTACGCCAAGAACCGACTAACTGACACACTTACTGCCGTCGTGTTGCTTATATAGGGTCAGCTGGGGGATCGAGAATGTTCTGGATTAGATGAAATATCCCGTAAGTTCGAGAAATCAAGGGCAGCGGAAAGAGGCGGCACGGTAATGTTTTTTTTTTTTTTTTTCAGCCACCCCAGCTTTAACGAGGGGGCGTGTCCGAACACCTCCGTCTCCTGCTGCTGCTTCCAGCCGGTTCTATAGGGTGTTCCAACGTTCGGGTAACAATATATTAAAATGGTGCTGTTCTACTATTTTGTACTGTAAATTCTGTACTAAACTAAAGAAAGAATCAACTCATGTGCTTACTAGTACAGCGGTAAATCCTGACCTGTAAGTTTTGGAACTTCTGCTCTAAACTTTGGTATACAAGTACGGCGCCTTCTGTGAATTTGGGGCGTTATAATTCTCCAGCTTAATCAGCCATACGTTTGGGCGAAATATTTGTGGCGTTTTCCTCCACTCGCAGCATATAGGAAGCACGTTCACTGTTTGGAAGATCCAGGTCGAGATTTGATTAAGTAAGAGTCATGAGATCTTTTTATTTCAGGTGTGGATTTTTGGTGACAAAAATAAAATTTTATACGACTCCGATTTCGTAATGTATTATTTAATTGTATAATCTGGATTACATTTTACTAAAACTTGCTTTCTTAATCAATCACTGTAGGTTACCTCCAACACATCAATAAATCCTTATTTTCAAGTTAATATACATAATTTCAGTTAATTACTTAAAATTCATCATTTTTGAACGTCCACTCATCACTATTACGAATACTGAATAACTCTTTTTGAAGGATATTAATTTTCCGTTACAAAGCTTTTATATTCACCGCAACATTTTTGCATCGTCATGAAACAAGACTAAAGAACATACATCTATCTTAAGATTATTGATTTTTTTGTAACTATCGTTACTACTCTATTAATTTTGTGACTGGCCGATTTACTGCTACGTCATCACAATACGTAATACAATTATTACTACGGCCAATCACATATATAGTCATTACATGGCCTACGAAATCACAATAAAACACAATATTCATATAAAAAGTTCTAACTAAAACATATAGTTACAAACTTAAGCCATCTGACTTTTTTCTTGCTTAGTATACAATGTGCATTCTCCAATTTGGCTATTTTCTTCAAGTTATACATTCTGATAAACTCTCAATTCTAGTACTGTTCATTACGCAATGAAATCATTCTGAAAGTACGTTTCTCCCCTGACAAGAAACTTGACACAAAACTTGCAATTGTTTTCAGGCGATTGATGTGCTGTCGATGCGACGAAATAAATACTCAGTATGCTCGACGAGTTAGTCATTTACAAAAGGGAAGCGGCACCTCTACTGTTTGTCGTTAAGTTCCGTGTGGAGCGGAAAGAAAAAGAGGCGAGGTTAATTACACCGGTACGAGCGAGGAAAAGTGAAAGGACAGTGAAACCTAAACTAAGTCACATTAGGAAGTAACAGTCAAAACAGTATATTGTCACAACATGCAAAACCGTCACTACTGTTTATGTTCTCAAAACGATGTAACGATTTTGGCAAAAATCGTCCAATGTTCGACACGAGAAAATGCATAGCTTGAATTTTCAGGATGTATACTATGAAATGTCTTATTTGATTGCACTTCTGTCACAAAGAAATACCAAAAAGCTACAGCAAAGAAGTACTATAGGAAACATGTAAATTTTATTAAAATACATAACGTACTAAAATTCTCTTATCAGCAGTTTTCAAAGTATTTCATTTTGCGAAACCATATATTTCCTAAGAACCGTCAAAAGGACATTTCCATATAGGTTTCATTTTCGTTCTCCTGACTTGCATTTTGTTTTTCCTCACAAAGAATAATCATTTGAAAGATGTTTTAGTACGCTGGAGCCTTCCTCGTGGACTTGAATGATTTCTGGATATATGTATCTCTTTAACTGCTCTCTTCTTCCATCACGTGGAGTCAAGAGTATTCTAGTTCCTCTTAAACCTTAAGCCCGTAGGCGACGGGTTGAAGAACGAAATCTCCGAATCGATTTCTAGATATTAATGTAGGTATTTAAATAACGGAACCTGAATGTAAAAGTCATTTTCTACATGATTATACAGGGAATATACTATTTGAATTTCTCATTAGGAGAGAAATTCATGTGAATGAATCAACTTAAACTTTTAAAATTCTAACCATGTTCCAGAGGTATTAAACCCGTGGCGCGACAGCCCTATGCAGAGCCTTGGCCTACCAACCCGATTGCCGGCCTCACGCCCACATACGCACGGCAGAGGTGGGCGATCATCCAACCGATACGGGGAGGAGATGTCAGCATCTCGGCATCCCCCAGCCAGAATGTTGGTTTTTCATGACCAGGGTCGCTTACCTAGCGTAAGCTCCTCACTTGCCTCAAGATGCTGAATGGGCACCGGTCCTATACCCGGGACCGAAAATTCCCACCACATGGGTGGGATCGAACCCGGGCCGCTTTCCGTGGCGAGGGACCAAGGCATGCTGCCTTAGTTCGCTACACCACGGCGCAGGACGTAACAGAGGTATACTCCATAAAATTGCAAAGACCTTCCGTGTGCCAGCTATGTAATTAATAGTCATAACCAAATTATTCACACTTTCAAAGTGTGTCACAAAACAAGTTTGTTACTTAATCTAAGTGACACCTGCGGCCAATTTACATATTTAAATTAGGTAGGTGGGTGTCATTCAGGAATTCTACGGAGAGATACTGATTTTAGACTTATTCAATGAACCTTCAAAATGTTGAAAATGTTGCACATGTTGAAATGTTAAACTTTTCAGCCTGGACCTCGGACATACGCTTTAAATAAGAGTTTTGCTTTGATGTAATTTGAAACGAACTCACTCATTTACACGAGAGAGTCTAACTTATTTTACAAAACTCTTAGTTAGAGGTCTTGGAATATGTTTGTAGTAATAGAAAGAGATTCAATGCACACAAAAAGGCATGGGATGCTGTAAACATCCAGCTTCAGCAATTGACTACATGAATCAATTTTATAAACGAAAAGACGCACTCAGTATCAAAAAACATTCTACCACATCTTGACTTACATTAATAAGGACTTTCTCAATCCTACTATCGTTTATTTTTATATAGGCTCTACAAATAATCTTGCAAAGGCCTAGTGAATAACTAATATAGAATATTTGATTTTACGAAATGAATAGCACAATATTTTGGAAATTACTGAAACCACAAAAACTCGATTTTTCTTTTTAGTTTACCGTACTTTAACCGTTTAGGTCATACTGGCCGGCGAGTGGCTGAAGTAGTTGCAATGATGCTTAAACGGGCCGGTGAACCATAGAGAATAGCTGAAAATTGAGCTAAAATATAAAAATTGGATATCTACGGCCTTAAGCGGCACTTACAAATTTGACCATGTCTCAAATAACTTTCCTAAATTCCGGACATAATAATGGACGGGAAGTCACAAGGTGGAACTGTTTACTTTATGGTTTTTTTTTTATTTTAATTAATACCCTATACCTAAATTATAAGCATGCCATATCCGGCAACTTTTAATAAGTATTCACAACAGTTCTATAGGGTAAATATCAAGGCAAACATGTTTAATTTTATTTATTTCGCAAAACCACACTCCATCTTTCTGAAATCGTTGTGTGATTTCATGACTCGTGATACTACTTATGTAAATGGGGGATATTGAATGATTGAATTGATATGCTCTGGCTAGCACAGAGCATCTTCAACGGTTTCTTAGTATTTCTATACTCTCCGGAGGAAACAAACAGCTGACGTAATTTTGAATTCGCCGATGTAAATTTCAAGCTACGAAGTGAAAAAGACGGGAAAGATGACTAGAGTTAAGTGACGGTATTTGTAGAATTATACTCGTACAAACGTTAACTTTTTCGATTAACTACTTAAAATATGCAGTGAAAGCATTGAATTCCATTCAAAATTTAATATTGATATTTCGTCGAAAATCCGTATTTGGAACTGTAAAATAAAGAGAAAGAAAGAAAGAAAGAAGAAAGAAGAAAGAAAGAAAGAAAGAAAGAAAGAAAGAAAGAAAGAAAGAAAAGAAAGAAAAGAAAGAAAAGAAGAAAAGAAAGAAAAGAAAGAAAAGAAAGAAAAAGAAAGAAAAGAAAGAAAAGAAAGAAAAGAAAGAAAAGAAAGAAAAGAAAGAAAAAGAAAGAAAAGGAAAGAAAAGAAAGAAGAGAAAGGAAAGAAAGAAAGAAAGAAAAGAAAGAAAGAAAGAAAGAAAGAAAGAAGAAAGAAAGAAAGAAAGAATAAAGAAAGAAAGAAAGAAAGAAAGAAGAAAGAAGAAGAAGGAAGGAAGGAAGGAAGGAAGGAAGGAAGGAAGGAAGGAAGGAAGGAAGGAAGGAAGGAAGGAAGGAAGGAAGGAAGGAAGGAAGAAGGAAGGAAGGAAGGAAGGAAGGAAGGAAGGAAGGAAGGAAGGAAGGAAGGAAGGAAGGAAGGAAGGAAGGAAGGAAGGAAGGAAGGAAGAGAAGGAAAGAAAGAAAGAAAGAAAGAAAGAAAGAAAGAAAGAAAGAAAGAAAGAAAGAAAGAAAGAAAGAAAGAAAGAAGAAAGAAAGAAGAAAGAAAGAAAGAAAGAAAGAAAGAAAGAAAGAAAGAAAGAAAGAAAGAAAGAAAGAAAGAAAGAAAGAAAGAAAGAAAGAAAGAAAGAAAGAAAGAAAGAAAATTGAATCAAAGATATAGTATTTTATAATTGTGAGTGGTTCTGAATACCGTAACTAGCAAACGAAAAATTGGATAAATATTGAGCTGGGTATTTAAGTTTAACATCTACCATTAACATGAAATATTTCGTTACATTTTACGTTGTCCAAAGACCCTCAACGGTTACGATGAGTTGTATGGGAAATGAAATGTGCTTCAAAAATGTTTCGTTAGCAGCTTCTGAAGTACTCTCCACTCTGAATTAATCTTTTTGCATAACTGGTAAGAATTAAAAACCAAACAAACGCACTCTTTGTTAAATACATTGTTAACACCTTAAACATGTCCAAGAAATTCCATCTTATTGGTTAGAATTTTTAACTTTGCTATACTTTTTCAAGTGTTAACTTGGCATTAGTTTCTTTATTGAGGTGATGCAGAAGCCACGGAATTTCAAGGGCAGCATATGTTGACCCGCTTTTTAAACATTTTATTAGAGCTTTAGCCTGCCGTATTCATTCCTCTTGTGTCTCTAACGAAATGTGTAACTTAACTACTTCTACAACTACAAAGATGAAGCTTTCGTAAGAATAGCATACGGCAGAACGGGCAGAGAGAATCGATTGATGCCACATAAATTTTTTGTTTCTACTTATCATTCACATAAGGCCTCGTTTGAGCACGCGATTTCGTGTCGAACGACAAAGAACGATGCGACAAGCTACAATTTTTAATGGTCTATGCGCATGCAGCAGTTCCTCCTGTGTACTTTTGGGTGATATCTGTTTCAACATGCCGTATCCACGCTCGGCACCGCAGCTAGTACGGATCCGAGCGTATTGTACTGTTATTATAAACTTTTTAACCCTCAAACTCAGACAAAACGACACTGGGCTTATATGCGATGATAGTGCAAAGTTCCTGGACCATATGAATAAGGTCCATCTTCAATAACATACCCGTTCCACCTGCAAATATCTTCCAGCCACTTTATCCTAGGTCTAGTGATTCCATTAACTTTAAATTCTAACCTTTGTAAAGTCAATTCTGTATTTGACAATCTATTTAATTCTTCTCCTATTTCTTCATTTTTATGTGACCCAGTTTAGTTCACCATTAATTCCTCTCAAAAATATATTTTTTAAAGATTAAAGCAAGACAAGAAACTCACAAGACTTTATAAAGTAATGGCAATACTAGTGCTGATTTACGGAAGTGAGGCACGGACCGTAAGGAAAAAGGAGAAGATTAGAATACAAGCTGTCGAGATGAGATACTTAAGATCAGTTAAGGGATGTACGATAGGAGAATCATATCAGAAATGAAGTAATCAGAGACGAATTGGGGTACAACCATTAATAGAGGAAATACAAAGGTATATAAACAAATAGACTGAACACCTTCATCGAATGAGAAAAGTGAGAATACCAAAACAATCTAACTATAAGCCTAGAGGAGAAGATTAATAGGACATCCACAGGAAAGAAGGCTTTAAGAAATATGTAACAGAAACACCAAGCCCGCCTCGGTAACGTAGATGGTAGCATGTCTGCCTCACGTTCAAGAGGTCCCGAGTTCGAATCTTGGTCAGGGTGAGTTACCTGGATAAGGTTTTCTCCGGGGTGTTCCCTTATCCTCAAAGACGAATGTCAGTTAACTCTAAGCTGCATGGACCCCGGGCAAATTTGAGCACCATTTCATTTCACCCAATTCATTCACCGTCCGATATGACTTAACGTTGGAGGACGTAAATTAAAAAAAAAAAAAAACTAATTCCTAATCCTTAAGCAAAGAAATCTCATTTCTGAGGCCCATATTTTACTTTTTTAATTGTTTACAATTCTCTTTCATACGATATAAAACGTAAAGCCATAAGAAGTTTAGACAATTTCAGTTTTGATTGTCTGCTAAGTTCGTTTTTAAAAACTGGATTAATTGTTCCATATATTCCTTGAAATTTGATAATTTTAGGCCTATATCAAAACCCCTACCATGTCCAACATAATGAACTAAATAATTAAAATAGTCACCTTTATGGGAAATTGAATGCGATTTTCTGGGCCTTATACCCCAAACTGAACTCTTAACATGAATTTCCTCTATATTGCGATCCCTATTTGTTAAAAATATGTATGACGGAAATAAGATCATTCCCACAAAATTTAAAGCACCGATTCTAATAAAAACTCAAATTTCAGCTCTTCGTTTCCCAAAATGGCAGCACCGACTCGTCTGCCTGCAAACAATGCGACAAGGCAGGTAAGTGTAAACAGACCCGTACACACCAATGAATATTGAGGACAGGTCGCGCAAAATAAATGAATTCATGCTTTTGAATTCACGCAACACAGAATTTTCCGCCTCTGTCGCGTCGAGTGCTACCAATACACCAATTAAACTCAACCTTGTTTCAAATCGCACTGTACAAATCGAGCGACCGAAATACTTCAATAAATAGATCTAAACAACTCATCGGAGAAAACAGTAGACGTCTAAGTTTGCTTAGGGAGAAAAACTGAGTAAAAAGAGTTTGATTTAAAGGTTTTCAAGAACGTTGTGCAGAGGAAGAGGGTGGAGAGAAGAAGCTAAAGGAGGGAGTATAAGAGAAATCGCGATGGTATCTGCCAGCACCAAAATAAGATGTCTCATTATACCTGTATTGCACAATGCAGCACTTTTTCTATTACTGTAGCGTCTTATACAGAGAAAGGTAAAGGACAAAGCCCCAGCGCCAGGCATTAAGAACTTTCCTCGATAAAGCCCCAACTTCTGTTACAGAAAACAGAAAAGTTGTGTTGTAGTACGGGGAAATCCGTTTTAGCTTGAAAATCTCAAAGCAGGGGAGTTGCTAAGGACTTTTCACTTTGCACGCGACTTTTATCACCTGCCCACGCTCTAAAGCAACACCGTTCTCTTACACCAATAGTAACACCTCAAGATTAATTTTACCCTCAAGCCTAGTGGAAACAAATATGCGAGCCTTCGTATACTTGTACATACTACTAAAAGTCCTATAAAATATGGTCAACTAACATTTTTAACAGTAGCAGAACAGACCTTCAAACTGGGAGCATATTCCATGGTTAGCTAACAGAGGTCTAAGAAAAATCTGTTACACTCACGCAGTTTTCTCTAACATAGTTTACTTTAATAGCTATTCTTGGGAAACCTTATTTCTTTATCTATCACATATTCGTAAATGATAAATAAAGAATTCTGCTCCATCCAATGTGAAATATGGAGTTCACAAATTCAAACCCGTTAAAATACAGAACTTAGTATTTAAATTCAGCATCTTCCAAGAAAATGCCTTACATAGATCAAGAAAATCCTCCCACCCCAAACTGGCCATTACGAGGGTGCTCTAAAAAGTCCTCGGCCTCACCCAAAGATCTCAGTACTAATTGCATATTTGTCCCCCCTTACGTTGGTACACATGTTAATAGACCCTGTGTATAATTACAAGTAATTCTGTGGTGGTAGCGTTTCTGCCTTACGTTCAAGAGGTCCCGAGTTCGAATCTAGGTCAGGGTGAGTTACCTGTATAAGGTTTTTTTCAGGGTTTTCGCTTATCCTGAAAGACGAATGTCGGTTAACTCTAAGCTCTATGGACCCTGGTCTAATTTGAGCATCATTTCACCCTTTCCATTCAGCGTTCGATATGACTTAACGTTGAAGGACATAAATTACTACAACAACAAAATTCTAGCCAATAATTGACTGTAGGCAGTTGTTTGAAGCAGTGGAAATGCACATTGCTTTGAAAATGGAGAAATTCGAGTATCGTGCTATAGTAAACTTCGTAAAAGAAGGTTTAAAATTTATTTGTGGATTGTAAATGTGTATGGCGACTCTTCACATTCAGTTTCCACTGTGAAGAAACGGACAGCCAATTTTAAACGTAGCGTAAACACGTACAAGACGATCCACGCTAAAGTACCCCAAAAACTGTAGCTACCTGGAAATCATTTAAAAAGTGCACGACATGATTTTGAAGGTTTGGCGTACAAAGGTGCGTGATATCGCTAATGTTTTTTGGAATTTCTAAGGAACGTATTGGTCACATCTTGCATCAGGAACTAGACATGAAAAAGCCTTGCGCAAGATGGGTGCTGCGTATCTTTACTGTGGATAACAAACGTACTCACACGACGCTTTCGGAAAAATGCTTGGCGCATCTTCAGAAGAACAGAAATTATTTTTTATGCCGATACCTCACAATGGATGAAACATGGGTTCACCACTACACACCCGAATCCAAGCAACAGTCGAGCCATAGGTTAGAAGCTGGTTCTTCAGTTCCAAAGAAGGTGAGGACGGTGACATCGGCGGGAAAGATCATGGCGTCATTGTTTTGGGATGGCAAAAGAATTTTGTTGATTGACTACTTCGAAAAAAGATAAGCCATTACTAGAGAATACTACTCTCACCTTCTAATCAAACTGAATACAAGCATTCGTGAAACAGACCCGGGTTTAAAAAAGAAAAGAAAAAAATTCCCTTAGGAAAAGACACAAAAGTGTCTTGGCAATGGGGAAATTGAGAGATTTGATCTAGGAAGTGCTAGAACTTCCACCCTAATCCCCAGGTTTGGCTCCCCCGGACTTCCATCTGTTTCCAGCACTGAAGAAATTCCTCGCTGGTAGGTGCTTTCCGTCCAATGAAGAAGCAATTGCAGATGTAAATGGCTACTTTGCAGCACTTCCAGAGAAATACTACAGAGGGGATAATGGCATTGATACACTACTTCAATTCATGCCAGAGGATCTACTCCCATTAGTCCTGGACCCGTAGGACCAAGGACCCGGGCCTCTTTCTACCAGGGAGTTACCCAGCTGTCCCAAAAGGGCACCCGGGCCTTCGAGGCTCTTTCCATGGGGCAAGACCTAGAGACTAACAAGCACCCCCATCTGGCCCTGTGGACTCAAGACGGGATGGAAGTGGATACGCCACTTACGCGCGCCAACTGCAAAATGGGAAGGCTATCGATATGCCCTCGGTGGGGCCGCCTGGTGATCTAGCACACCTTCTACTAGCTGTGCTGGCTTATTCGCGGGAATATTAATTGGTTCCATCAACCCCGTCCGGAGACGTACCCGATCTCCCACGGGTATCGAAAACCAAATGTTCGGCCCGAGGTTCCTCTGGTAACGTCAGAGGTACCACGAGTGCTAGGGATCCGCAGGACCTGGACAAAATGTATTGATATTAGAGGAGATTATGTTGAAAAATAAAACTACTCTGAAAGCATGAAACGTCGTTTTTTAACTATCAGGCCGAGAACTTTTCAGATCATCCTCATACACGCAACAGATCTCATATAACAGCTGTGACGATTTTGATTTCAGTGGAATATTAACTCATTTTCAAGACAAATGAAACGTATATCTTAAATTTCCTGGAAATGTCCTCATAACTCTTTTGCTTTTGGATGACTATCAAACGGTGAGACAGAGAAAATTTCAATCTACAAAAAATGTACATCTAACTAATAAAAAAAATTATGTCCGATTCATATTCATTTTTCACCTCTTGGTGCTGCTAAGAGACTTGAAATTTCAAAGGTATTACATGGCAACAGCTAATTCATCATCCCTGAAAGCCTAAATTCAAATTCGCCCTACACCTACAAACTAATTAGAAATAGAGTAGCATTTGAAACAATAGTTTTACAAGAGTAGGCAAAGCCCGCCTCGGTAGCGTAAATGGTAGCATGCCTGCCTCACGTTCAAGAGGTCGCGAGTTCGAATCTCGGTCAGGGTGAGGTACCTGGATAAGGTTTTTTCCGGGGTTTTCCCTTATCCTGATAGTCGAATGTCAGGTAACTCTAACCTCCATGGACCCTGGACTCATTTGAGCATCTTGTCACCCATTTCATTCATCGTCCGATATAACTTAACGTTGGAGGACGTAAAATTACAACAAACAAAAAAGTAGACCAAGTCATACGAGAGCAACAATTGTTTTATGGAGTGAATCATGTTCCACATACTCCCTGTCATATGTTTCAATTCTCAACTGTTTAATCAATATCATTTTCAATTTTTGAAATTGGTATACGTTGGTCATTCTTTATGTTTCAGACAATTTGAAAGCCATCACAAAACTACCAACTATGCTCTTAAAAGCATTGACTGTCACCTTAAGTATACCGCATTAACATATTCACCTTACACCGTTAACAAAAATATATTTTCTGCAAATGTTTATCTCAATTAACATGAAAGAGCAATAAACATGTTTAAAAATAATTTTTACAAAAGTAAAGAAAACCATGATAATGCAACATATCAAATGTTTAGAAAAGGTTCATGAGTGAGGAGGGGGAAGGAGGGGGTTTTATTTCTCGCGATTTCATGAAAGGAACGTGTAATTTTAAAGACAGCATATAAAGATCAATACTTTAACATCTGAATATCGCTACTCCCTTTGTATATATAACCAAATATATAATATATTTCTCAAATGTGTAAGAGAAAAGTAAAGTTCTGTGTGTATTATTCATATACCTACCAAAGAAACAATGAAGGATATAGTAATGTGAGCGTAACACATCTGAGCTTTTACGTTTCCTATGGTTTTTAAAATACACAAAAATGTAATAAAATGTGGGGAAAAAACATTTTCAACGTGCTTACCCATCCATCATACTGGAATTAAACTACTTACACCCGACGTTAACGGTTTCCAACTACGACAAACTAAATCACTTCATTCATCATGTGATGTCAACAACTACCAAAGTGACTTGTACAATATTGGAAAAGTCACTCAGGGAACACTGGCCAGTCAAGATAGCAACTCAAGGCAATAAGGGAGGGATTCTAGGGCTGTTTTAGATACAGGTAATCGAAGATGTACCTAAGTCAAGGAATTGTAGAGCACAACTAAGCGGAAATACAAGTTATGTAACATATTAGGGTTGCACTTCAATAATATTCAATAAATGGTGTAACATTTATGTAACAAGTGAAGTAGTGTATAAATGTATACATTGTGAAACAAATGTCGAGTACATAAAAAAGGACAATGGAGAAGCACGTGTTTTACGCAATAAAACAAGTTGTTACGGTGTTCAATATTGTGAATACTTAGCTCATTAAGACACGCATGCTAATAATAGTAATGGCGTAATGAACTAAGTTATGATATCCTTTTCTGAAAAGTGAAAGTGCAAAAACCTCTTATGTTATAAAATGTAGATATGATTTTATAACTGTTTATCATGCTGTTCTTATAAGCTACGTCACAGTCCTTAGGAACTGCTCACTTCTTCCCCATGAAGGGAATGCATGCAAGTGGCTGGTTTATGGTTCAACGAGTCCGGTAATCAGATGAAACGCGCGGAGGGAGCCTAACGTTCCATTTACGCATGAACGTAACGCTCTCAATTGTCTGCTATGTTATTTCACGATTCATTTCCTGCAATTTATAACGTTAAGATTTTGTAAAATGTATCTTAACTTCTTTGTAATCTTATTATGACGCTGTTAAAACTTGTCGAGCAGATTATTGATTTGTTGTACAACTACACAATCTAAGCATTAAGTAAACATCATCAACTTTTCATGGTTTAAGCAATCAAGGCTCGTTCCGGTCTCATAAATTTTAAATTAAAAGTGTTGCATCAATATTTTTCTTGGCCTGCCAATATTTTTTCTACCTAATGGCTTGTTCTTCGTAACATACAATTTATAATGCTATGATTGCACCAACAAGACATATTAGGCACCATCTAAAGTTTCGCTTTTCAGAGAGTAAAGCATGGTTTTGTGTATGCAACAAACGGATGAGCAGTTCTATTTTTTTTTTCTTTTCTGTTGGAAACGGTTTTCTAACGTGTCTCCTAGAACATTTGGTTTGCTAATACATCTGTATGCATGAAACGTTATTTGGATCTTGGTAAGCCTAAAAGAAAGGCAATAAAAAACTTATGTTTAGTGCTTAGCAGTCGAGGGCATATTCTACGATTAACATTTTACTTAACTAAAGCTTCGCCGTGTAATCACTTTCCTTAAACCAGAAAAAGCAAAAATCAGTCCATCTTTCTTTTAAGGTAGATATAAACCCTTTGAATATTCGTTATGAAATTGATAGTTTTTACAAGCATCATCCTCGTTCGCCGATATGAACTGTTTTAAAAATACTTCTCTATGCCTTATGGTTTATCAGTTGAAAACTTACAACTCCAACCAAGATGATTCCCTATTTTCCCCAGAGCCTGGAAGTATAAATGAGAGTGTGAATGTGTACGTGATATGATGATAAAATTTCTAAATACAAGCAACCCAACGTATACGGGTTAACAACAGCGATATGTTCCAAAGGAGAACGGCCGCCGGTATGACCACTACAGTTAAATGGAACAAAAAGCTTACACAAAATTCTTTTCAATGAAGAGTACTTTCCAGGTTATGCTAAAAATCTTTAAGATTTAAATTTTAGCTGGCACATAAATATTTCTGATATGCGATGCTTTAGTGCTAAAAGTTGAAAACGTTTTGAAAAATCAAAAGCAACGAAATTCTTCATCTGTAGAGTAGTTTTGGGGTAGGGAAATTTTCTTGAAATCTTCTGGTCCCGCACTTGGAAGGCGCTGTGCTTCAAATGGGATGATGTTTGTCCTTGAGCGCTATTACCAATCGGAGTACTGCGGTGTTGTCGTACTGCATTCCCCCTAAGTGGTGCGTGACGAGCACCAAACTAATAAATCTCAAATAAATACTATTCGCGCTAAGACAAAAATTCAGATTTTGCCAAAACTGATCCTTGTGGAAGGAGAGAGCAATGCATTTGACATAACAGTAAAAATAGCTCAAATAGATTTCCTAATACAAATAAAGTAGATACCATTATATTATAACAATGCATTGCGACGTAAGCACTGTAATGAATATAATTAATGGTTGGCATGTATGCGTGAACGTATATTTGAAATTACTCAGAACTGAAACGTAAACATTTGGCATGACGTGATTAAAGAAATATGTATAATACTTTGAATAAGCCCAAGTGTTGGTTAAATTCGATGAGAGGAAACAATACATTCCTGCTGGTCTGGCAGAACGTGTCGGGTCACATTATATCTTTGTTTATGAATGGTTCGTAATCTCGATTTACTCTAGAGAGTCCAAATCAGTGCTATTCAGTTACTCTTCCATGAAATAGTGTATCAGCCGGATCAATGAGGTATGATCCACCCTCGCCCCTTACTACTCCCAGAACAATCCAATTGAGTTAATGTGGGCTCAAATTATATTACAAATAGAAATAATATTTTTAAACTGACTGACGTTGAACGACCTATTCACGAAGAAATTAACAAGGAACACAACAAGACTGGGAAAACTGCGTGAGACATCAGATAAACTACAAGAAGACGACTTTTGGAAAGAAATAGCACGTAACGAAATTTTGGAACCTATCATCATGAATTTGCAGTACTCAGACAAGGAAGGCAATGACATTGGCGAATTATTTCTTAACGTAACATTTACAGCTATGCGGATGCACCGCTGATATTTTCATTGGATTAATAAAATAAGTAATTCATAAACTATAATTAATTTTACACTAAATATTTAAACCATTTGCGTAATACACGAATATCCACGTTGCAATTATGATTTCAACAACTGCATTATTATAAAACTTTGGAAAATTCAATTTGCGTTAACGCCAAGAAGACTCGCAGGTGTGCGAGAGAGAGAGGGAATATTAAAATAGTGGGGGTATAGAGGTGGCAGCGCTGAGGGCTCTAACGCATCTGATTCGTTACAGGCGAGAACTCTTCCCATTTGAAACACATATTTACTAAGTTTGCTATCTGTACTACTCTTTCTGAGTTACACTGCATGTCAGCTTACTTCAATCCTGATGTAAACATCTGAGACGGAAGAGAAACAGAGAGCTAGAGATAACCGTAACGGCTTTGATTGGGTAGACGAAGGTATGCAAATAAAAGATAAAATCATTATCTTCCCTTAGTCAATCAAAACCATAATGGTCATTTGTCTCACTATTGCTGTCTATCTCTCTTCACTACCAAACGTTTACACGAGGATTGAAGTGGTCTGACATACATTATACAGTCTCTAATTAAAAGGTATGTCAACACTTTGGGAAAACATTTCTTGTATTTAGAGGATAGAAAAAAAGTATACGAAAATAGGTCTGGGAATTGTTTCTTTCTATGGTACAACTCCTTTTCTAGAAGTCTGCTTACACGGTGAGATGTGAAATAGGTACGTAGGTGTGCTGTGGCCATAACCCCACAACAGAACAGTAGTTTAATTGTACAGTAGTAAACATTCGCTTTTATAGCTGGTTAAACTGGGTAGAGGTGATGCATTTCACCAGTTATTGATACTCAGTTCATTTCTCATTTTTGCCTTTTTGTCCGTCGATTTCTGACTAGCAAGTTTCCAGGTAGATGGATAGGAAGAGGTGGACCAATTCCGTGGCCTCCACCATTGCCTGATCCACTAGATTTTTATCGGAACATTTGAAATTTCTTTTAATGCACCTCCAGTTCCAAATATAGAGACTCAAAGCGCTCGCATTGTGGAAGGTTGCCAGACAATATGAAATTCTCCAGTCCTAACTCAGAGCATTAGGGAGTACATAGGACGGAGGGTTCATAGATGCATTGGAACTAATGGAGACCATTTTGAACATGTGCTATGATTTCCTGTAAACACTCTTCTGTCATTCTGTTGTGTGGGATTCAACATCCCCCTTCAGCTGCCGTAGTGCGGGCGCTGCGGACCCCTAGAACTCGTGGTACCTCTGACGTTACTAGAGAAACTTCGGGCCGAACATTCGATCCCATCACTGATGGGGAGTTGTTATTTTTTGTAAGTTTACGTCCTCCAACGTTAAGTCATATCGGACGGTGAATGAAATGGTGAAATGATGCTCAAATGTGTCCAGGGTCCATGGAGCTTAGAGCTACCCGACATTCGTCTATAAGGATAAAGGAAAACCTGGGAAAAACCTTATCCAGGTAACTTACCCTGACCGAGATTCGAACTAGGGACCTCTTGAACGTGAGACAGACATGCTACCATTTTGGAGTTGGCGCGCGTAAGTGGCGCATCCAGTTCCATCCCGTCTTGACTTCACAGGACCAGATGGGGGGAGGGGGAGCTTGTTAGTCTCTAGGTCTTGCCCTATGGAAAGCCCCACGGAGGCGCCGGGCGCCCTTTTGGGACAGCTCGGTAATTCCCTGGTCGAAGGAGGCCCGGGTCCTTGGTCCTACGGTCCAGGACTAATGCGAGTAGAACCTTTGGAATTAAGTGTGGGATTCAACAGTAGAAAAAATGCTTTAAAAAGGACAATATATAGAGCATGTTCATATAACATTTTTAATTCTCTATCCCCTAGAAATATTTTATAAATTTTTTGAGATACCCTTTTGCTGCATCCTCTATATGTTTACACGCGCGCGTGTTTACACGTGTGGTTTCAGAGTTGGCCTCAAAACATGCATTTTCGGCTCACTCTAGACATCGATTGTTTTCGTGGAATGCAATACTTTCTCTAACTAGGTATGTGGTACAGGAAGTAAAACTTCGCTATTTTAACCATTAATTATTCTTTGACAGCTTTAGTATCAATTTTGTATGTTTATACGGTTGTGGTGTAGCAAATGCAAACGGGATACCAAAATAAACTTTAATTACAGAGATACATAACAATTTACTTTTGTTTTTGTTATTGATGGGTTTTTGTATCTGATAGCTATTTGCTGTATGCGGGTGTGCGATGAAGCGAGAAATGAAGGTCGCAAATTAAAACAATTGAACACTATCGAAACAAGCAGTACGCTCGAATGTACACTACAAACAAAAAGCAATAATAAATCTGGGTGTTAAGGGACCAGCCATGTATATAAACTACTGGTTAAACCATTAGCGGTTTTGCAGTATTTTGTACTTTTCAGTGAATATAGTAGCTTTTCTTGTAAAGCCTTTGATTTAAAGCTTTCCATTCCATGTAGTTTTGCTATATAGGTTGGGGATATTATAAGAATAATATTGCAAATATTAACTGAATATGATATATAACTGAGAGTTGAAGCGTATGTGTAAGTGGAACATTTAGAACGTTTTGCCGTTCTGGTGACCTACATTAGCTATGTTTAAAGGAAGAGTAAAAGGAGAACATTGCGAAGGAAACCCTCTTTGTAATGTGAATTCTGCAGTTTTTATAGAAAAAAAAACTTAACACCTATACTCCTTGGAAAAGAAGTATATTTTGAATAATTTTTTACGGAAGTTTTACTCTTTATATTAGTACCATGTTAAACATGGCAGCGCATCTATGTTCAAACCACAGTTTTCCAGTATATGAGAAGCTTCCACCTTGAAAACTTGCTCCACGCTTGACCTGGCCGCGCCGTGGCTCAGTGGTTAGACCGCTTGGCTCTTACCAAGGTGGCCCGGGTTCGATCCCAGGCGACCGCAAAGTGAGATTTGTGATGGACAACACGGGGCTGGGGCGGGTTTTCTCTGGGATCTCCGGTTTCCCCCGCCATCTCATTCCACCGGTGCTCCATCTTCATCACATGTATCATCAGTGTCACCGCCAGCGGTGCCGTAAGTAGTAAAAGCGGCCGTTAAACACTACACATTTCCACGTTTGAACAATACAAAACAGTGCGTTTGTATCAGAGCTACTTATCCTCACATAACATTGTTTAGTTGGGGCAACTGGTATCAAGAACTTTTTTTCTTTTTTCCTTTTTAAAATATACATTTATTGGCAGGATCTCTAGCTCTTTCTGTCAACAATGAAGCTGAACTGATTACAATGTAAACATAAAACTCATCACATTTGGTTAAAACATTTTCATAATATACAAGCTCAAATTTATACATTTACATCATCCATAAATTCAGCAAGATAAAGACCACGGTTCCATTAAGTACAAAAAGTGTTCAATCTGATAAGACCTAGGAGGACAGCCGATATGCATTTGAGCTAAGAATGTAGATTTAATCTGTGTTGTAAAAAAAGACCTGAAGCTTTCCTGGAGACGAATACGTTCACTTTCTTCTCGGGCTGCCAGCCATGTGAAAAGATGATTAGATATCAACGTTTCGGGAGTGTGCATCTCTCCCATCATCAGGATATTTATAAAATGTTATAACCACAAATGAAATACTGCATATAATAAAATTATAAACAAAGACAAAACGCTATCACAACTCGCATTACTGAACAAAATACTGTTTTCAGTAAATTAAATTGCCAGGTCAGGAGATGGAGTGGGTATATAAAATTGTGTCAAGGAAACGTAACTACTTAATTGGATTATCAAGCTGTATTGATATTTGCTTCTTAATTCGATGGATTTCCATTTTACATTTCAGCTCCTCTTGGACACCGGCCTTAATAACATAGGCGTAAGCCAGATGAGCTCTCTTTAAGAGCTTATCGCCAGTGAAGGCTTCGAAATTTTTCTCTTTATATTATAACCAAGAAATAAAAATAGTTTCGTATATGAGAAAAGTGCAAGTGTTTGAGAATTCAAACCAATAACTAGGAATATTTCAGAAATGGTTGGCTCCACAAAAATATTTGACATTAATTATTGCTTTAACATGATTTACTTGTGCAGTAATTGTTTTTGTATGCATTGGAGCTTACCAGCTATGCAAGTGAAGAGGTATTTGAGACTTTCGCCAGAAAATTCAAGATATATGTTTTATTTGTCATGATAATGTCTTGAACATATGCTAAAGAGCAACCTATGCCAGCCCAATTGCCGGCCTCACACCCACATACGCAAGGCAATGATGTGCGATCATCTAAACGATACGAGGAGCATCACCCCCAACCGGAAAGTTTAGTATCTATACCAGAGTTCGCTACCTAGCGTAGCTTCTCAATTTCCTTACGATGCTGACAGGGCACCGTACCTTCACCGATCTACACACCCAAGGATTGGGATTCCGGGCGCATTCCGTTGCAAGGGAACCAAAGCACAATGCTGTAGCCAACTGCGCCACGGGATTATGCTTGTCCTTGAACGCTATTACTCTGTTTCATATAACCTTGCCCCGCTGACATGTATCACTCCGCGTGCAACTACCTTCCCCCTCACTCTAATTGGCTAATGCTTTCGCGCCAAACGCCATAGGCGGTGTCATCCCGTCACATTTAAACCTGCAGTAAACGGTCAATAAAATAATATAGCTCTCGCACTCGGCACAGCACATCCTCAAATGGCGATATATGACTAATCCAGTTCAAAACAAGGTCAGTGATAAACGTCATATAAACAAATATGTCATCACTGCCACTAAATCAAGTGCCGTCGTGTCATCTGAATGGCGGCTAAAGTAAAGGAACCTCCTCTTTACTTCGTTTAAGAATTAACATGCATTTCAGATAAATTAACACTGTTGCGTAATGTATGTAATTCAAGCAGTTACGAAAATATAAATGTGACAATTCTCTTCCAACATATAAAGATATATCACTATGTTAAATAACGAACTAATTTTTGCCGCACAACAGCAGCCAATGAGAGGTGATAAGGTCACGTGACCGTCAAGAATACGGGTCAAGCTTATGTGAAACAAGGATTAGGTGAACAACCATTCGGAATCCTGCGGTGTTGTCATATTGCATTCCCCGTAAGTGGGGTGTAATGGGCGCCAATTAAATCCATCCGTAATTAATACTATTTGTTCTATGACAGAAACTAAGGTTGTGTAGAAACTAATCTACGAGGAAGATAGAGATAATGTGTAACACAACCGTAAAATCCCATATTTTTAGCTCAAATAGCAATAATAATACAATACAATAATATACCATATAATACAAATAATATACCAATATGTTATAACATTGCATTGTGGCATAAGCACTGTAATGAGCGAATGAATGAACGAAGAGCCTTTGAATCCCTTGAGGGTTGCGCAGGGAGTAGCAATTGACATGCTCATTAGGGTTGCAACTCGTAGGAGCCTAAGCACTGTAAAGTGCATCATTATTGGTTCGCATGTATCGTGTACGTATATTTGTAATTACTCATAACTGAAGTGTAACGTTTGGCATGTAATGATAAATTCTTTGAGTAAGGCAAGGTATTTTTTAAATTTGAGAGAGAGCTGGTCTGTACCATAGAATGCTGCATCGACAATACATGAGTCGTGGCAGTATATGTTTATGAATTATTTGTAATCTCTATTTACTCTAGAGAGTTCAAAACAGTATTACTATGTTCTTTCGTTTAAACATCAGGGAAAGTGTATCAATGCGATTGAAATGAGCCACGAGGTAATCCGCCTTCCCTACCACTGCCAGTACAATCCAATTGTGAGCCCAAATTATGTTGAAAACGGAAATAATACTTTTAAAGAAACGTTGGACGACTTATTCACAAATAAATTGACAAGGTGATACAGGACATCTACGTGAGACACGCAGATAAAGTACAAGAAAGGGACTTATGGAAAGAAGTACTAGCATGTGATGGAATTTTGGAGCCTGTCTCATAAATTGGCAATACTCGGACGATGAAGGCAAGGACAATGATGAATTGTCTCTTGTCGTAATTGACATTCACAGTTATATGGATGCACCACTGGCAGTTTCGTTAGATTAGAAAGATAGGTAATTGATGAACTATAATTACAATTATAGCATTTAAAACATGTGCACATTACGCGGATATCCATGTTGCAATTGTGATTTCAACATCTGCATTATTATAAAGTTTAGGTTTCCTTACGTTTAACGCCAGCAGGTTAGGATAGTATGCTAGAGAGAGGGAAATGTGAAAGGAATGGGCGTAACGTGCAACGCTGAGCTCTCTAACGCATCTGATTCGTGGCGGTCCAGAACGCTTTTCATTTGAAGCCTAATAAATACCATATTTGGCACATAGATAACCGGCTTATCGTTTTTTAGGTATTCTGTACACACACACCACAAACGAGAGCGACAGAAACGCTTTTTTCCCTAAAAAATCATTTTAGAATGAGATTTAGGGAGACTCAAGACATGTATGTTCTGGACGTCCTCGGGCTTCCAGCCAGGTAAGCAGATGTTGAGACATCGACGTTTCGGGAGCGTACATCTCTCCCATCATCAGGATGTTGAATGATGATGACATCCTGATGATGGGAGAGATGTACGCTCCTGAAACGTCGATGTCTCAACATCTGCTTACCTGGCTCGAAGCCCGAGAACGTCTATAACATATACGCCGCCAGGAAAGATTCCGCTCATATTTCAAGACATGTATTTTTGGTGAAATCTTAATGTATAACTTTTGGGTGTAATACAACGTTGTTATAACTACATAGTAGAGAGAGATACATACGCGGTGGAGTGTTTGTGTAGTCGATGCGAAAATGGCTGATAGGAACATAAAGATAGCAGAGGGATGTGCAAACTTGTCCACGGGAGAGGTAGATAAACATTGACTGAAATGTAACACGTTATAGTAACGCACAGGAGGCTAACAGAAGTTAAACTTTTATAGAAGAATGTTGCTTCTTATGCTTACTTGATGCATAGATCAGTTTCATAATGTGGTCCATAACTTCTGTTGCATGCGCAATTTTTACCAGTTATTGTTTCAATTGAAAACCGTAAATAAAACGCTTCATTTGCCGGTTAATATCTTCTTTTGCTTGCTCTTTTCCGTTTTTATTTATTAAATGTAGCTATGTGTGCTCTGTGCGTCTGAACTTTTTCAGTATCTCGTGGACTTAACAGATCTGTAAGTTCTTGAGATCTCTTTATGAAACTCGTGGATCTCCGACTTCATTCATTATTCAGCAGTTCCTGAAACATGTCTCCAGTGGAAATATGCCATCTTAAAACACATCATTAAGCAGTAGTAAAACGGAGGTGTTCCATTTAAGTTTAAACTCAGTTAAACTGTAGAATGCATACTTAACGGAAAAATCATAGTTCAACTAAGGTAAGTATGGTTCAGCTTGATACATGACCTCCTCCCCATGACAAGGGAGGGGTGACGAATTCTGTAAACACATTACCACTGCTATCCGTGACTGCCTGTCTTCGTCAATCAGGAACAGGTGGTCTAACCAGTGTAAATCTTGCTTATTTACAAACAGTGCTTTATATTGACAGTAAAATACGGTAATAATGGATATATGGCATCAAAGTTGGAGTTGTACGGCGTAATTAAGAGAAACGATAAGTTCAAACTATATGAAATAAACTCCATAGAGCTCTCTTGCCTACGTGTCATTGTGATACGAATGCTATCGAACTAATATGGGCACAGATCAAAAAGATGTGACGAAATATGAAATTTAAAGAACGAGATATAAGCGAGATCTTCCGCAATGCAGCAGTGAAACGTATTCCAAAAAATTGGAATGCTTCCTGAAAACATGTGAAAGAGGTAGAAGAAATGTACTGCAAAAAAAGAAAGACTTAATTGATGATATTTTGGGTATATTTATCAGTAATTAAGAAGAAAGTGGCACGGAATCGGACGATGCGTTTGAAGACTGCGGGTGTAATCCAGCATCCGCCGACAATGGAGCCGAGGATATTCGTTTGCCGGGACCCTCCAAGAAACCTCTAATGGACAGTACATCTATACTACTACCACCATCTACCAATATTTAATTTTTAAAGTATAGTGCTGAATACCAATGCTGTTAACGTTAAAAAAAATTGTTTGCAATTTGTTATTTATAGTTTAAGAATGGCAGCCGGATAGCTATTGTAAGTGCAGGGTGCGAATACTTTGAAGATAAGCGTTTGTTCTCTTTATTATTTTATGTAATAGTGGTAGTATCTAAAACAGGGTGTATATTCTTATGTTTTATTTTAACATTTTATAAATAAATAGATAATTATAATTTAACCTATCGGTAGTCTTTAAAGCGCTGCTGTGTAAAGTATTAAAGGGATAGTTACAATATAATCATGTTGAGTTATTCGGAAGGTTACATGTAAGTGATGGGATGTGGGATTAGGATGTGAGCAATAGTGCACTCTGTAATTCCCATGTTTCAAGATAAACTAAACGAACTGTAAATTTAATTCTTTATAATAGCAGCCGTAAGACAAGTATTGTTCTGCTGCTCAAAACAGTAGCATAACTTTATCTTTGTTAATAGAATCCTCTCAGATCACGCACTGTTTATTCTCGAAAGAGTGAGAGGGGAACTGCCGCGCTTCTCGGATCTGTGCTAAGCGCCAATGAACGCATCACTTCAGCCAATGGAATGCGCAGGGATCACAAATGGCAGATAGATGTTATGTCCACGTGCAGTAATCAGTGTGTTTATCTGAGAGGTTTGTATTGACACAGATAAAGCCAGGGTAACCATTCGAGCAGAAAGTAATACCACCTTGCGGTTTCGTCAACAAATTCATCATGGTATTTTATTGTTTTCGCGTTGTTACATCGAACTTTTTTCAGTCTGATTCTACTTTTGCAGATTTTAATTGACTACCATCTGTAGCTCGGTGAAGTCAAATCTATTGTTAAACTCACTTTAAGTGCACCCCAGGAGGAGGAGGAGGAGGAGGAGGAGGAGGTGGTGGTGGTGGTGGTGGTGGTGGCGGTGGTGGTGGTAACGAAAGTTCCGTTCTAGTTCTCTTCCGGGAAATAATTAAGATTGATCATTGTGTCTGATATTATTAGTATAGTATTATTAGAGTTTAAAGGTTACTGGAATCCAGTAATCTGTAGCTTTAGTTATTTCGTTAAGGTAGGAAGTAATTATATCTGCAAAATTTGTAAATTGTTTTGTGTAATATGATTTAAAAGTTAATAAAGTTATAAATGAAGTTTGCATAATAAGGCAGAAACCGGGCTATTAGATATGCAGAGTTTATTTTTATTTTTTTATTATTATTATTAGTAGGGTGTTTGTGTGAACACTTGTAGGCCACGTTATGAGTGGATCTGGAGGAGG
The DNA here is from genome assembly GCA_030765055.1 of Mantis religiosa. Classification (NCBI taxonomy): domain Eukaryota; kingdom Metazoa; phylum Arthropoda; class Insecta; order Mantodea; family Mantidae; genus Mantis; species Mantis religiosa. Next base: position 71,199,684 of record CM060956.1, read on the forward strand.
GCACCACTGTTTTGCCTGAAGTCATCACGGTTGGGAATCAAGAGGACAGTCAGGGGCAAGGCAATATACGAATGTACAATGTGGTACAATGAAAACAGTACTGGATTTACAGACCTCACTCTCTCTAGTAAATACAACACGGATATGCAGGTATTTATTTATCTTATAGAGTTCCGAAGCCCGGCCCACTTGTTCCGAAACAGTTTGGTGGCTCCTACCTCATATCGTGACCGTATTGTGTGTGTCCGTGCGTGTGTGCGTGAAAATGCCTTGTAGGCACAGCACCAGCCCGCACACGCGTTTGAGCGTTATTTTTGCTGTTTGCATTTTGGCTGTCAAATACACGCGCTACGCTACCCATCCCCTTTGACTTAGCCATCGTTCAGTGCGACATTTTTACTGCGTAGATCGTTTATCGCCATTTTTATGGAGTGCATTCGAAGTAATAGAATTGTTACACTCCAAAGTTTTACTGCCATATCTTCTTGAATCTTAAAAACTCATTTTTCCTCCATTTAAATTCCGAATACGCCTTCATGTATAAGATGTTATATATAATTTTCGTCCAATTGGGCGTAAGACTTTGCTCGTTTCTCATTGATGCACTGGGAGAAAATCCAACAGATACCGGGAATTGAATCGTGCTTGTCGCTTGGTTCCATAAGGTATATAGTAAATGTACACACATTATAACTGTTTTATAATATTGTCAAGTGTTATAAAACGAGGGAGTCTCAACAGAGGAGTGAAAATGTAAACAAGTTAGTCTAGGTTAGGCAAAGAAAGGAAAACACGACACAGATTACACTCACTTTCTTCTCGGGCAGCCAGCCAGATGAAAAGATGATTAGATATCAATGTTTCGGGAGTGTGCATCTCTCCCATCATCAGGATATTTATAAAATCTTATAACCACAAATGAAATACTGGATATAACAAAATTATAATTAAAGACAAAACACTATCAAAATTCGCATTACTGAACAAAAGACTTTTCAGTAAATTAAATGCCAGGTCAGGAGATGGCGTGGGTATAGAAAATTGTGTCAAAGAAACTTGACTACTTAACTTGATTATCAAGCTGTATTGATGTTTGCGCCTTAAATCGACGGATTTCCATTTTAAGGCCGGTTTCCACGAGGAGCTGAACGTAAATCCAGCATCACGATTAAGCGTGCTCCTTTCGGGGGAAATCGCCAAAGCCTCCTTAATTCTCCGCTCCCAGTTACTGTTGCGTATTGCCAAGATGGTTGGCTCTATGGTCGTTATCAAAACAATGCTCTGTAAGTCCAGACTTCTCAGGTTGCATTAAACGAATGCTCTGTTCATGTTCGTTTATTCTTAGAAATCTGGGCTGGCAGAGCATTGTTTTGATAACGCTCATAGAGCCAATTTTCGAGAGACTACCAATTTGGAAATATGCAACAGTTACTGGGAACGGAGAATTAAGGAGGCTTTGGTCAATTTCTCCCAAAGGAGTACGCTTAATCGTGATGCTGGATTTCAGTTCAGCTCCTGGTGGAAACCGGCTTTAAAATGGAAATCAGTCGATTTAAGAAGCACATATCAATACAGCTTGATAATCAAATTAAGTAGTTACGTTTCTTTGACCCAATTAATTTTCTATACTCACGCCAACTCCTGACCTGGCATTTAATTTACTGAAAACAGTCTTTTGTTCAGTAATACAAATTTTGATGGTGTTTTGTCTTTGTTTATAGTTGAGTTGTATCCAGTGTTTTATTTGTGGTTATAACATTGAATATATATCCTGATGATGGGGAAGATGCACACTCCCGAAACCTCGATATCTAATCTTTTTTTTTTTTTTTTTTTTTTTTTTTTTTCACCTGGCTTGCTGCCCGAGAAGAAATTGAGTGCTGTATAAGGAATTTGTGAATTTGTAACAGCTACAGAAAGTTGTGTATGTAACTCTAACAGTAATTTTTTATTGCATCTCTATGTTGCAGAGTCTATTTGGTTTATTTTGTAGCTGCCATTTGCAGCAAATACCGAGAGGCACCGATTGCCGCTAAGCGCTAACAGCAAACATTCAGTTTTACAGTGGGGAAGTGAATAGTACAATTGTTTACACACGACTCAACAAAATAAAAGCAACAGGTTCCTACATCAGACTTGAGATTCATAAAACAGTAAAAGGTCAAGCAGTGCTTTATGCCTCGGCAAGAGAGCAGGTGATGAAGTTCACACAGGCACGCGAGAACGCCTGTGACCTTTAACTAATCTTCCTTCATCGCCGGATTTAAATACTATGTTCTTGGCATGCTACACGATATAGTTTTCATACTTCTACACGAATGCACCAGTTTTCATTGAAATACTCTGGGGATATTAAGATTTAAGCTATTCTATCTTATAATAAATTATTGTATAACAGATTATTATATAACAAATCAAATTATTGGCTCAAAAGAAAATATTTCTTAAAAATTGAACATATTATAGGTGAATATTGTAAGAATATAGCAGAAATCAATAGGAAGCTTTTAAGAGATTGGCAACATGAATGGGATACATCACTTCAAGGAAGAAGAACTTATAGTTTATATTTTAATATAAATGAAACATTAAAAATAAAAAATATAGTACCAACAAGATAAGGTATCCAATACTTAACGGGACATGGACCATATGTGTACTTTAAGAAAATAGGAAGGTCTAACACCAGTAATTGTGATCGATGTAATTTAGAAGACACTCCAGAACACGCCCTATTTGAATGTCATAAATATGATGAAATTTTACGTGAGGAACAGAAACAGCTAGAAAGTAAATATGTTTGGGACGTAGTTAGAAACACAAAACTTCAAAATACTTGAAACGGCAGCAGGGAAGGTTTACACTATAGTTATGGAGAAATATAAACAAGGTATAAGGGAACATAATAACCAAATACTACAGGCCGGCGTTCGATATCAGTCACCACAAATTAGAAGATCTGACTTAGACAAAGTAATAGGATAGTAACGTGAGATTTAATAAATAAAAGTTTGTAAAAATTTATTCTACGTACCTTTTCCGTTTAGTTTACTTTGCAAATGTAAAGCTACTGATAGTAGCTAGTTAGGATAGTTTTTGTAATGTAATTACATTAATGTCTTAATGTAAAATTGTATTGTAAATAAGAAAATAATTAACATTGTAAAAATAGGTCTCGGTGTAGCTTCTAGATGCCGAGACAAAAATAAAGCAGAATTTATTTATTTATTTATTCTATCTTATAACATGTTGCCTAGGGATGCCAACTTTTTTTCTTCAAAATGCGGGAGACTAGTTCGGTTTATAAATATCGTATTTAATTATCAATATTTCCCTAAACAAGTTGCACACAAATAAACAAAAACTAACATTAATTATTACATAGTAGACACGCATCTTACTTAGAAGTGTATTTTTGAACACTTTTGGCGTCAGCTTTTAGTTTATGATTACATTTTGCATACTGTACAAATTTTTTAAAACTTATCAAAATTGACACTTAGTTTTTATTAAGCTTCATTACAACGTTTCCCATCATGAGATGATTTGTTGTTCATTTACGAAAATAGTTGTTTATTTTGATGAAAAATAAACAATTATTTATGAAAAAAAGCTGGCGTTGTTACAAACCATTTACTATATTCCACCTCCTTCCCTATCTACATACGTTTCTCCCTAAATCAAATGAGGCGCTTAGAATAATAACGGCATATCCCAACCAAAGTTCATTTTGAGATAAATATCATTATGTTTTTTTTTCTTCATCAAAACATGGAAAGTAGTTAACAATAAGACTTGATATTTTCTAGGTATTTAAACTAAGGGATTTCAAGTCTATGTGAAAATTGTTAACCCCTGCGAATAATATACTCCTTGAAGTTGTATTCTTTAATAGAACAAAAATTATATAAGAAAAAAATGGTGTAAAATAAACTTGTGCTTCATTTAACATCTAGAAATACCTAATCCATCACTATTTTCAAATCTTCACATTTTTTGTCATCAACTTTCTTTTGTTTATTAACCATTCAGTAACCTTTATAACCTTTTTTTTTTTTTTTGAGATTCAATAATAATATTTGTAGATGGCACCATGTTCACTACCGTTCACTACAACGCCATGAATCCAAAATAAAGCAGTCATAAATAAGTTGGGATATGTAACTTTTACACTGAAAATGTGTACGTTTTCAATAGGAACAAATTTTAAAGGGGAAAATGAAAGCTTTGAATATCCCAATTCGTTTGATACTTAATCACATGAAAGGTGGATGGCAGATGTGCATGGTCATGCTTCTATCTCAAAATGCGAAGTCGGTTGGGACTTGCCGTTATTATTTTGAACGCCTCAAATGATTATTCCACTATACAAAATTTAGTTAATACGAAGATGACTTGATATGTTACGCAAAGATGATTCCAGGTGTGTATTCTACTGATACAAAAATCAACAGGCTAAGACGGGTCAGCAATGTGACTGAATATGAGCAAAAATCGTCTGAGTAATTAGACTATTCACTACAAGGGTAGAGGATGAATCCAGAGGAAGAGAAGAGATTGGAAAAAAGCAGCAGTTGACAGAAATTGTTGTATAGTGACCCATGGGAGGGACGAGCAAGAGACCCGAAGGACGATCAAATCTGCAAGATAATGTGTTCTAGCATGGTTTGAACGATTCTAAATGGAGCTAGCTCATCCTGGTGCTGGCCAACAGCGCCTAGTTCCGGAGCCCCTTGACGAAGATATTTCCAGAAGGGGGGACTCCGGTAGGGTCAAAAGACTTCCAAGAAAAGCGCTATATCCACCGCCCAGCCGAAACTTAAGTTCGTCGTTCTTTAACCCTAAAACTTATGAAAAGCTAGGAAGGGAAATGGAACAGGAATTCTTGTAAACAAAAAGTTCGCGAGCATTCACCTACCGACCCCAGAAAATCCAGAAAGAACCCATTGAGAGAGGCCAGCCCAACGGAAATTGAACCCGGGATCAACCGAATGCGAGGCTCATATGTTATCGTGGAGCTACTTCGCACAGTGGTTCAAACACAGCAGATCGGTAAAACCCTGGGATAAAAGTAATAGTTCTTTATGACACTGGATATCAATTTTTCGGGTCGGCCTATTACAGAAAATGTATACAGAAATACTTTCCCAGTAGTTTAATGTATCTCTTTCATTCAGATATTTTCGGCGATTAACTTGGAATGTACAACAATTATATATTAAATATTTCTTTCTGAAATGATGAGATTGAAAATTCTTGTAATAAAATACCCAACGTTTTAATGTGACAGCGCCAGCGTTTGCTTTGCATACAGGTATAAATATACAACTGCTTCCTACTTTATATTCCGCTGCTGTATTTAACGAATGAGAGACCTTGTTTCCATTTAGATTATATTATTTTAATCTTATTTACAAGGCTTTTAGGAAAGGGGTGGTGGGTGGCTTTGTTTGAAGAGTATAAAGCAGAAGGGCGGAAGGAGAACGAAGGAAACTAGAAAAACGGATTATCAATAGAACAAAACAGAAGCGAACCTTTTCATCGTGAAATAAATCCACGATATTCTACTGTTCCCAATGAGAATGCAACTTTCAATTGTACATAGCTTGTTTCTAATATTTTCCGAAGCTCTCTGGAGGATCCGTGCATACGGCATTGTAAAATGTTGAAAGAGTTTTTCCCATCTGGAAATGTAGGTCTGCCGGCAGTGCTTCTCTTCAATAACCCTTATCAGAAGCTAGAACCGAGTTATCGATCCTGGTCGACCAACGCTATCACGCACTGTTAGGTCCGAAGCCACAATAGAGGCAACTGTAGATACCTCTTTCAGATTTCCAGTAATAAAATTCTTTTGGATTGAACGAATGCAAAGGCAAAATTGAACCGCGCTAGTGAGGCGAGTACATTAGATATTTACAATCGTGTAAATTGTTATCCACAATATGCCCTCTAAACCGTCACATACATTAGAAACCTAGCATTGGCTGAAATAGGTTGTGCACTACACACTAGTTGCTATTTGACCTAATAGTTTCTTTTCGGAGAGAGTTGTGAAATTAAAAATTTATCGTATTATAATTCTGATAAGCAGAGTACAAAGTAAAGCCAAGTTCATTAGAAATCCAGAGTTAAGACCTTAAGAAATATATGCTAACCCTAGATCGAGGGGACACCTGCGGGTTGCATATCGTGAAGCCCACTATTTTTTTTTTTATTTTGAATACATGTCCTACAACGTTAAGCCATATCGGACGATGAGTGGAATGGATGAAATGATGCTCAAATGAGCCCAACGTCCATGGAGCTTAGAGTTACCTGACATTCATCTTTCAAGATAAGGGGAAAAAAACCTTATCTAGATAACTCACCCTGACCGAGATTCGAACTCGGGACCCTTGAACGTGATGCAGATACGCTACCATCCACGGCGGGCGCACAATGGTGTGCAGGCTCTAAACGAACCTAAAGAGTCTTTCAACAAGAGTGTCCTGTGTTTGAACTTAAATAAGGGACGTTCTATAAATTATAGAGGTTTATTTCTTTTTATTTTTTTATTTTGGAACATAATTAATGTCATTATACGTGGAAGAGAACACAAGTTAAGTGTACGCTACGACATCGTTGAGTTGAGCGTATACGATTGATTTTTTAATGACAGAGGAACGTAAATTAGGTTCAACTACACGAATAATACGCGTGATGTTATTCATAAGAATCATTTACTGGTTCTGACTTGTTGGCATAAACTCGAGATTTAACATAAGCCCACAAGTAATAATCCAACGGCATTAAATCACATGATCTCGGGGGACAGTTAACTTCACCACCATGGGAAATAATGAAACCTCTGAACTTCTCCTTCAAAAGATCGATTGTTTCGAGAGCAGTATGACATGTGGCACTGACTTACTGGAACCAAATGATTCTGAGATCCATACCATCCAATTGAGGGCAAAAATAGTTCCTTACAAGAGCCCGGTATCACGCAATACACGGAAGGTTTGGCGAACAGATGATCCATTTTGATATTAAATTTTCATAATTTCTGAGCGTAGCTGAATGCTGTAACGTTTCATGTCAATAACAACTGTAATTATATGAAACAAATGACTACTGTAACATAACGGCAGCTACCACATGTTAAAGATGGGGCACTCATGTTGAAAGACCTGTTATAATGAGATGAATTATTTTTCTGTTGTCACTGCTTATAACTCTTACAACAATAGCATATACCGTATAATTCCAGTTGCTCTTAAGTCGTCCTCCGTGATCTAGGGCTAACCGACGTCGCGGGTTCTAATCCGGCGGAGTGTGCTGGATTTTTTTTTTTTCGGGTCTAGAAATCCTTGGTATGGCTTCCGTCGGAAGGGAAATATAGACAGTGGTCCTGTATCATAGATTTATTATACTAAAAGAACCTCAAGTCGGATAAAGAGGCCTCTGGGGAAAATAAAAAGACTTTGACCCCCAGAACAGAATGGGACGCTGAGAACCACAGCAGTTAAAAAACATCCACAAGTAACATAAAATAAAATAGTTGTTTTAAATACTAACGTGCTACAACACAATGCATAGAAACTCTGAAGGTGTCTAAGGAGCTAAAATTGCATATTAAATAAAATATCTCATTCATGAACACATATGAAGGGAAAATAAATCGGATGTGGCTACCTTACATTTCCTTTCTATGTCCACTCACCACTTAACCCAGGACTTTATAATATTGATATGTTCGGTGCCATCCAGCCTATCTGCTTCCATTATCATATAAAAGTAAGTAATAACTATATACTTCGAAGTATGCTCCAGATGAAATCAAAACGTGAATGTTTTGTTGTAAATCAGCTTTATCTTTATCCCTTACTACTTTGTGCTTAGCTTCTGTGAATGGATGGCAGCACATTCGCAATTACTATGTATCTTCACTACAAACACTGTTTTACACTTAGGTAAAACCTGGGTTAGGGTTTTGAAGATCCAATCTAGTAAATATTCCTTGGCGAGTGAGGGAAACCAGAAAAAATCCCAGTCGGCCCACGGAATTTGAACCCATGATCTATGGAATGCACACCACAGACCGCCTATTGTGTGTTTCAAATAGGAAGGTGTTTGTCCTTGAGCGCTACTAGGTGAGCAACCAATCGGAGTCCTGCGGTGTTGTCGTACTGCATTCCCGCTAAGTGGTGTGTGAGGAGCGCCAACCTAATCAATCCGTATGAAATACTATTCGCGCTAAGATAAAAATTCATATTTTGCCAAAACTGATTCGTGTGGAAGGTAGAGAGTAATGTATCTTACATAACCATGAAAACCCCATATTTGAAGCTCAAATCGATTTTTCTAATACAAATAAATAAACCACTATTACCTGTATTATAACAAAAAATCGCGACGTAAGCATTGTATGAATATCATTGTTGGTTGGTATGTATGCGTGTACGTATATTCCTAATTACTCAGAATTGAAACGTAAATGTTTGACATGACGTGATAAAAGAATTACTTTGAATAAGCCAATTCGAGCGAGAGAAACAAATATACTGCTGCCCTGGCAGAACGTGACTGATCACATTATATCTTTGTTTCTGAATGGTTCGTAATCTCTATTTCCTCTAGAGAGTTCAAAGTGGTTGGTGTGTATGTATGTACATATACTTTTGATTACTCAGAACTGAAATTTATACTACTGACATGACGTTATAAAAGAATTACTGCGAATAAGTCAAGGTGTTCAATTCGAGAAAGAGCAAACACTTCATTAGCCTGAGGAATGTTGTATGCCTATGTTTACGAATGAATGCTGGATAAGAAGTGTTTATTTACTCTGGAGAGTTCAGATCAATATCATTCAGTTGTTCTATACAACAGTAGAGTAAGAGTTAAATAGTGCAATGGCTTCTTGCGGTGAATTTAGTGGCGAGTTAAAAAGGCAGGTATTGCGAAGTAAGGCTCGAAGTATTATTTTTAAGGTGTGCACGTTCTTCAAAAAATTTTCGGAAACAGAAACTAAAAATGAGTTATTGCAAGGAGTACTTCCGTTTAAAAACACGGAAAAAGTGTATCAGATGGATCAACTTGCAATTGAAATGGAACACGAGGTCATACGCCTCCCACCTTATCACTGCCAATATAATCCAACTGAGTTGGTGTGGGATCAAATAAAAACGGGAGGGGGTTGCACACAGAAATAATACTTTTAAACTGACGGACGTTGAACGACTTGTTCACGAAAAAATTGACAAGGTAACAACAGGCCTGGGGAAACAGCGTGAGGCATGCAGAAAACCTTCAAGAAGAAGATTTTAAGAAAGAAATAGCTCGTGACGAGATCTTGGAACCTATAATCACAAATTTGCAAGACTCAGACGATGAGTTGTCTCTTAACGGAAGTGACATTGACAGCGATATGGCAGTTCCATTGGAATAGAAAAACCGGTTATTCATAAACTATAATTATAGTTTTAGAATATAAAAATATAAATAATTTGCGAAAATGCTTTTTACAACTTTGATTTTAGCAACTGCATCATTGTAAAAGTTTGTAAAATATAATTTGCTTACCCTTACGACTGCGCCAAGGAGACGTGCATGTTGTATGAGTGTGCGAGAGAGAGGGAAATATAAAGGGAGTGAGGTAACAAGCTGGTAACGCTGAGTGTGATACAGCATCTGATTAGCTGGACTCCAGAACTCTTCCCATTTGAAACACATAATAAAACTTGCCACCTGGTACTAGTATATTGTTTCATATATTTCCAAACGTATAATTTCGTGCAGCAACACTTTAAAACAGAAATACTTTGGTTTCCTGAAGAGGAAACACCTTTGAAAAGCACGTCATATTTTCAGCTCTGGTTCTACCTACTAAAATACAAGGGGAGGAATTTGTAGCATGTGAAACATCCCTTGGTACATCTGACTTCCAAAACGGCAACTGAGAAAATCAATAAACCACGACCACAGAATCTCTGCATTCCTCATCTGCAGATAGTTCATTCTCATTTTGTAACTAAACAACATTTTTCATCGCGTGCTGCGAATTAGAAAACTTACGCCAAGCTAGAAGCAAAGCTCTATATAGAAAAGCGTTTTATTTTTTATAGTTTAATATAGGAAAAAATGTCTAAAATGGGCCCCTTGTATGCCGGAAACCTGGAAAAACGAAAAATAAATTTTGGGACGTAGCTATTTTCAATGCAGATTTATACTCTAAGCCGGAAAACTGCCTAACGTGGAAACGTAAATATTTTGTGGGAACCGTTTGCGTAAATAAACTGATTAAAAGGGTTACTTTATGTGTAATGGGTTACAATGTACATATTTTTAAAAAATGCAATAATTTTGAGGGTGAATGTGCTTGTACGGAAGTTTAATGAACCATAAAATCATAACCTGCAGTCCTTCAAGGAAAAGGGAAAACAAACCGTTAGCTATCACAACACTCTTTCTACATATATGGTAAGGGTACAGCTGTTTTTCAGTGTGTTCCGTCTCAGTTTCGTTGTCACAAGTGGGCGATACGAGTGCAGGAAAATTGTGAACTTCGGTAATTTTTAAAATTCTGTAAAATGAGTTCCAGACATGAGACGTCATCACTGGAGGGGAAAAAAAATTAAGGCATTAAAGATCACGAAAAGAACAAACGTCCAGTTAAAGAATTAACTATGTTGTTTAAAGTGGGGGAAAACAGATTATGAGATGTTGGAACAATAAAACTTAAAATTAATGGTTGAAGGGAACAGCAGGGCATGTGAAGCGCATCACAAATTCTGAGTATGACGAGCTAAATCATGTTGTGTTCGAGTCCTTTGTTAGTGCGCGCGCTAAAAGAATCCCCATTTCTGGACCATTACCTCAGACTGAAGCGTTAGAGACAGTAAGGAAATTAGGCAAAGACATTTTTAGAGCTTCCAATGGATGGCTCAACAGTTTCAAACATACCCATAACATTGTTTTAAAAGTTGTGTGTGAAACAAATGATGATATTCTGACTGTGTGGGTTCGTGAAATTAGAAGTCCAGTCGCCCAGGTAAACCTGGGCGAAGTGTTTGCTGCCCACCACCTAGCCGCACTAGTATAAAAGAAATGTATAGTGTCTCAGGCATTTGTGCTCCACATAATTCTTCCAAGCTACTTGGCATAAAAATTTTTCCCCAAATTAAAATTAAATTAATACACCAGGGTACAAGGCATTGCAGCCTGTCCTTCAACCCCTAGGTACAAATCTGTAACCTTATAACACAACATAAATCTAAAAACCTACACCTCACCCTACAACATCCCAAATTCAATACCTAACCTGCGGTAAAACCCTAACGGGTGGGCGCGCAGCAAAAACCTTCTGGCTAAATACTGCCAGCCAGCACCACATGGCATAGCATGTCATGACAGGCGGTTGTCTTAGGCAGTGTTATGTATAGCCTTAAATGTGCGCCCAGTGTTGGCTGCCTGGGAGGCATCTGAGCACAGTCCGCTTGACAGGCTAGAGGTAAAGGAACTAATGTTTGGGTACGGGACTTACAAGTGGCCCTGTTTAGTTCGGATTACGCAATGCATACTTGGGCAACCGGTAACTTGGTCGGCGGCGAGGAACCCTATGGTCGTAACGGCCAAGGGTGTTCACCAGGTTATTGGGATGGGAATCTAGCTTACTGTGGATCTCTCCCGCACCACGTCCACAATGTACGGGATTTCGGAGTAGGTAAGAAGGATGTGGGACGAGAATCTACGTCCAATATCGTAGATAATTCGGAGCGCCCTGTTCTGGGCGTGCTGTAGTCTGCGGATAGGGTCGGAGCCACTGATTCCCAGACTTCAGAGCCGTACAGAATCAAGGGCGGTATAATCGCCCGATACAGGCGTAGCTTGAGGTGCGTTGGCATGGTGGATTTTAAGACAGGGTACAACTGCTTGAGTGCTGCATGCCCTTGTCCGGCTTTGACTCTGACATAAGGGGTGTAGGTGAGGCCGCGATCGAGGAGGCCAAGGTATTTGGCAGGGGACTTGCCTCTGCCTCAAACTCAGCGACCAATGCGGACGCCTAGCTCGGACCTGCGACTTACTTTTTATAGTTTACTATTCCGGAAATTTGTGGAATGTTCTCAATCAAGTCGGCGCTAGAAGAAAGACGAACTCACCAGAAATCCGTATCCTTCCCCCCACCGTTTCGGCAAACTTATCTCCGCATTGCACAGTCCGTCTCTTTGAACGCGTCGGCCGCGCCACCTCACAATTTTCGCGACAATATGTAGCCAGTTGCAGATTGGAAAGGGAAAATCGAATACAGATAGAAAAACTAGGCGATTAACCACAATTATTGTAAGTTAAAAAATAGTACATAATACACACATTATTAATTACACTTCAAATTATATTATTATTTCACAGTAAACCAGTGCGACTATTTCGTAATCCCTTTGTTTTCAAACACAACCCTCTGTAAGACGGAAACCTGTGTAAAGGAAAATAAATGCCGGAAGAATCGCGTTCCGTTTTAGAGAGGTTTTACTGCACCAACATTCATCACGTACCAAAGCCTGTCTAACCCTATATTTTTGTTATTTATTCAATATTTTATTTATTCAGAAATATTACAACAGAGTTGCAATAAAAACACATCTGTGTTACAGAATTTCCAAAAGAAATGTCGGCTTACTCTTTAAATTCGCAAAGAAAGTGGATTCGGGTCACTTTCCAAGTTTATTCTATGTATGAAGGAATTTACAGCTTAACAAAAGCTTAATTACTGTCTTAACTGACGCTATGGGTTTATAGATTCGCGAATGCGAAGCACGATAAAATTTATCTGACGAAAGTAATAATGTCCAATCGATTTATCTCATAGGGCTATTCTGAAAGTAATAATGTCCAATCGATTTATCTCATAGGGCTATTCTGAATAAAGTGTGCAAATATTCAAAGATTATAATCATCATTCAATGATACTTACATAGTTGTGTGGTATAAGATAAAATCTCCAATACCAATTTACCGAACAGAGAATGATAAATGTATGAAAGGTTCAATGCGTTACGGTATACTAAGCAGTACTATCCAAATTGAGAAAGCTCAGATTTAACATCAAATGAACTCCGAACACACGCCATTGTTTATAAGAGCATAATTTATTTCGACACTGAGATTTTGAATCTCGGTTAACTAAAAACTCAATTTTCAAACTAGAAAGTTGTAGCAATCTCCTGGAAGCTAAGTACATTGGATATTGAGTGCATATTGAATTAGTAGTACTTCTACAGTTCTGGTGGTGTTCTTAATTTATCTGGAGATAAATACAAAAGTAGTGAAAATGTATTGGTGTAAGTTATTCTTTTATTTTATTAGTTCTCACTCTATATTTCAATCTGAATTATATTTGATACTCTTGTCCAGGGGCGGCTGCTGCCTAGGAGCACAAAAGCACGTGAACCCCCAATATTTATCTTGTAGAAGCCATTTACCTCTTTTCAATCGTTATTTATATTTACCGCGCTCATTGCTTAATGATTAGTAAGTAGACGGCGATAGCATGAGTATGTGGCAACCTTCTAGGTAGCACACTTCTCTTGTGCTAGTACATCATGTAACATTTAAAGCTCTGCGCATGAGTAGACGACAAATGCTACAGACAAGCATTGGTTGGGTACGCTCAGATCACAGCACAGTTTCGATGTGCACGTTAATTCACATTGGCAACGCCAGAGTTCTTGGTCATCTCTGGGAAGTGCTACTATCTATAGAGGTTAACTGCAACTATCTGCAAGTACAAAGAATGTTTACAACTCCTAGCGCTCTCAGCCTTTGCTTCGTTGCTTTATGTTGCTTTGAATACGGCGTGCTTTTACAGTCCAGTTTCTAAACAGATGTTTTGTTTTAAACACTGTAAAAAACTTGGAATTTGTAGATAATCAGCAGATTAGACAATTGTGCGTTTCTTAGTACATCAAGTACAACTAGTGCTTTAGCGCAAAACAATTACTCTTTGTTGTGTGCAGCGACCGATCGCGAGGTTTTTGCAATCTTTCTGACTGTTGAACTTCTCTCAAGAGGCAGCTACTAACTCGGTGGATTCCATTTTAAGAAATAAAATATAATAAGGTAACTTGCGAAGAAAAAATGTAATAAAGCGTCTAGGACGTGCGCAGACCAATTTTACAGTTAAGCGTGTTACAAAAATCAGAAGCGGATCTACAGACGCAAATTTAACAATGTATACACAACCTGTAAATGGCTATGCGGTTGCAGTATTACAAATGCGCTTTTTAGCTTCCCGTGCCTTCTGTTTAGCTCTGAAATGAGTTAACCACTGGCGCGACAGCTCTAACAGGACCGAGGCTTACCATCCCGACTGCCGGCCTCACGCCCACTTGCACACGGCAGAGGTGGGCGATCATCCAACTGATACGGGGAGATGTGGTCAGCATCTCGGCATCCCCCAGCCGGAAAGTTGGTTTCAGTGACCAGGGCCGCTTACCTATCGTAAGCTCATCAATTTTGTCACGATGCTGTGTGGGCACCAGTCCTATACCGATAATCCGCACCCCATCGGTGGGATCAAACCCGGGCCGCTTTCCGTGGCCAGGGAGCAAGACATGCTGCCTTAGCCCGCTACGCCATGGCGGAGGACTAGCTCTGAAGTGAGTAATGGACAAAAGTAGCATGTGCCGACTTGGTTCATCTTAGTGAAAAGATAAAGAATTCACGATGACGTAAAAATGCATGTATTCAGTTCGCCATGTTTGGTCGTGTGAATATTAATGCTCAGCTTACAGACTATCAGTAAAGCGACACAATAAGCTGTGTGATAGGAATAGGTACATTCTTTCTAGGCTCCCCGTAGGGGAGGGGATCCGTCCCTTTCAAATGCCGTGTTGCGGGCGCTGCGGACCCCTAGCACTCGTGGTACCTCTGACGTTATTAGAGGAACCTCGGGCCGAACATTCGAGCCCCCATTCGGATTGGGTTGGTCTCGAGGGGGGCAGTAGTTCCCGATACCCGTGGGAAATCGGGTACGTCTCCGGACGGGGTTGCGGGAAGCCATCAATATTCCGGCGTACTAGCCCGCATAGCTAGAGAAGGTGTGCTAATTTCGCCAGGCGGCCCCATCGAGGTCATATCGGAAGCCTTCCCATTTTGGTATTGGCGCGCATAAGTGGCGTATCCACTTCCATCCCGTCTTGAGTCCACAGGACCAGATGGGGGAGCCCTTGTTAGTCTCTAGGTCTTACCCTATGGAAAGAGCCTCAGAGGCGCCGGGCGCCCTTTTGGGACAGCTCGGTAACTCCCTGGTCGAAGGAGGCCCGGGTCCTTGGTTCTACGGGTCCAGGACTAATGGCAGTAGAACCTCTGGCATGAATTGAATTGAATTCTTTCTAGGCTAACAGATTGTATCAAATTTTGTGGGGCGTTGGAGCTAACACTCAGTAGTAGTGGTGGTAGCAGTAGCGGATAGTGCTAGTGTGCATTTTAAGTGTACGTCTTGTCAACACACACTTTTTTATTCAACGGGCCGCCACTGCTCTTATGTAAATGGAAGTCGGCGAAGTCTAATAATCCAGCACACTGACAGCATTTTTAAGTTCATTAGCGACGACGTTTCAGTGAATAAAACCACTTGCTTTTATGACCAACATGCTGAGTAGGTTAATAGCATCCCTCGAATTTCCTGCCCCTCCATTTCATCTCCATTATTTCACATCTTCTCTCATCTGATGGTCTATTTTAGGGTAGAAGAGTCGGCGGGCCTTCGGCCGGCCGCCCTCTATCTCCCCTCACCTCATTCTTCCTCCTGGGATGCCCAACTTGGAGCATAGGCGGAATAAATCATAGGTTTCGGTGCCGAATCCCCTCTGTAGTAGCCCTAATGTCGCATAGCTTTAATCAAAATCGCTACCAAAATGAACAATTTCGACAAATATTCCTTTAAAGGATAGTTTGACATTCAGGCCACTTTTTTCCCCCCAAACCTTACTGTGGCACCCTTCGAATAGAGTGAACCTAAAGACCAGGTTTGGTATAATCCAACAGCTCGTTTTGATGTTGTACGTGTACAGACTTTTACTTCTAAAAGTGCTTTTTTAAACTGAGGATACCTTAAAATCTTATTTTCGGTGAAATGTCAAAATATAATCAGATTAAAATCGAATCACTTTCCTTCCTACAAAGGATTATGTTTTCAGTGAAGGAACATTTTATCATTTCCCACAAAAGCCGCGCCGTGACTAAGTGTTTAGGCCGTTCGGCTCTTGCCCAGGTTCGATCCCAGGCGACCGCAAAGTGAGATTTGTGGTGGACAACAGTGCGCTCGCGCCGTGACTGAGTGGTTGGGCAGTTCGGCTCTTGCCCGGGTTCAATCCCAGGTGACCGCAGAGTAAGGTTTGAGGTGGACAACACAGCGCTCGCGCCGGGACTGAGTGGTTAGGCCGTTCGGCTCTTGCCCGGATTCGATCCCAGGTGACCGCAAAGTGAGATTTTCTGTGGACAACACAGCGCTCGCGCCGTGACTGAGTGGTTAGGCCGTTCGGCTCTTGTCCGGGTTCGATCCCAGGCAAACGCACAGTGAGATTGTGGTGGACAACATGGCACTGGGGCGGATTTTCTCCAGGATCTCCGGTTTCTCCCGCCATCTCATTCCACCGGTGCTCCATCTTCATATCGTGTATCACCAGTGTCATCGCCTGCGGTACCACATGTAGCAAAAGAGGGCATTTTCACTTCCCAACGAACTTAAATATTCCTGTATCAACCTCTGAAATTTGGACCGAGGCCAGGAAAATGTATGCGAACGTTTTCAAAATCAATTTTCGGTCAGCTCTGTAACGTCTCTTAAGACACTCGCCCACCGCTTCTATATGAAAACAGACAAGACTGTTGGAAAAGCCTTTTGAAATTGCATCCTCAAGAGATGTCAAAACCTCTCATCTCTTAAAACTAACACACTGATGATTATCATCACACTAAAAGCAGCTTCATTAATATGCTGTATAAAACCTTCATGTATTTCGTGACGGCAGGTTTCCAACGTTATTTCAAATTAATGTAATCTGTGTGTCAGCAAAGCAGGTAGTTTTGCGTTTTAATGAGCAGGAGGAATTTTTGCAGCATCCCGATCTCTTCCCTAATATATATTGCATTACGAATGAAGACTTCGTAGCACCTCCTGTATACAGTCGCCTCAAATTCGGGAGTGGTGTTAAGGGACTTAGGAATAAAAGACGAAATTGGTGCTACGAAAATCCAAAATTTCTTCTTAATCATTTTAGCTGGAAAATATGTTAATACATAATACTGTTCAAAATATACTTACCATATTTAAACATCTGAAATTATCTGAAGTATCATAATGCAGCTGTGTTCTCTTGTACAGTCTTTAATTAGTGTCTGTTAAACATGTCTGAAATGTATGCCTACGCAGCTGTGGTCTTCAATGTTTTACATTGTATTGAATTTCACATTGAACTTTACATTCAATTTGACATTGAAACGTATGGCACTGAATCTTTCAGTCTGACCCTACGTTTCCACAATTTAGCCTACACACGGTCAGTGTGAAAGAACAATTAATTTCCATTAATTGACCTAATAGTGGTTAACTATAAAGCCCGGGCCTTAAAGTGCTTACATGTTATAAGTCGCCATTAAGGTAGTTGTCTCATGTGTTTATGAGAACTCCTAAATGGTTTACCGGAAAAAACACGAGTCAATTGGAGAATTTAATGTCATGTCGGCACGTTGGCATAGTAGCTCAATGGTTAGAGCGGCTGGACGGAGACCAGAAGATCCGTGGTTCAAATCCCGGCTATGGCATTGATTTTTTCAGTCTGGCTCTACGTTTCTACAAACCACACTATTTGTACAGCAAAACTTTCCCTAAAAGACGGCTAACGTTTTACTGTAATTCTGTACTTCCAAATTTATTGCAGTAATCCTTTTTATAGGATTACAATTATAACTATTGATCAAAATATAAATTGATTAATTGAATAATATTGAAGTTCACGAGAATTATTTACATTTTAATTTAAGGGTGTCTTTTACGCAAAGGTTTATACATTAGTTTGTCATAAAGGTCATGTCATCGGATGCACAAATAACTGTGCAAAATTACAGGTGCAGTGCCTATATTTAAAATACAAAATATTGTGACGCACCTAGTGTTATTTAACATATTGTGACTTTGTCCGAGTTGCAGATATTACAAATGTTCTTTATTTCCGTAGAAGTACACTGTTCAATTCTCACGCAAGAACATTACGTCACATACACACAGTCTACCAAGGTCGATGACAATAACAATCAGCTCTCGTTACAACTGTACAGCTGTTTACGACTCGCTCTTGTTTTACAACTCCCTGCTAGCGTGTCACAATCTCTTGTATATATCATTCATAAATTCGAGAGATTTCTTGGACAAACAAGAAGCCGACTATTCCGTACAATCACTAGATGTTTCTGGAATAACAAGACATCGAATGACGAAATCCGAACCTTCCAGAAGCGTAACTAAATCTGCGCCGACAAGTCCTTTACCTCCGCTATCTTTATTTGCCAGCTCTTTGTGTAAACAAGCCGCACTATCCTAGATAATGGGTTAGCGACAATATTCATTAGCGTATTTTTAAGTTGGGGTGGCGCATTTGTTTTAGCACATCGTAGACAGCGGAAGAAGGGAGAAAGCGTTTGATTCAAGTCAACCGCGATTGTGCGGTCAATCTTGCGCTGTGGGCAATAGGCAATGCCTACCTGGTAAGTGCTTTTTTGTGATTACATTATAATAAATGAAGTGAACTGGTTCAAATTATCGTTGATAACTAGTGATCCCTTTGATTTCCTTTCAAGACAACCACTTATTAAATCCCTGCTGCGCCCTTAGTGTCGGACCCAGTTTGCTGAAGCAGTGTTCATCAGTGTAACATTTTCGAGAGCCCTGCCTCATTAATTTCAGAGTCGTGACATATCTTATGAAAGGGCAAATGTTAATTAATAGAAGAGCATGAGAAACTAAGTGTAATTTCTTGATAATGTTCAGTATTTAGTCTTTCTTTAAATTGAGTACTTTCGCGAATTTTCCGGATTTCTAATAATAGCCAACAAAATCTCCCCATGAAACCCTCGTCAGCATTTGACTCCAAAAAGAACACTACATATTGCCCAGGCAAGAGGCTCGTAACATTTACCAGTCCTGCTTAAAAGGGCTATCTATGATGGAGTGCTTAAGTGATTATTACAGCATATTCCTGAGGGAATTGAGAGGAAAATGGAATCAAATCCAGGCATTAGCAGGAGTACTGAGGATCTCTTGCTTTATATACAACGACCAACTAATGATACCACTAAGCCCATCAATTTCTGCCATAACTTGGTTACAATTCTATCTATGGAAAGGGATGCAGCACAAGAGCGATTAAAAGTGAATAGGTTTTAGCTATTAGCTGGTAGCAATAATATCCTAAATGCTTTGTTTACACCAACAGGCTCTCATCCCTAATACTCTATCAACATCAGCTATTATTATCAGCAAAATTATGTACAATGCTTTGACTTTTCTTATTGAAAACAAACTGCGAAGAAACTTTTAAGCACATCATTTATCAAATGTGTTTACTTTCTCTATCGCCTACCTACTTAGGTAGAGGAAACACTGCATTCAACCCAAAACTTCAATATTAATATTTCAGCGAAGATGCACGAAATATTTCGTTCGAAAACATTTTAGAACAAAGGTTCGTTCGTACTTGATTGTTTAAAATCAAGCTCGGTAAAACGCCAAATTTCTTATATGTTCAAAATTTGAAGAGCTGGCACGCTTTAGATGAAAAATCTACGTTATATTTTATAGAAGCTGTATTTTATTTTCTCATAACGGCTCTTAAGATTGAGATATTATGATTTTGCATAGATCTAAGACAACCGAAAAGTACATGTTGGCCTCTTGATTCTGAATCAGTTTTCTATAATGTTATGTAATAATAACACAGACCAAAATCTAATACAAAAATATCTAGATTTCGTTAAAACATAGTTTATATCGAGACTTCCCCTCTCACGATATCGGGGCGTATCCTTCGGCGCAAGCCGGAGCACGACTGGACATAGAAGAGGCCGCTCAAAGCTTTTGAAAAATTAATTAAGAATAATGGCATGTTGCAGGAACTGAACATCATCTCCACATCATATGAACATTTCATAAAGATCTGCAGATGCATTAAAGGAAACATGCTTGCCAGTAAGTAAAGTATCATACTTATGACGTTTCGCCCGCCTCGGTAGCGTAGATGGTAGCATGTCTGCCTGACGTTCAAGAGGTCCCGAGTTCGACACTCAGGGTGACTGTCCTGGATAAGGTTTTTTCCGGGGTTTTCCCTTATCCTGAAAGACAAATGTCAGGTAACTCTAAGCTCCATGGACCCCGGACTCATTTGAGCATCATTTCACCAATTTCATCCATCGTCCGATATGATAACGTTGGAGGACGTGAATTGCAAAACTTTCCCGTGTGACTAGAATGAGACAAGAGGAGTCCCGAGTTCGACAACGAGCAAAAGAGAAGGTTCCTCCGTTTGACAGCTACTAGAGAGCGGCTGGTAGAGGAGACCCCTGGACTTCGCACCCCAATGAAGGAAGAGCATGATTGCGAACGATCCAGTTCAACAGCTAAGCGCAAAGAAAAGAACATATGCGAAAAGTGAAAGTTAAACTTAAGTCATTCAACTATTTTAAAAATTCATCAGTAACGAATTCAAAAAAGGTACAAACATAAAAACAAAGTGACACTGAAAATTGAACTGTCATAATATACTAAAAACATTTTTGTAGCATTAACTGATTCCCGTTAGCACTCATTGCACTAGGGCGTTCCTGCTGGCAAGTATGATCCCAGGATTTTGCAGTTGAGATACGAATCTTGGAAAGTGGTAGATTGAATAGGGGCTACCTATCTCAAGCAATTAAATTTACTGAACATGTTCTTGTGTGATAATTTCTATTCGCACTATCTCGTGAATTAACTAAAATTGTCACCGCTTTTGTTGTCATAAAGACTTTTATTCACAGCAGATTCCATAAGCAAACATAACGTATCTGGCAACCGGTTGAGAACCGCACCATATTTATTAGAGTCCTAGCGGTGGTATAAGGGATGTTCTGTATCCCATACACCACAGGATAAAGTGGAGAAGCGTACCGTAAGGAATTTTCAACAATGGAGTTGTATACGTGAGTCTATCACAAAAACGCGGGGAGACAGAGTTATGTACAGTCTGTTGAGATGAAATATGTCCTTTGGACAGCAACGTGTCATACATCGGCAGGCGAGAGAAATCATACATGACGTGATAGAATATTGTGATAAAATGAAAGAAGAGGGAATCAAAATCCTGTGTGTCAAGCGACAAAACGGGCTGCTCTAATAATTTACATTTGTGTATAATAATTGGCTAATCTTTCATATCAGACACACAACATTCAAGTGCTCCTTTTGTGCTTCGTCACTTATCAGGTTACTAATATTTCGCTCTTCCATAAACAAACTAATGAGCGAATACAGCGCTGTGTCACAGACAGTCAATATGCCTCAACAATCAGTCATGTGGCATGATTGAACAGACTCAGCACTTTTGGAACTCCTGCGGACAGCGGTATGTAGGTCACGTAAATCAACATTCCGGATAGGGGAAGCATGCCGCTGAACGTATAGGCCAAAAGATAGTCCCCCATGCGCGCATGGGCCTGGGATTGGCATCTGGATCGGTAGTTATTCATTTAAACGTTTGCGCTTTTCTTCAGTTTGATTACTTTTGAAACATCCTGCATATCTCGTATGCATTGCTCTACTTTTGCATCGACAGCAATAAATTTACAGCTTGACATTTCCCCAATGCATTTTTATTAATGCATCTCTGTACTTACAGCTGCTGGAGAGATTTTCCAGCCCATAATAGATCATAAACAGCACTTATGCTCATACAGCGATAAATGCAGCTCAAAGGCTTATAATGTAATGGAGCAGTTAACTCGCCTCACGTTTGCTACATAGCTCGGTGCCAGCAATACCGCTATTTGACCATACCATTTAACTGAGAATAGCTCTTGATTTAAAGTAACAAAAAGTTCAAATAAATAAAAACTAAACATTACAGAGTTTAAAATTTCTCTGATTGCGTTTTGTTGTTTTCAAGCACTTATTTTAGCAATACAAAGACTTCACACTTCTAAGCTTCTCCCCAAAATAAGATAATTGTCAAAGGCTTTGCTTGAAAGTGCCTTCAGGAGCAGTGCTATTCCCCAAATATACAACCTGGGTTGTGCATGAACCTTGTAATTTTGTATGGCACAAAGTTTATGTGCTAACTGTACACTGAGAGTTTCATAGGTCACAAAGCATGGGGCGGCTTACTCCATCTATTATATTAATGCACACCTTTACAGCAAACTTTGAGAGGATAAAGTCTGTCGTTATGAGGCATATGGAAATACGTGATCTCAGCTCACGCATTCAGATAGGCCCGGGTGTTGTGTGTAACTGAGCCTTGGTGTATGATCCTTCAAGCGGATACAGATCGATACATGTGACCTGTATAAACAATACGTTGTCGCTCCACCTCCTACTTCTAGATATTTAAAATTTTCTTTTCTCCTTAGCACAATTTTTCTCTCAAAATGTCGGCAGATATTTATATATATATATACGTTAGACAACTAAAAAATCGCAAATATTAAAGCAACAGACATGCTTAGTCATTAAATGCTTGGAAGTCCGTGAACTTTATTACAAAAAGCTAACACCAACTAATTAAAATAGCATATAGCAGTTACAATGCAAACAGAACCAGCAATAGCATGACTTACAAGTTAATTGACTAAATCTTCAAAAATTGATTGCATAAATTATGACATATTGCTGCCAATATTCTAAGGGATTAAAATGCTAAGAGGAATATCATCAATGAACTGCATTGCATTTAAAAGTATTTCAGTAAAAATGTTTAGGTCAGTGTGGTTCCTACTCAGAAAATCTTAAATAAAGCGTGATATACGATTAAGAGTCTATTATTTCCGAATTACATCTGTGACCTTCCTGCTTCGTACACAAATTTGTCAATCCAGTTATTTTTAGGAGATACGTTAAAAACAAAATATGTGGAATCTTTCAGTAAAAATCAACTAATAAAATTATAAAAACCACATAGGTAATTAATTTTCATACAAAAATAAAAGCGATGCTGGTAGCGTAGATGGTAGCATGTCTGCCTCACTTCAAGAGGTCCCGAGTTCGAATCTCGGTCAGGGTGAGTTACCTGGATAAGTTTTTCCGGGGTTTCCCTTAGCCTAAAAGACCAATGTCGGTTAACTCTAAGTTCCACGGACCCTGGGCCCATTTGAGCATTATTTCACCCATTCCATTCATCGTCCGATATGACTTAAAAAATTAAAGGACAAATTACAGAAAAAAGGATGCAAACGGAAGACGAGGAAATTTCTCAAGCTAGCAACATAAAATCCCTTGATTTTTACGTTACATCGGAATTTTAGTAAATAAACCTTACCCAAAGTTACCTCTGAACTATTTTAATAGCAGTTCATTTGCCTTAACGGCTCCCTAAAAATAGTATATTTCAGTCTTTGGTAACTTAGGTCATAACGTATTAAGCGTGTTACAAAAAAAGGTTGATCTAATACAGGAAAGTAGGAACGGAAAGAGTAAAATAACGGACCTGTTGTAAACCACGTGGAATTTTACCATTACCATATGCATATACTCCAGCCATTGTAATTTGAGTACCTCATGCTAAAGTATTGCACAAAGTATGTACACAAGAGAAGACCATCAAAAGCGCTCCATCTAGTAATTAGTCATTTAAATGCAACCCATTAATTTGGGGCAATTTAATTCACCCTCTGTACCTGTAGGAAAACACTATTCCGCTTTATACAAGTTTGGTATCCACAGTGAAGACTTTCATTTAATAAATATTCTGATAAGTTCGCAATCCGCTGATTTTCCTAACTCATTCTTTTACATGAACTACGTTTAACTACTCTTACAAGAGATTATTCTTCTATTTCATATTAGAAGACATATAGTTTACAGGTCATATCTTATTGCACATTTATGTCCTCCAACGACGATGAATGAAATGGGCGAGATGGTCCTCAAATGAGCCTAGAGTCCATAGAGGTTAGAGCTACTCGACATTCGTATTTCAGAATAAGGAATGTAACGATATGTTTTAGTTAGAACTTTTTATATGAATATCCAGTAGGAAATTATTCTTTTATGATCCGACTGTTAGTGGGCCATAAAAAATATATGTGTAATTTTGTGATTGGCGTAGTAATAATTGTATATAAAATATTGTATCGGCTAATCATAAAATTAATAGAGTAACGATGGTTACGGAAAATCAATAATCTTCAAAAGAGTTATTCGGTAATCTTGATAGTGATGAGTGGACGTGCAGAAGTGAGGAATTTTAAGTAATTAACAGAAATTATATATTAACAGTGATTAAGAAAAAAAGTTCGAGTAAAATGTAATCCAGATTAGACAATTAAATTATATATTACGAAATCGGACTTACATAAAATTGTATTTATGTCACTCGTAACCACACCTGAAAACAAGAGATCTCATGACTCTTAATCAAACTCAATCATCAAGAAACAATTCAAATTACAGCGAAGTAACCCTCTTACATCTGGCTTCCCGACTTGGGTCTTCGAAACAGTCAACGTGCATCCTATCTGCTTCGAGTGGAGAATAGCGCCACAGGGAAAACCCTGGAAAAAACTGATCCAGGTAACTCACCATTATCGAGATCCGAACCAGAGACCTCTTCAACGTGCAGCAGACACGCTACCATCTACGCTACCGAGGCGGGCAATTATGCAAATTTCCTGTGGGTAAAAAGAGTTTTTGGGGATCTATCAGTTCCTAAGCGATATTCAAATATTGTAAAAAGGGAAAAACAAAAAGCGAAAATAATCTTCCCATTTAGAGAAAGAAAAAAGGAAACACCCTTCGGCATTTTAAAGAGCAAACCAGTAAGAAATATATCAGAAATTGTTTCCAAAAAACAATATTTGGCATAAGACGTAGTCATACTCGTACTTTAACGAGAGCTATACTCCTTGTGAAATAATTTTGTCCATACCCAACGGTTACAAAAGTTATTCAGAATGAACAGGAGAATACAGCAAACAATATGTATTTCAAATATCTTAAACGTACGGTAGTTAATCCAAACCCTTACAGCCATTTTTGTGAAAATAACAATTTTCGGGAACAAATGTGTCATTTGGGATGAGGAGACTTTCTTGAAAATCTTTGCGCAGATTGTAAAATGGTGAAATAATTACTTGTTTTATAACCGACTTCCTTTTTTTAACTATGCGTTCATAACCATGCTCATGGTCATTTTTCTATAAATTCTATCCTTAGGTTCAGGGAATTCCCAGTAATATACATATAAGCATCAATTTTTATTCGAATACAATACCTCCACTGCTTACTATATGTGCAGCTGAGAAAGTAAATACATACTGTACATAAAATAACTTGTACAGAATAGTGAAACAAAACTTGTACTGATTACCCGGACTTGTAGGCCGTGGTCTAGTGGAAAATCTTCTTCCAGACGTTTCGTTCGACACAGTTTCGAACGAAACGTCTGGAAGAAGATTTTTCCACTAGACCACGGCCTACAAGTCCGGGTAATCATTATCTACCAAATGACTCCGGCCGTGAAAGTCTACGCAGTAGAAAACTTGTACACATTAAGAGTAAACAAGTTATCAGGGATATAGAATCTTTTATGCTAAAATGCCAATTTAAATTACGTATTTAACTACTCCCCATAAACTCTACTGGAGATTTAAATTCTAATCGATAGTCGGATAAACAATCATTTTGTCCGAACATAAAAAATTGAACTTTAGTGGACTCCAAGAAAACCTTTAGTAAACCTGTGCAATAGAAACCTGATATAAGGTTTACTAACCAGATAAAAAGCAAGTCTATATAGATACGTCATTTACCTTGTGAGTTGCTGGTATATTATTAGGTTATTGTATCCAAAAGCAACGCTTACTATTCACTATTTATAAGTACACGTATTCAAATTTAAAACAAAATATTAAATTTCAAAATTTCCAGTGAATCTCTTACTAACAGAAATCAAAAGATACATTTTTTAGTATCACACTTGATGTATAAATTCTAAAAACTTAATATTTTTTTCAGAATCACGACTTAATTTTATACAGTAACTTGAGATAACATGAAAATGTTGAAGATGTGGCAGAATAACAATGCCATAATGTGCTTTTTTTAATTTTACGTCCTCCAACGTTAAGTCATAACGGAGTAAAAAGAGTCCAGGGTCCATAGAGCTTAGAGTTACCCGACATTCGTCTTTCAGGATAAGGGAAAATTCCGGAAAAAACCTTATCCAGGTAACTCACCCTGACCGAGATTCGAACTCGGGACCTCTTGAACGTGAGGCAGACATGCTACCACTACGCTACCGAGGCGGGCAATGCCATAAGTGCTATGAATATTCCGCGATTGCTTTGGTAATTGGAGATTAACTCACCAACTTTACCTCTACCTAGGAGGAACAAATGACAGTCCAGTTTTGAACAGCATGCAGTCGCACGCCCACGGGAGTGTCTTGTAGCACATCACCGTAGCATTGTGCGTGCTACTGCTACCCATATTTAACCTTAACATATCAGTCTTAAGCTTAACTTTAAGACAAAGACATGCTTTCCCTTCTGCTTACACTTACAGCATAATACAAATATATGAAATTAAATACAATTGTAAAATATTCTCACCGTCTAGAGTCGACCATACCTCATACATCCAATGAAATGCGAATCAAACGCCAAGTACCCCAAGCCTTCTAGCTGAACATGTAGATTATAAAGCGTCAAGCAGGGAGCAACTTACGGTCTGCAACATAAAAATAAACAAACAAATAAGACATCAGTATTCACAATTTTCATCCTAAAATTATGCCATTTAGGTCTTAACATAAGCTAGAGATAGGCAGAAGTTAATCACCATTTAGTAGAGTCCTTGACTCGTTTTATTGACTTACAAAATGAAGCTACTCTGTCATTTAGTACAGTCTAATAGTTCAGAACCACAACTCATTGTGCCCATGTCTAAGAAGGTAAACCGTTAAGAGCTAATTAATGCTAAGAAACTTGCAAAAAAGGCTAAGGAAGGTACAAGACAAATTTCTGGGAAATCTCAAGGGTAATGAGCTTCAAACACACAGAGAGGAAAATCTATTTAAGAGATTCTTAATTAATTGAAAGCGTTTCTAAATGTATAGTAGCATTTATTTCATTACTCTAATGTTGTTACATTATAAATTAAAATAGGTATTAAATACTGGAGGCACATAATTAGTAGTACTGCGATAAGTCCAACAAACTACGTAAACTCTTTTCTGTTCACCTGTCCCATATTTCAACAAAACCCTAAATAGTGAATTTTTATTTTTTTCTAGCAGGTAGACGAACTATTGCATTTCACCTAAAATACAATATTTCACCGAAAAGCCCGCCTCGTTGGCGTAGATGGTAGCGTGTCTGCCTTACGCTCGGGATGTCCCGAGTTCGAATCAGGGTGAGTTACCTGTATAAGGTTTTTCCCGCGGTTTTCCTTTATCCTGATAGACGAATGTCAGGTAAATCTAAGCTCCATGGACCCCGGACTCATTTGAGCATCATTTCACCCATCATTCATTCATCGTCCGATATGACAACGTTGGAGGACGTAAATTACAATGTTATATATATAGTGAGAACCAGACAAGTTCAGACATGTTTAGTATCGCCTACCGCTGCAATGGAGGTAACATGCAGTTAAAGTTGATGTTAGCGGAAGATCCGGAGTTTCTTTCAAACGTATTCACTGCTGATGAAACTTGGCTACATCATTTTGATCCTGAGAGCAAATAGCAAAGTTCAGTGTGGAAATCTCCTTCTTCACCAACCGCCAAAAAAGCAAAAGTGGTTGCTTCTGCTGGGAAAGTTATGGTCATCTCATTCTTTGATATTCATGGAATGATTTATCAGCATGTTGTACCTGCACACATATCAGTAGCTGGATAATACTACAGGAAGGTCCTGAAAACATTGCAAGTGCATATCAGACGCAAAAGACCACATTTCCATGAAGCAGGCTGGATGCTGCACCACGATAATGCGCGGCTGCATAATGCCAATGTTGTTGCTGAATATCTTGCAAAATCAACGTAAAGTGCATCCCTCACCCTCCCTATAGTCCGGATTTAGCCTCATGAGACTTTTTTTCTATTCCCTAACTTGAAGAAACGCCTTCGTGGGAGGCATTATCCATCATCAGAAGCAGTGGTGAAGGCTGCGGAGGCGATTTTGAAGGATCTCTCAAGAAATGGTTTCCAGGATGTCTTTGAAGACTGGCAGAAACGCTGGGACAAGTGCATCGCATTCAGGAGAGAATATTTTGAGGATCATCAAAATTATGAGGATAAGTAAAGGTACGTTGTCAAAAAAATGCGATCATTCTTTATTGAACAGCCCTGGTATATATTGAAACTTTCCGAAAACGTTTACCTTAAGATAATAAAGAAGAATACACTTTTGTAATAATTTAATGAATAATGTAATTGTAACATGTTATCCTGCATCTAAAGATAGCTTTTGCAGGATTACTCTGTTCGTTCCTTCTTATTACTTACTCCAGATTTCTCTTTTTGGTCTGTTAACGTTTTAATTTATTTACATTACAGTACACGGGAGTAATTGATAAACACTGTACAAAGGAGTTGTTCCGTTTGGCAGCAAAGGCATGGCTGTTCTGCTGTGTTGAGTACACTACACTTGAAAACCAATTTCGTTATCGCCAGAACAAAGAATCCGTTAACTAGACTAACACAAATACCTCCTCCGCAGGTATACAATGATGTTTTTGACTAAAATATCGAAGAGTCTCAAAAGGATAAAACAACCGGATAAAATGGCAAATTAGGTTCAAGGTTGAATCAAAGAGATATGGACAATGAAAAAAAAGTATGACCCATAACCTCTGTACTGTTTTCTCAAAGTGACAGAGGGACTTAACAAACAACACACTCTAAGTTCACCGTCTCCTGCCAGATGTAATTCTTCTGCACACATTGGGTCAATTTGTAACTTGCCATGCCCTGGCACGAGTCCATTGTTTCCGCCAGAGTGAGCACGCGCTACAGGTGTTAGGAGCTGATAACGTTAATCAAATAATGCAAATTACAGTGTAACATATTCACGTCACATTTCCTGATCCAGTCAACCGATATACTTCACAAGGGTTGGAGGCAGCGCAACCAAAACCCCATTAGCAGCACAGAATCGCAGCCTAGGGTGCCAAAAGTTTCCAATTAGGTAATGAGCAAGAAAAATAACTTACATGAATTAGAAGTAATTCAGATGTTTACGTTAGTTGCGGAATTCTCACGTTCACACAATAGTTTCTGGGCTTTACTAGGGTGGGTAATATAAGTAATACATCTGCATCATTATTTCTTCTTCAACCTCAAGGCTTGACTTTCTTAGCCTATACTGTCCTCCCGAAGAAATTCCTCAAACCAGTTTCTAGGCCATATCTGTTGGTACAGCTTCAGCTTTATAATTATAGAATATCTCAAGAGTATCTGCTAGTTTCCATTCGTTTAATGTGGTCATTCCATTATGATTGGTGTTAGGTTTGATTGATATTAAAAATCTTCAGTACATTTCTAAGAGCATAACTTTACACCAGTATTGAGGCGAGAGTGGCGATAATGGAGAGCGATAGGTTTTGTCAATCTAAATTAAAGTAACGTCCCAATCAATGTAACTTTAGAGCATTAAGAAAGGAGCTTTAAAAATCCGCGGATGGTTAAATAATCCTCAAAATGACACAGGAAGTAATAGAATAGGAGAGGTATAAAGAAGACATAGCCACAATAGAAGACCGCAAGAGCAAGAAACAGATTTGAAGATAGAAATACGAAACTTTATTCAGAGCACCTTGGATATCTATACTCAAGGTAAACAAATCACGAAAAAGGAAAGCAATGTAGATAAGGTAAATAAAGAGGAACGAGAGAACATTCCTTAATTAAGAATTAATGTTTGGAGACTAAAAGGATTTAGAAATAATGTACCCCAGGACCAAAGTTACTTAAAGGAGATAAAAATATGAACAATATATTTGAATATAAAAGGACGGAAGTGTGCAGCAAAGTATTGCCTAAAAAAAATGGTTTGAAGTTAGTATATTCGAAATTATAAAATCCCCAAAAATAAGATCCTAAGAAACACGCTGCAATAGCCTAGGTGTGTGTGGGCTTTTTTTTCCCCCTCCATGCATCCAAATTTAGAGGCATATTTGTTGATTTCGCTGTTAGAACGTTTTAAATGTTTGCTGAATTACTGTTATTTTGTGTGTGTAAGAGACTTATGAGCGGTATAATTGTTCCTAGAATGAACCACAGGTATGGATAGCTTCCTACTTATTGATTATGGACACTTATTTTTGAAAGAGTAGAGGCAGACTGAAAAATTCAATGCCATAGCCGGGATTTTAACCACGGATCTTCTGGCTATGGCATTGAATTTTTCAGTCTGGCTCTACCCTTTCATAGTGCGTCCTACACACGGCTAGTGTGAAAGAACAATTAATTTCTACTTTTATTTTTATTTAATGATTTTAGCACAGCAGTCCGAAATCATGGTTTTTGTTTTCCCACACAATAATTCCTAGACATCGGATGTGTCTGCAATATTTTTACTTGTGATATGGAATTAAGTTTTTGCAACATGTTACATGTTCCGTGCTTGTATAAGTTTTGTAGTACATATGGTTCTAACTGCCGAAGCTGCTTATTATTTCTTTATAAATGGAGCATACGACACCATGTATATTTTAATTTTTAAATTAACATTTAAACTCAATAGTAACAAAGTAACAAAATCCTTACCATGGAATACCGTATGAAAGTTTAGCCTAGAGTATCTTTGCACACTGTACGGCACTTACAAGAGAAATCCTTAAGTTAAAGTTTCGTGTTCTGTGGAGTTCTGTGGATAAATGTCTTTAGTGAAAACTTAGTTCTTCCTGATGAAGTATTGCAAAAGTTACCAAATGCTTTCAGATTTTGCCAGGTAACATATGTAGAGGCGCCGCCGCGAAAGGACTCTCTTCCCCCTCTCCCTCCCCCCTCCCCCTCTCCCCATCTCCCTCTCTCCCCCTCTCTCCCCCTCCCTCTCCCTCCCTCCCCCCTCTCTCTCCCTCTCTCTCTATTTTTCTCTCACTCTCACACACCCACCCACACACAAGGTTTTTTGAGGGGTTTTCCTTGATCGCTGGCGGAATACCCGGTTGGGTAATTTGATCCGCGAGTTTCTCGCATCATCCTTTTCATCCCCACATTAGATTTCTCCTTCTTCACCGCCTTTACTAGGTTTTGTGCTGATCGCAAAATCCGCATATGCTATGATTCAAGCTTTGCTTGCTCCTCAACAGGATCCAAGATATTGGTCCTTGGGAGCGTCAGTGCTATAAAATGGAAGCTAATTCATTAAAAAAATACATTCCCTTTCCCAGTATTGTGTTTGACAGCATTCGGGCCGGTTTTTACGTGTTTTATTGCTTAAGAATTCCTATACTTTACCATGCAAAAAAGGCGGTAGTTTCGTCACTTGCAGGTTACTAATAGGAGAATATGAAGGCACTAGCACGAAGCCTCCGCCTTAAGGTCAGCATGTCCAAGGTCAGCATGTCCGATCGCTTTGGCATTCTAGGGTAATTCGGATTATAAGTTTTTGATGGTTAGAGTACTGCATCAATGTAAATGTACATCAGAATTTTATAAGTTGAACTGAAAATAAAAGCACACATTGCAGTTGCGCCAATTTGTTTGCGGACAAAGATAAACCAAATATTTATGCAACATATGCAGCTCCATCTTAGATCCAGGAAAACCGTGGTTCACATACCGGCCATGGCATTCAATTTTTCATGTTGGCTCTATCTACTAGAGCAATAAATGTTAGTACAAGGGTGGAGAAAGTCAATTGACTGCGTCACGACACATTTTTTTAATTAATTAATATCTTGAGTACGTCATCGTCTTTTGAATGAACATAGGAGAGATTTATTAACAAGGATTTACTTTTGCTACCTACTTTACCAATCCGCTCATTGAGGATTTTCCTTTTCAGTAGAGTTTTAAAGGTTAAGTCCAATGTACTTATCCCTTTTCTATACATAAGTAATTCTATCATACAAGTTCATCATATACTTCAACCAGCGTAAGGCGATTACCTGCTCTCGCTGTTAGCAGAGTGGGGAGTCCCTGTGCTTCAAAGAAGTCTGGTTTAAATAGGAAAAATTTGAAAGATACCCAAGCTACCAATGACGCTCGCTAAATATCTGCTTGCTGCAACAACCTTCTTACCTCATTATTAGGAGCTTTATGGACTGAGAAAAAACGTGGAAAACTAAGAGCGTCAAGTTGCGGCTAAAATCCGCTAGGACAGGGGAAGGCAGGTAGTGGCGGTATGACGTCAGCTCCGTCGGCTCTAACCGCCAAATATGCCCCCGAACGAAAGGCAGGTTAGCGTGTGACGTCGCCGCACTGATTTCTGCTGCCCAAGAGGAAGGATAGTTTGATGTGTTGGACTTCCGACAGCGTAGGAAAGACAGGAAACCTATTGGGTATTAAAAATATGTACAACTTACTTCTTGGTTGTAATATTAATGCTGACTGCTTTAATTATACAATTGGTCATAGTTTCTAAACAACTATATTTGGGCTCTGTGCTATGATGACATATATAAATCTTCAACTCGTAGTTTATCTGAAGGTCAGGCATATTATTACGTAAATAAAATAAAACAAAGTAATTTTCTCTGCAAATTGACACTTTCCGTTTCGTTTTTCATTAAGTACTTTATCAAAGTTAGGACGTAACGTCTGGAAAATTTGTAATCGAAAGCTGCATGTAAGATAATGATCCGACAAGGTACTTCGGGATTTGGACTTAGCTAATTTCATAACAGAAAAAACAATTGTTCGCACACATATGTCGAGCCAGACATACACAATGTCCGTACAAGTGAATACAACCTCGGAAATCTGGTTTGGAGGACATTCTTGTATAAGTTAGCCAAGTCTTTTTTGTGTGTATATTTGTCCTTCAATAAATCGTCACACTGTAAATTTAACAGCTCCATTTGGTACATGACAGCTTCATTGTTGTACTCAAGTGCGCTACACCTGACTGAACCCTAATATTCTGTACTCACAGCGCCATTTATATAAGCAAGTTGTTAGTACACGGCTCTTTACTGAAGTCACACGCACTGCAGGCCTCGCTCCCGGCTGAAATACATAACTCTCGAAGGTGTCTTCCTCTGCGCTAGTACGTAGGCTAAAATGTTCTTGAAATATAGGGTTTGGAGGGGGGAAGGAGGACTTCAGCACGTCAGCCAAGTACTATTGAGCCGACTAAACCTCTAGGAGAGAGATTCAGCTAGACAGCAAAGAGACGCCATATCTGATGGGAGAGGCGGTGTAACGGGGATCTTATTGTTTTCAGACTGAACATCGAAGGCGATTATCCCTCCCATCTACAAAGACAGGCTCAAGTAAACTGCATGTCGGTTACCAAACAGCTGTCTCTTCAAAGTATATCCAACACTCCTAATCCTACTACCCCCAAGATCAAATAAACGAAATGAAAACAGGGACAAAAATTCACGTCATTATAGTGGAAGAGAAATTATTACATTAATTTAAACCGGTTACAGATTCCATTTTTGGAACACATTTTGCAATATATATATATTCATATGACCATTTCTGCCAAAGTAATCAGACATGCTGCGAAAGGTGTAGTTTTTCTAACCATAGCAGTAAGGGTCTCTTTCACATTCAAAACAAATTGGAGGACACCACGTACATACGGTTCACTTTCGCATCTGATATTTCCAAAAATAATTCCATCTAAATCTGTATATAACGCATTTTGTAACCTACACTCACAACCTACGCTTAACTTAAAGGCTCTTCAGCATTAAACTTAAAATCCTTTTGCAAACTGACACCATTTAATGTAATCACCCAAATCACATGTCATGTAAATAAGCCTTACATCGGTAATCCCTTAATGGATACTCATGGCATTCCTCCGATTTTACATTGTTCCAGTGCACACCAATTGTATATCAGCGCTTTAGATAAAAGGGCGGAGTGAGGTATGCTTTGTTTTGCTTACGTCCGGAAGCTGGTGGCAAACGTGACCTATCTCGACCTGTTTGCACAGTTGCCGAGGTGTGCAGCCACATTACATCTGAAAAAACCTTTGAGAAGCATCCTTTTAAATTATTATTTTAAAACCATGAGTCATGTTACAAGACTACTACCGAAATTATGCAAGTTATGTGTAATCTAGAAGTAAAAGGACTATTAATCTTCATATATTTTCATTGAATTAGACATCTAATTCCCAAGAAAAACTAGTTTGTTTTCTTTGTAAACGGATGATCAAAGAACAACATGCCATACTTTGTTTGGTACTTCTATGAAGCACGTGAAGTAATAAATTTTCCTTCCAACAGATATAATTTCAACCCCCTACTATTTTTCTACTATCAAAATCTTAAAATCCCAAAACGAATCAATGTCAGTATACCAGGTTCAAAGGGAATCGAAATCAGTAGCTACCGAATGAAGCTATATCCCACTTACATAAAGTTTTCTTTACTTTTCAAAATGCTTAATCTCAACAAATTAATGAAAAGTCTACTCACAAAATCAGTTACTACGTACAGTGTCGTCCCTACTGAGTACTGCAATGTCTACAAATAACCCTATCGTATCTCACTGATGTGACGCGATTGCGGAGGAAATATATCGAAATCGATAGAGGCATATACCTGTGCTACATCCCAAAATCTACCTGCTCTACTGTAAACAATGGCATACACCTACACCAAAGGGAGAAGGTATGAAGTTCCCTCTTCTATTCCTGCAACCGAATTGTGACCTCTTTAACAGTGCTGGTTACTGCAATATAGTCGTTCGTATTAGCAAATGTTTGCTTTCTTAGATAAGCAACCGAATTGTATATCTCTAATGATAACATTCATTTAGACCTATCCTTCCCGAAAATATCTGACTACATTCAAGAGACCTCATGCAGGGTCTCTGGGAGTACAATCTTGACCCCGGAGAGAAATACAAGAGACCCAGGCTTGTGCTAGGACAACTTTAAGAATCATTCAACTCATCGTATTTCCATACACAATTTTCTACATCACTACCTACACTAACATCTCCGAATCCCTAATTCAATCACCATCAGTGATAAAAAGCAACCTCTCCCAATGCCAGTAAGAGAACTATTCCCAATATGGCAACAGTCGAAGGACCCTCTTCCACGGAGGAGGACCCTCCTTCAACGACCTCATAGCTGTGTGGAGACAAAAGGCGACGTATTACAGATACTGTAAACAATAAAAAAGGAAACATACTGCACACTGCATTTTGAAGTACTGGTACCCGATATAAGGTGGAGCAAATACATAACCGATTTCGTAAACTGTCGTAGCTTTAACATTATACAGTTTTGGGTTTTGGCAAGTTCGAATCGCACAGCCGTTGTTTTTCTGCGGATACACTCAGCTAAAACTTCATCAGTTTCAGTAGTTATTACATATAAAACATACTCCGAACATTTAGGGTTAATTCCTTAGTGCGGTTTTTGCCTTCGGGAACTACTTAAAATCGCATCATTTAACTGTCAATGCGTAGGGCACCTATTGATCTGTAACAGTTTTAACCCTTTCAAACCCGAATTAAGGCGTTAATAACCTTGCAGTTGAGCGCCCTCAACACAACTCCACCCAACCCAGACCCGAATTATTTTGGTTCTTATGCCGGTCTTCCTCTAATTCGGATCGGTTTTCATGAGGCCGTCTGGGACACAGTCACGCAACTGACTCGAATAGCCATGATTGTTACGCCCACACGCAGTGCACCGCCCACGCACTCAAACCCGGATGCCGTGAGATCGAGTCTCGGCAATTACAATCAAATGTGCCTGTGGTATAAGATGTGGGAGGGCCCAGGTAAAATAACCGGTGTGATGGCACGCTTGGATGCTGACGGGGTAGCATTTGACTGCGGTTGCATGGATTTTGCTTCTTTTTCATTAAAAACATTGTGGAAAAAATATTTTACAACTCAGAGCATCTCCACTGCATATATTTAATTGGCTAAGAACAGTGTAACAAGAATGTAGCAGAAAAGGCCGTTAAAAGCATCACAAATAGGAAAAAAGCCTATGTCCAGTATAACAGACGGCGGGATTGAAAAGGTTAAAATATAGTTTTTTCTCGACTCTAATTTTTTAGCACTTTTATCCACAAGTAGCTTGTAGCTTGTAAACCAATACTTAAATTGTTCAACAGAAACTCGAAGTAGCGGCTTTAAAATGCAGGCGTAGTATAAATTGCTGAGAATTGTATCAGTGAGAATTGTGACCAATTGTACTTAAATGTGTAATTTTCTGAGAGAGCTACCTAGTTGAAAAAAATTCCTCATACCGGATTTGTGTATAAATATTTAGAAAATTACTCTGTGTTGTTTTTTTTTTATTTTTTTTTTTTTCAGTTACGATTCCACATCTTGTGGAATTATTCAGCATACTAAACTTAACTTTGTCTATTATGTGTTGACATAGTAGGTTCAGAACGTATTGAATTCCACCCAAAAATTTAATACAGCCATTTTAGTGGAATACACGTTTTGATAACACATGTATAATTTTTAAACAGATTCGTGCGTTTGTGAACTTGGAAACTAAAAGTGGATTAAATACCAAATTTGGTGTTCAAATTCAGCAGGAACTTAAAGTAAGCAAAACGAAGATTTTTCACAAAAATCTCAAGTCGGACAAGCCTTACTTAGAACATTCTTAGAAATCTAGATCAACATTAGTAAACTTAATGTTTTTATTTCACTGTTTTATTTTTGTTTATTTAACAGATTAGTTAAATACGGAGACTCATAGATAGGAAGATTAGGCTTGCAATTTAAATTAAATCGCCTTTATTCTTTTACGCCCTTCCAACAGAAGTATTGTCACCCCATTATCGGAAAGCCCGACCAACGACAGCTGAGTAAGGGACCAGAGGCATCCGGGCCACACCACCCATTAATCTCAGTCACTGAGGGGATGATTAGGGAAGTGTCACTTGTCGCTGGCCGCCTCTTCCCCCTTCCCCTGCCGTCTGGAACCTTCGCGGTGATTCACTGAAACGAGAGACTTCTAAAAAACAGTGATATTCCTATAAAAAGGGCTGCAATGAGTGAGTTCAGTCAGTGTTTGGCGAACAGCGTAGGAGCGCCGTGCTAGTGAACGGACGAGAAGACTGTGTACGTGCATCGGAAGAGTGTACGTAATTGTGAGCAGGCAGTGGAACTGTAACGGACGAACTGGTGAATTGTAATTGTGTGCATTACGTAATTCTGTGTAATCGGCAAGTGTTCAACTATAATTCGGTGGAAATAAAGAACTTTTTGAGTGCTGCAATCGGACTTTTAATTTCACGAACAAAGTCACAGTATGTTTTCCACGAGAGCCTTTTTAAAATATCTCCTAACTCACGCTATTCTGTATTAACAAATGCAGTAATTAATTATTTACCCGTACATTTTATAAGGAACATTTTTGTTAATTTTGATATTATAGTGTACCTTTCGTACAATAACTATAAATTTTTATTTAAGTATTTTTAAGTTAATGTAACTCTTATTTTACTTTTAATATTTGAATGAGAATATCATTTTCCTTCCCACCCCATTTTCTTGCTGCATTTACCCCAATTCTCTCTTCCTCCAACCCTCCAACCCAGTAATTCACCTCCTCTCCTTTTATCGTCCTTTTTTTTTTTAAATTTCACGTCACCCAACGTTAACTCATATCGGACGATGAGTGAAATGGGTGAAATTATGCTCAAATGAGCCCAGGGTCCATAGACCTTAGAGTTACCCGACATTCGTATTTCGTCTTTCAGGATAAGGGAACACCCTAGAAAATCTTATCCAGGTAACTCACCCTGACCGAGATTCGAACTCGGCACCTCTTGAACGTGAGGCAGGCATACTACCAGCACGCTACCAAGGCAGGCTATCGTCCTCTATCCCTCCTTTTCTCCCTCAACACCTTAACGCAATTCTGTGCAAATGAGATGCTAAGCGATGTTTGAAAACCGGTGATGTTCCTTTCCCTGAGATCTTCGGAAATATTTGAAGGCTATCGGTAAACTATTTAACTGGCACCATTTCGACGAACAGTCCTGCGCCGTGACGTAGCGGCTAAGGCAGCATGCCTTGGTTCCTGGCCAAGGAAGCGGCCCAGGTTCGATCCCACCCATGGGGTGCGGATTTTAGGTCCCGGGTATAGGACCGGTGCGCACTCAGCATCGTGAGGAAAGTGAGGAGCTTACGCTAGGTAAGCGGCCCTGGTCACGGAAACCAGCATTCCGGCTGGGTGATGCCGAGATGCTGACCACATCTCCCCGTATCGGTTGGACGATCGTCCGCCTTTGCCGGACGCCTGCGTAAGTGGGCGTGAGGTCGGCAATCGGGTAGGTAGGCCTTGGCCCTCTAAGGGCTGTCGCGCTATGGGTTATTATTACATTATTATTTCGAAGAACAAAACGCTCAGTCGGTAGAGCACCTGCCTGCCATGATAGGGGTATCGGTTTCGATTCCCGGCAGTGGGGGTGTGGATTTTTCTCCGACCAAGATAATTCCTCTTCCCCAGAGTCTGGAAGTATGAATGGGAGTGCGAATGTGTGCGTGATCTAATGATTAAAACCCAACGAATAGGAGTAAACACCTTCGAGATATTCCAAAGGAGAACAGCCGCTGATATCACCATTGGAACAAAAAGGGTGTATGTACCATTATCTGAAATATAAAGCGTGTTACGTCTTGTCATCACTAACGCGAAGATTTTGTGGTCAAATAATTTCACTTAGTGTTCACATTATAAAATAGTGCTATGGACACATTCATGCTGTACTCAAATCACCTGAACCACATGGTCTGGAACGATGACATGGCATCGTCGCTTTCTACAACATTACATGCGATTGTTTCAGTGTAATGCTCCGGAACGACGTGCCCATTTCTCGGCCATTCTCTGGCATGCATGAATAGAATGCTAAAACAAACGCAAACTAGGTTATTAAGCTTGTCCTTTTATCTTTAAAGCGGATTACAAGAGGATTTCAATTTAGTAGCCCATACAGGGTTAATATGGTTATCATCCCTTTTAAATTTGTATGTTTGCTGAAGAGATTACCAATGCTGACCGCGAAGATAAATTTCACGAGAATAGAAGGCTGTCATTAACCATTTCAAAACATTGCACGTATATGCAAATGTTTATACTTCAAAGCAGCAACTGTTCTGTGGACGGATGCTACAACAACTCGCATGAAAAAACACTGACAAACAACGGGGTTGGGTCCTTAATGCGGTGATGTTTGCCATCATTAGCATACGTAAGTATTCCTGGCACAACTGTAATTATTATGTACACCTACACGCAGAACATTTCAGGCAGTAACCCCAAATTCAAGCAGCGTTTTTTATTTCCCCTGTGAAGTGTCTCACCTGTTAAATACATTTAGCACTTTTGTAAATTGTATTTCAAATTTCCTGATTAGGAAATTCACAAAACATTTTAAGAGGCACCAGATACGAAAATTTCAAATGCATGTTACTTAAGCAATTCCTGCATACTAGCACCAATGAGGTATACAATGGCCAAAATATTTATACAAATGGATGAAATAGCTTTGACAAAATAAAAATGGTTATATAACTGAACTACAGAATGCTACGGTGGACGTTTATAAATGGAATTCACCTAAATGTAGGGAGAATATGTCTAATATGGGCTTAATCAAACCACATGTCACACAACTAA
Source organism: Mantis religiosa (assembly GCA_030765055.1). Lineage (NCBI taxonomy): Eukaryota > Metazoa > Arthropoda > Insecta > Mantodea > Mantidae > Mantis > Mantis religiosa. The sequence goes on from CM060956.1 coordinate 71,239,710, forward strand.
TGTAATGGATCGCTTATGAATCTAAAATGTTACTAAAAACACCCACACCAACACTCATACCCACACACAAAACTTATGTGTTCAAACCATCAGCACTTGTACAAAATATGAACAGGTATCCCTGCATGAGATTTGGGTATAGAATGGGTCTGTTGCTCTTCTGATATTTTAAGTATACTCCTCCACAGGAGAGATGGTCTCCGAAGGATGAGATGCAGGTGGGTTGGAGAAAGTTCCCACACCCTCCCTGCACAGGTTTATGACACCCCATGTCAGTGCAGTTACAGACCATTCAAAAACATTATCACGGCTTCTACCTTTGTGGATGAATCTTCTCGGTTTTATTGTACAGAGTGAATAGAGAGCATGTTTTTTTAACGGTCTGCTCCTTGTGTAGCAGGCGTTCTCTACCACACACATTCGCTGACCTTATCCCACTGTGTAACACAAGACATTCCTTACAGGGACCTTCTTTGCGTTGCTGAACTATACTGCGACTTTGTGGGTTCGTAGAATTAGAAGTCCAATTTGCAGAAATTCCAAATGTTCTTTATTTCCGTAGAGGTACGCTGTTCAATTCTCATGTAACAACATTACGTCACACACACAGTCTACCAAGGTTGATGACAATGACAGCGTTCTGATTACATCAGCTCTCGTTACAACAACACTCTACAGCTGTTTAATGCTTACGACTCCCGACACAAACCCTTAGCGAGTACTCGCCTTCTTAAATATCTCATTGACAAATTCTATATACACTCCTGGAAATGGAAATAAGAACACATTGACGCCGGTGTGTCAGACCCACCATACTTGCTCCGGACTCTGCGAGAGGGCTGTACAAGCAATGATCACACGCACGGCACTGCGGACACACCAGGAACCGCGGTGTTGGCCGTCGAATGGCGGTAGCTGCGCAGCGTATGGGCACCGCCGCCGTCAGTGTCAGCCAGTTTGCCGTGGCATGCGGAGCTCCATCGCAGTCTTTAACACTGGTAGCATGCCGCGACAGCGTGGACGTGAACCGTATGTGCAGCTGACGGACTTTGAGCGAGGGCGTATAGTGGGCATGCGGGAGGCCGGGTGGACGTACCGCCGAATTGCTCAACACGTGGGGCGTGAGGTCTCCACAGTACATCGATGTTGTCGCCAGTGGTCGGCAGAAGGTGCACGTGCCCATCGACCTGGGACCGGACCACAGCGACGTACGGATGCTCGCCAAGACCGTCGGATCCTACGCAGTGCCGTAGGGGACCCGCACCGCCACTTCCCAGCAAATTAGGGACACTGTTGCTCCTGGGGTATCGGCGAGGACCATTCCCAACCGTCTCCATGAAGCTGGGCTACGGTCCCGCGCACCGTTAGGCTGTCTTCCGATCACGCCCCAACATCGTGCAGCCCACCTCCAGTGGTGTCGCGACAGGCGTGAATGGAGGGACGAATGGAGCCGTGTCGTCTTCAGCGATGAGAGTCGCATCTGCCTTGGTGCCAATGATGGTCGTATGCGTGTTTGGTGCCGTGCAGGTGAGCGCCACAATCAGGACTGCATACGACCGGCATCATGGTGTGGGGAGCGATCTCCTACACTGGCCGTACACCTCTGGTGATCGTCGAGAGGACACTGAATAGTGCACAGTACATCCAAACCGTCATCGAACCCATCGTTCTACCATTCCTAGACCGGCAAGGGAACTTGCTGTTCCAACAGGACAATGCACGTCCGCATGTATCCCGTGCCACCCAACGTGCTCTAGAAGGTGTAGGTCAACTACCCTGGCCAGCAAGATCTCCGGATCTGTCCCCCATTGAGCATGTTTGGGACTGGATGAAACGTCGTCTCACGCGGTCTGTACGTCCAGCACGAATGCTGGTCCAACTGAGCCGCCAGCTGGAAATGGCATGGCAAGCCGTTCCACAGGACTACATCCAGCATCTCTACGATCTTTTCCATGGGAGAATAGCAGCCTGCATTGCTGCGAAAGGTGGATATACACGGTACTAGTGCCGACATTGTGCATGCTCTGTTGCCTGTGTCTATGTGCCTATGGTTCTGTCAGTGTGATCATGTGATGTATCTGACCCCAGGAATGTGTCAATAAAGTTTCCCCTTCCTGGGACAACGAATTCACGGTGTTCTTATTTCAATTTCCAGGAGTGTATTTCCGGAACAATAAAGAAACCAAATAATCTCTATCAACCAAGACGCCACCAGAAATTTCCATTTATCTCAGTTTGTTTGTTTCCGCAGACCTTTATCTCGCGTTATCTTTAACTGCTTATGCAGGCTCTTTATTACCGTGTAACACTATCCATCTGATTTATTTGCGCCGAAAATTTTATGCCCGTTGCCTCGACAGTACCAGGTAATTTCTCATCAAATTTGGGAGATATTTCCTACAATCTCAGGAGTTTTTCTATTGCCCGAGTCCATAGTTCGATTCAATTCACTGTAAATTTTAAAGCAGATTAAAATAACACAGAGATGGAAAAACACTTATCTAAGATCACAGTACAAATTGTCTCACGGTCCTGCCACTGCTTAATCCTCACATAATTATCTCACACTTCTGCGTTTGGCTGACCTAACAGAAAAATGTTAGATTCGCCGAGGTATGCCTAGAAATATTCTACAGAAAGGACACAAAATAAAAAAAATGGATACCAGTATAAATGTAAAGTTCTGAAATTGAACACACTTAAATTATTTGAAGCACAGGGAACCAATACTTGTGACAGTACTGGAATAAAAGACGATTCCCTCCTTGAGCTTTACGTTGAGCGTGATAAGCGGAGCGAATTCTCCGTCAGAAAATGTCCATCTGTATCGTTTCTGTATTGGTCGAAACGTTCAAAAATTTCACAATTAACTGTTTTATACAACTCAGCCTCCATTTCTTGAATATCTATCCATCCTCTACAAAGAGAATGTCCCTGCCGAAGTGTAAAACAACATGTATTGTTTCTAACCTTAGTAGCTACGAGGGTGGGTCAAAACGTAATGCCTCATATTCCCCCCCCCCCTTAAATAAGTAAGTTATGTGAAAACTTTGCATTTGGCGCAATTCCTCAAACCTTCTCCAATTACCCGCAGTAGTAACTTCCTAAGTTAACAGGTGGCAGCACTGCATCCTCTTACAGAATGGCTGACATCGACATTCGCATTAGACAGCGTTCTGTGATTGAATTTTTGACTGCGGAAGGTGAAATGCCAATTCGCATTCACGAAAGGCTAAAAAAATGTGTATGGTGATGCAACGGTGGATGTCAGCACTGTTAGAAGATGGGTTCGTCGCTGTAACGAAGCTGAAGGGCAAACACCATTGGCAGATGAAAAGCGAAGCGGCAGGCCGGTGACTGCAGTGACTCCATACAATATTCAGCGAGTCGATGACATCCTTCGTGGTGATCGCCGCGTAACAACAGGCAAATGGTGTCACATTACCTCCCCCAGTAAAGGCAGTGTGATGACGATTATTCAACAACTGGGTTACTCAAAAGTTTGCTTCCGTTGTCAAAGAGACAGCCAATGGAATGGCATCACACAGCGTCACCGAAGAAAAATATAATTCAAAACTCGGTGGTCGGTAGGGAAAGTTATGGCGACAGTGTTTTGGGATGCAGAGGGTGTGCTTACGATTGATTTTTTGGAGCAGGGATGCACAATAAATTCTGTCCAATACGTCAGAACTCTCAAAAAGCTGAAAGCACGTCTTCGCCGAGTTCGCCCAACAAACACTATGGCGGATGTTCTTCTTTTGCATGACAATGCAAGACCACACACCAGCTGTTACACCACTGCAGAAATTGAGAAATTGGGATGGCAAGTCTTACCTCACTCCCATACAGCCTTGACCTGGCACTATCAGACTTCCATATGTTCGGGCCACTAAAGGAAGCTCATCGTGGGATTCATTTTGAAGATAAGGAGGCTGTGAAAACGTCCGTGCGTCAATGGCTTAGGAAGCAAGATCGTGTGTTTTACCACACTGGAATACATGCTCTAGTTAAAAAGTGGACTAAAACTGTGGAAAAGGACGGACAAATTAATCGTCAATGTTGTAATTGTCAAGCTATGTAAATTGGATTCAATTTTCTTGGCAATTAAAAGAGAAAAATATAGGAGGCATCACTTTTTGACCCACCCTCGTACATTTCGCCAAATTATCCTCGTGTAGAGCATCTAAAGACACTTAAGATATTTTCAGCTGACGCTTTAGGGCTATTCTAATTCCTATACACAGAAGAATTAAACTATATTTTTTTTTAACTGTAGAAATCTGTTAAATTTTGGGACAGAATGAGAACTATTCAAACTCATTCAAGGGCAGGACATGGCAGCGATCCAAAATATTGTCATAGAGCTCTAATAGTTACGTGGCTTCAGGCATATGTACATAATCTTTGTGTCAAGTCTCATTGGCTCCTTCCCAAAGCGCCTTGTTGATGACTAGATATAACATGAACGGACCATTTAGTAAATCCTGTTTTAGCGGCCATGTGTTTGCATCTGCATACTTAATCTACCCTATTTCCATATTTTCATCACTCGTCGTTGCCTGCTTTATTATTTAAGCAATTTCCATAGTAGTTATTCGGTTCATGACTTCACGAGTATGTAACTAGATCAGTATTTCGAAAACCGTCAAATGGATTTACAAATGAGCTTTCCCTCTCAGAATTTACAGAGAGGGACAGATGAGCTCAACTATCCGAGTATTTTCTTAGTTGAAGAAATTCATACTGCACCAAGGTTCTCACATAACGAGTCATAAGCCACACTTTTCCATACTTACCAAAAGAGGAATTGATACGTGATAAGCTATTTCAAATCAATGTGCACACATATTTATCAACTTAAAATGTAACACCTTGTGGGGAAATCTGTTTATTGCATCCCTATGACTATCTCCCTCTACTTTCGTTTGTCTTTAAATACCTTCAACAAAACAGTCTTACAAAAGTTGAGGACTTGAAATAAAAAGGGCTCTAAGTGCCATACACATGATTTTTAGAAAAATGAGTTGAAAGTATACTAGGCTTTTAACGGTGATAGTTTCATTGTTAATGTGTGTTATATGAAAGTTAAGCAGAGCATCTAGTGTCGAAAGCAGCTTACAAGCATTATACGGTAACATCAAGAAAGGCTTACTTAAAGTAGAAATTTAGTGATAGGCTCTAAGTTCCATAATTCAGTATTCAGCACAAATGATAATAAAGAGAACAAAAGAATGAAACAGCTTTTTAATACAACAAAAGTTCAGTATGTAATACTAAAACTGTATGGTCATCATTTGTCAGGTGCTGCATCATTTCAGTGGCTTGTAACATCCAGGACAGGTAGTCATTTTGTTTTCGTTTTGTCACAATTTAATATAATTTAGTTTTATCTTCACGCAAAAATAACAATAAACAGTCTACCGGATATGGTGTAGGTTAGCATCAGTAATGAGACTTAACTCCTGTGCTGGACGTCGTTTTGTTACCTTTTTGTTGTTGTAATTTACGTCCTCCAACGTTGTCCTATCGCACGATGAATGGAATGGCTGAAATGATGCTCAAATGAGCCCAGGGTCCATAGAGCTGAAGAGTTACCCGTCATTCACCTTTGAGGATAAGGGAAACCCCCAGGTAACTCTTTTCCGAGGTTTTCCCTTATCCTTTAGACGAATGTCGGGTAACTAAGCTCTATCGATCCTGGAATAATTTTAGCATCATTTCACCATTGCATTCATCGTCCGATATGGCTTAACGTTGGAGGACGCAAATTAAAAAAATATATATGTTATGCATAAATATATTTATAAACCTGTGAGTGTGTGTGAAAGAGAGAGAGACAACAGCTAACTCAAAATGAAAAGTTTAAGTACCAATCATGGCGTTAAAGTTCAATAATTTCCAAATATTCTACCCTTAAATTCTCCATTTAAAGAGTTAAAATACAACAATCTTATTTCTCAAAAAATACTCTAAAGATGTGGATTAAAATTCCTACATTAATGGTAATTACATGGCGAAATGTCTATCTTACAAATCCTGTTTATGTGGAAGGAATATTGTATAATCCTATAAAATGGCTCTATACTAAGCGATAAAAAAAACTTACTACACAAAAATGGGTATGCGTTTAAAAAACACAGCTTCTTTCAAAAACTTAAGCCATTTACAAGATATTTCTAACTAATGGATCGAACCTTCAATACTTATTATAAACCCTTTTAATATATTCAGTTGCTTCTTGAGTTTGCACCGAAAGCATAACGTTGCAACTTAAAGGCCAGTAATGACGTTCAGTTGTTAAACAATTTGTCTATCGCTTTTCTATATGTATCTGTAACGAAATGTATAAAATAATTATTTCAGAGAGAGTCTAGCTCACAATAAATTAGATGGAAAAATAACCTTTACAGGAATAGTTTGTGCACCCATAAATAAACGACAGAGGACAGAGAAACTGCTTTGCATTTAACGTCTGTTTTTCTTTTCCTCTGGACATGCAAACAACGGTATTTCAAAGCCATCAATTGCGATCAGCTCTCAGGTTTCACCACTCCTTATCCCTAAGCTTATCTATCAGCCTACTCCCATTGTACCTATAAGGAAACACTTAACAAATGTTCAACAAATACCTTCTCAATTAACATGAAGTATAAGAAAAACCTCCTATACGAGGAATGGTAGAGAAGATCATGTAAGTATAAAAAAAATTTCCTATCTACATCGTGATAATCCAGATAAACAAAATGCTTTCATTATACATTTTGTTGAAAGTATATTCTTTTTTTTTTTTTTTCTTCCACTGTATGCTCTCTTTGAAATTCCATGCTCTTCCCACGAACGTAGTTTGAAGGAGAACAATCAAGTATGAGAACCTAAAAAAGGGAGAAATTCAAACCAGAAATTCGTTGAAAGCATTAACAGCACAATTAATATTTTATTTCATACAAATGGTGTGTTTTAACGAGATATTCATTTTCCATCCAGGAAGCTTATCCACCTCTCATGGATTAAAATTGAATTACCTAAAATTCATTCTGAATTAAGTGCACTTAAATACACGATATGCATCATTAGCCATGTAAATATTCCATATGTATTTTAATTAAACTTACCACAGTATTCCGAGAAAACAAAAATAATTAATGTCCTCTGTAGAGGGAAATTTAGTGTGGGAAAATATTCAAAATGTTCGTGTAGCATCTTTGGAAGATGCCGATCTGCAATTATACTTCTCTTATTGTCTTAGGGATGTTTATGACTGAAATTATGAAATTCTTAAGTATAATAATTCTAGTTGTTTAAGGTTATGCCATAGATGTACAATACAACGCGAATTTTATCAATTTTAGTTTCATAGTTTGGAGATTATGGTCAAATTTATTTATTGTTACGTCATCAAATAACTCCCTTGCGACAAATTAACAAATTCTGGTCTAATATTTTAACAACAGGTTTCCCTATACATCCACTTTTTGAAATTGTCCAAGGTTTCTCTGCGTCTTAATAACTTTAGGCTCCAGATATTTTTAAAACTATGAATATGCCTTTTGTTTTGCCCAAAAAGTTGAAAATGTTGTGTTCTGAAGTTAAAAAAAAAAAAAAAAAAAAAAAAAAAAAAAAAAAAAAAGTCTGCTTAAATGCATCTCACAATAAAATTCATGGCAATTCATTAGTCTAACACCAAAACTGCGACGCAAGAAGCATTTTAAATGAAGGAAAATGCTGAAAATTTCAATAGCGAGAAAATAAGGATAAAGAATTAGAATTCATATCTAACACTAGCATTCGCGTAACTTTCATACTCGATTGGATTGGAGCATCTAAAACTGGCGTGCGGATTCAGGAATGCTTACACTATTTTATAGACTAAAACTAGAGAAAGATGATTTTCTGAAAATGTTCATGAAACTTCAGTAACTGATATCCTTAAGCAGTTCACAACCGCCTTCCATTCATACTCATATAGATACATGCACACAAAAACGCAATTCCGGAGATCACGAAAATTATTGTCGAACTCTTGGGACCCGAACTTTAGGGCTAGCCATATTAATATTTGATCTACCGTGATGATGGCGCGTGAGATCAGGAAAGGAATGTGGGAGATAGAATTACGGAGTTAAATAGAACATAGCAGCATCCGAGATAGTTCCCTGGTAACATGGACTGGCATTTCGGAGGTCCGGATTGGAAACCTGGTAACAGCCCACTCTGACCATGGGCTTTCCCTGGTCTACAGGCTGAATCATTAACTTCTCACTAGTCATTCTACTATATCAGTCATACCTTCACTCGCCATTTGACTTGTTGATTCTCCTTTCGCGTACGACTAAAGACTACGAAATCTCTGTGGTATTTAAACGTCTAGTTTAACGTCCATTAACCGGGTACTTATTTTTAATTTTGTCCATATGTACATAACCTCTTATCAGGTTTCCGAGGCCACCATATCAGCTCAGCTGCTTCAAGTGTCATGTTTCCATTTGTCAAAGTATATGACGTTAAATTTACAGTGACTGTCAGAAATTTTCGGAGAAGTATAACTGTTATATGTTTAACAACAAAAGATTAACAACAAACCTATTTTATTCCATTTTGCTCACTCCATATTGTGCAGTTACACATACAGATAACAAAAATGAAGTTGCATTTTATTTCATGAAGCACAAAATATAAAACTTATGAATGTAATTATAGTAATATAAAATGTCCTATTCAAAAGTATTCGGACAAAAAATATAAGTACAAAGCAAGTAGAAAGAATGGAGGTCATGTAGGAATATTAATACTTGGTAATTCTACCCTTCCTGCGTAGCACTTCAGTCAGCCTTCTCGGTATGCTCTCTCCACCAGTTTGTTAATAGCAGAACGGGGTAATTTGTTCCATTCCTCTTGCAGTCTCTTCCTCACATCAGCTTTAGAATTTATGGGAAATTTTCATACGTTCTTTTCGAGTATAGCCCGCAGATTTTCAATCGGATTAATGTCGAGACTGTGGGGGAAGATTTACAACTTTAGGACAGCTGTACAACCACCATTGCCGTACAATATACGTCGTATGTTTTGGGTCATTGTCCTGATAAAATTTAAAACAGTCTCCAATTCCCATATTTTCTGTACTTTTCTTCAGGTTATCTTATAAAATCTGAAGATACTGGCGGTGATTCATGTTTCATCTATAAAAACTACCTCACCTGCACTTTCAGCCCACATACAGAGGCCGACATAAGTATTCGAACGTAAACATATTTATTACTTGTATTATTTTAAAGCTACGCAGAGTAAGCATACGTAAATACAACTGGTACAAAATAAACTTGAGTCTTTCATTAAACATAACTGATAAATAGCAACTGAAACTAATTTGCACTACAAGGAGAAATAAAACGGTTACTTTACATCTGGACATAAGTATTCGAACAGAGAACAGCTAGTATTTAGTTATCATCCCCTTTCTTTGAATTACTGCCGATAATCGTTTGGACATTGTCTGTATGTGTTGTTTAGTGACTGCAGAGTCCATATTCCTCCGCTCTGCTTGAAGAAGTTCTTTCAGATGGCCCTTGCTTCTGATGTGATGCTTCCTCACATGCTCCTCGAATTCCTTCCAGATGTTCTCTATAGGATTTAAATCTGGAGATTGGGGCGGTGTCTTCAAAGTGTGGCAGTATGCTTCGGATCACTGTTCTGTTGGAAGCAATCATGCCCTACTGCCAGCTTCTCTGCACTCTTTTTAAGATTGTTTCCAAGAATCCTCTTGTATTCAAATTTGTCCATGAACCCATCTATGAACACCAGTTCCATAAAGCCAGATGAAGCTATACAGCCCCATACCATCACACTACAGTCACCATGTTTCACTGTAGCTACCATGTTCTTTGGTTCTACTTCTGTATTTGACAGTCTCCACACTTTAAGACGCCCATCACTCTTGTATAAGCAGAATTCGCTCTCGTCCGATCAGAGAACCTTATCCCAGAATTCTGTTGGTGTTACCACATACTGTTTAGCAAATTCTATATGCTTTTTCTTGTTCACCTATTTAACATATGGTTTCTTCCTAGGAACGCGGGCATTGTACACAGTACTATTTAAAACCCGTTCAGCTGTTCTTGTGGGAACCACAGTGCCAGAATATTGCTCAAGGCATCCTCTAATCTCAGATGAAATGACTCTTGAATTCTGTTTCACATTTTTATTTGCCTCCTGTCTCTGGTGGCGAGTTTAGAAGGAGCGCCATTTTTAGGTTTATCTACAACAATATTTGTCTGTTTGAATCGTTTAATTATGCAGAATACTGTAGCTTTGCTTTTGTTAATGGTTTTGGCAATTTCAGAGAGAGAGAGAGAGAGAGAGAGAGAGAGAGAGAGAGAGAGAGAGAGAGAGAGAGTTGTTTTGTTTTTACACATTTTTCAAGATATTCCTCTCTGTCACCGTTGTCACCTTACCTTTATGTCCCATATTACTTGTGAATTCACAATCGGCTGAATGACTGAGCACACTGTCGAGGCATAGCATAAACACAACTGCTATGTGATAGGGTACGTCCAACCACCCTTCTCTCTGTTAAATTGGGTACGTTCGAATACTTATGTCCTCCAATAAAAGGGACAAAAGAGTAAATACAGTACAGATTATGTAATGAATACATGCAAAGTGATAATTTAAATATTGTATCCGAGACACAAAAGGTTAATGTTTACATGTTTAACAATTCAACGCTGCCAAATAAATATTACACTATTTATAATACATGCAATGTTACGTGTTATATTATTCGAATATTTCTGTCGGCCTCTGTACAGCCCCAAACCATAACATGGCCCCCTCCATGTCTTACTGTCGCCTGCATATTTCTTTCTTCAAATTCTTTATTGGGTTGCCTCCAAACTATAATTCACCCATCTGAGCCAGAAGTGTTGAATTTTGACCCGTCGCAGAAAATTACTATTTTCCACCAGTCCATATCTTTGCTGAGGTGCTCCTTAACAAATCGTTGCCGCTTGATCCAATTAAGTTTGTTGACATTAGGGCTTTTTTTCTTGTAATTCGTCCATGATAATGTTCTCTGTATAACATCCTCAGGATTGTGCTTGCGCTGATCCTCTTTTCAGACGCACTAGCACCCTAAGCAGCAATATAGCAGTTGCAGTAAGACCTGGATTATTTTTCCACTTGCCCTCTCTTCTCTCTTTCGGGAGACTTGTCTGTGGAAAATTTTCAATCCTATTTTGATATTTATATCGGAAGATAATGTAGTTAACGGCACTTTTCTTAATGTTCAACAAATCTGCCATTTGTCGACATGCTTTTCCCTTTTCATGATGAAATATTACTGTCATAGCTCAAATATACTGTTCTTTCCTCTGCGCCCTATTTCACTCCTGAATGTTTGCGCCTGCATTGTGCGAGAGCAACGCACTGATTGGGACGTACCCACACAACACATAACAAGTGCAAAGCATATCTTGAGTCGCCAACCATCCCTTGTCCGAAAAAAAAAAAAATAAAAAAATATTGAAGAGCAAATTCCCGTATCTGAACCAATTAACAGCTATTGTGCATTTTTTAAAATAATTTCCAAGTCACGACTGCATTACTGCGGTACCTATGAAGTGCATAGAATTAAGAGTTTAGCAATTTTGAATTGCTTACCATTTTTTCCTTTAAAACCAAGCATGTTACATGTACAGAACCTTGTCCGAAAAATTATGACAGTCACTGTATGCTTCCGTTTCGTACGTTTATGTTAATCGTTGACTTCCATTGTGAATGGCCTTCGAGAGATAAAAGTAATTACGCAAAGCAGATGTAGATTCATTTCCTTGGAGAATTAAGACATAAAGAACAAATAGATTCTCTTCATCCATCTAGAAAACTGTAACAACTATAAGAAATATTGGGAGGGTTTGGTCACGTTTAATAACCAGGCAAAAGTGATAAGAAAATTGTATGCAGAGCAACTATTAATGTTGACTTTTCACTGGAACACTCACCTCTGTGTAAGTATCTTCTAAATAAAGTGAAAGAGCTCAACCTTTGCCCTTTACAGTCTATGAAAGCAGCATTTCGTCACTTGTCCCGTAAGTGGTCAAGATGAGAGGAAAGGGTCAGCTCATAGATGGCAGCGGCAACAGTTTGGCTGAAACACTAACCAACGCTGTTTCTGCTGTCGAAAGGATTTCACATCATTTGTGACTTATTCCTCTAGAATTCAATCATCACTCTACGAAGTGCCCATCATCTCAACAATATTACTTTACATTACCCGCTTGTATAGCGTCGCTGGAACTTCTTGGTCATATTACATCTGGTCTCATGGTTCACGTGAAAATCTACGCTAAAAATGACTTCGGTTGCATAGTTGCTTTCCTGTATCCATGCCAGAACATCGTAATCGATAACTTTACTTAAGTAGTGGCCTTTCTGTACCATCTAAACGGTTGCCATCGAGTTTTAGCGGAATACAAAGTTTGGTATCGTGGAACAGCTGTTCTTTGGAAGTACTTATTGCCAAGGTGACCCTAGACAAACTTTTGTTGCGTAGTCTCCTCCTTAGTGAAACTCTTGATAGATGGCCATAGTTGTGTAGTCGTCTACCATCAAAATGGTATTTCTATTTTGACTGTTCTGTTGGTAAAACTTTGGGTGGTGGTACTGTATGTCTAATCCAAAAAAAATGGAGAAAGCGCAAAAATCAATTTAACCCTCCCTCCCCCCAACAGAGAGCAAGATTCCCAAAGATGTGGAAATGTGCAGTCTATAGGTGAAAGTGAAAGTATTCAGCGAAAAAATTGTAATTGTTGGATAATAGCAGTACAGGAAATTAAAACTTTTGTTTTATCTTTGCTCCTGGATTTAAATTTAACAGTTTCCTCCAGACACAAACTTTTGACCCCAACATTCAACGAAACAGTGGTGGAATCAGTGAGTACACTCATCCTCAGAATAGTTAATTTCCGCGTTTTAAAAGTCGATTGTATGTAGGAATCCAATAGAGAATTTTCTGTTATTTAAAGTCAGTTGAAAGATGTCTGGTATTTTGTAATATATTTCTTTAACATACACAGTAATGCAGATGATTAGCAGATACAAAATACAGGGCCTGCAGCTAACATTGCTTACATAAGGGTTGTTAAGCATTCTGGTAAGCAGAACTTCACTACGTATATTCGCAATTATTATATTAGATATATTCAACTGTTTTATTGCTGAGTCCTCAATACGTAGTAGCTCATGTCAATAAAATGACCATTAAGAAACAAGTATCGACTGTTACAAACAGGCTCTCTCTCGTGTGTATGTGTGTGTGTGTGTGTGTGTGTGTGTGTGTGTGTGTGTGTGTGTGTGTGTGTGTGTGTGTGTTTATTTTTTTAAACCACTTACCGGGTTAGGTCAGTTAGAACAATGAATGAAATGGATGAAGTGATGCCCAACTGAACACGGGGTCCACAGAGCTTCGAGTTATTCGACATTCAAGTCAAAGCCATCTTCAAACGATGTTTTATCACCCTAACATAACTTTAGTATTCAGATCTCGTAGCTCCTTTTCAGTACTGTCGCGAACCCGTTATCTACGATAGCGCGGCTTATGTACACAAAGAGCCGGCAAATAAAGATAGCGGGGATAAAAGACTTACCGACACAGATAAGTGATGTAAATGGAAATTTCTAGTGACTTCTTGATCGATTGAGATTATTCGGTTTCTGGTTTGTTTTAGAACAGTCTAGAAATTATAAATGGAGCTATATATAAGAAATTCTGACATACCAGAGTCAGTCGTAAACAGGAGAGTAAACAGCTCTACAGATGTAACAGGAGTACTGTAAACAGATGTAATCAGAACGTTGTTTGTTATTGTCATCGACCTTGGTAGCTTGTGATTGCGTATGTAACGTAATTCTGCTGTAATCTGAAAGTGTATTTCTACAGAAATAAAGAACATTTAGAATTTCGGCAAATTGGACTTTTAATTCTACGAACCCACAAAGTCACAGTATTTAGCTATTTTGAAATTAAATCTAGAAGCTGTTTCAAAGCCCATGTCAGTCGGGACGAGCAGTACTTTCCAATGACGAAAGCAAGTATATCTACTTATTTTGTATAATATAAACAAATTAGAATTAACATTTGTGAGTGAATAGTATTTTATTCATTAAAATTGTAACTAGTATATGCACATGAAAACATTTATTCATTTTCACTGTTTCACTCAAACTTAAACACGGTTCTTTCGGTTTTAAGTTCTTTAAAAAACCACCAAAAAAAAACCACACTCGGACCAAGATAATTCCTCATCTTCCCCAGAGTCTGCAAGTAGAGAGTGCGAATCTGTGCGTGATATAATGACAAAAACGCAACGAACACGAGTTAACACCTTCGATATGTTCCAAATAAATGGAGCAAGTAATTAAAAAAACGTTGAAGCCAGAACAATGTACGCATTGGAGGTATGGGGCACATCAGAGATAGAAACACAATTAGACCAGATGTATGGACTGTTTTGCAAAGAACTTCTGGGCTGCCAAATCGGCACCAAGAGAAGTGACATTATTAGAGTTGGGTAATACATAAAGGAGGGGAATAATAATAGAAGGAATACTCAAATTCTGGTATAAGTGTATTATAGGGCAGAAAGGGGAATTATTGAATCTGTGCATGAAGCAACAGAAAAGCATCAAGAACACAGTTGGTGGTTGGAATTGGAAAGAACGGTATCGAAGATAGGCATGGGAGATTTATGGAGAGCAGAGGAGTCAAATCATAGCGGTTTTTGGAAAGAAGTGAGAACCAAAGTACAATACTTACCTGGCAGAAGATTTAGGAAAGTATAGAAGAAAAGAAATATTTGAAATTTTATAAGCAATTAAAGACAGAATGGGGTAGGGAAAATATATAGATCAATGTGACAAAACTGGAAGAGAAGGCATAGCATGGATGAGAGTAAGAATAATATATCTAAAAGGGTTGAGAAGTAATGTGAATTTTGTGGAGATGAAGAGAGTACTTTCATTACCTGATAGAATGTGGGGAGTTATCAAATTGCAGGACAAAAATATGGGATAAGAAGTACACGTAGAGGCACTACGCATGTTAACGGGGATGAGTGAAAACAAAAATAGATGTATAGGAGAATTCGTATATAGGATAAGAGAAAAGTGGATTAGGGTAAAAGTAGCGAAGGTCAGGAAGAAATGACACCAAGCTGCATAGGAAAACCAAAGGCTTATGGCCAGGGGACCTGAGTCAGCAAGTAAATCTTAGCTCAGCAATTTCATATATTTGTACAGGAGGTATAATAGTGCTTGTTGTATATCAAAGACACTGTACAAATAAATATCTTATCATTAAATAAGTTCATATGCTAACAACTCGACTGCAGAAGAAGTAATTAATGAATTTTGTATAACTTTGATAAATGATAAACCATAAAACTTACAACAGATAACAACCAGATGAAAATTACATGACAAATCCAGATCTTGATAAACACAAGTAATGTGGTTTTTTGGTTGGAATTAAGCATTTCTGATATAAAGGGCTATTCAAAAAGAAAGAATAGATTTCAAACATTTATTTCTTCCAAATTACAAAAGATAGAAACATGATTTCCAACGTTCATTGACAAAAGTGTTTTTTTTTTTTTTTCCTTTCAATTTTACGTCCTCCAACGTTAAGTTATATCGCACGATGAATGAAATGGGTGAGGTGATGCTCAAATGTTCCGGGGTAGCGTGTCTGCCTCACGTTCAACAGGTCCCTAGTTCGAATCTCACTCAGGGTGATAAAGCTTTTTCCTGAGTTTTCCCTTATCCTGAAAGACGAAAGTCGGGTAACGGTAAGCTCCATGGATCCCGAACACATTTGAGCCTCACTTCATCCATTTCATTCATCGTCCGATATTACTTCAGGTTATAGGACGTAAAATTGCACCAATGAACGTTGGAATCATGTTTCTATCTTTTGTAGTTTAGAAGAAATAAATGATTAAAGTCTGTTCTTTCTTTTTGAATAACCCTATATTATTGCTAATGTTGTCGATTAAGCAATAAGTAATTAAGCGAATGCAGGTGTTATCGTTTAGCACTGAGTGATTGCAGCGTCCGAGAGCCTGTATTTGAATGTATGCTGTTACTGGTTTACGCTTGCCAATTTATTTAGCATTGGTCACATTCTTTTGTTCCTTGTGATGTCATGCAAACAGAGGTACTTCAAAGCCAGCTTACATCGACCTATGTTTTTAACATTTAACCACGCTTCGGTCTCCTTTATACCCCATGTAACTACTACAAAATGCGTTCTGCAAACATTTACCTCGACTAACATGTGCTATGTGTATCCGATTACTTTCTTCACTCATCCTTCAACAAACTATTCTTATAAACATTTGTTCTTCCATCTACTTCTTGTAAATCAAATTTACGATAAACTTTTAGACTTTATCTATTAGGCAGAGGATACAGAAGGTAAGGGGCTATTGAGATTTTCGAAACTCGTTTCGTTAAGTATGCCCCTGAAATTTCATCACCTTTGCATTATAAGAAAAAAAAATCTGATTTGTTACACTCGCAGAACATTCTACTCAGTACTCACTTATCTACCAAATATTCCTGTCAGTAACTTTGTTTTAGGTAGAGGAATACCATAAGGTAAAATGACAGTCAAATCTTTTCAAAACATATATTTTATTTTCCTAATTTTGAAATTATGTCCTTTTTGCATGAACACAAACAAAATAGGGATTTGCAGTTCAGAACAGTATCTATAAAGCATCTGAGAATTCAAACCAATGACACTGGGCAACAATGAAAATGTTTCGGGCCATAAAATAGTGAATTTACGTGTATTTCCATCTGCTGAATTCACAAATCACCATAAAACTGAATGATTAGCTCTTGTTTTGAAGATAAAGTGACATTTCATTTTTTAGAGTGAAGATTTTAAATTTGGGAGAAATATTTTGGGAGTTGGCACACCTGTCAAGTAACCAAACACAATCAGAGAGAAATTTTGGAAATTAAGAGATGCAAAATTTAAGGAAGGCATTTTTGTCGGACCAGAAGTGAGAGAACTTGTAAAGGATCCTCCATTTGACCAAATTTTGGAGAGGAAAGAAAAGGAAGCTTGGGAAGCCTTCAAGGATGTTGTTTATGGATTTTTAGGCAACAAAAGAGATGACAACTACAAGCATTTGGTGACGGTGGTCCTGCAAAAATACCGTAACCTTGGATGTAACATGTCCCTTAAGATCCACTCCCACCTAGACATTTTCCCTCCTAGTTGTGGAGCTGTTAGTGATGAACATGGTGAGAGATTCCATCAGGACATTTCTGTTATGGAACAAAGATATCAGGACCGTTGGAATGAAGTAATGCTTGCGGATTACTGTTGGTCTTTGTATAGGGATTCTTCGGAACTCCATCACAAGAGGCAAGCTAAAAGACGACAAAGTTAATAGGCACCACATGATTCTCTTCAGACACGACTATCTGCTAAGTAATTTTCCAGCAATTTAGAACTCTTAGGATGTAATTACCAGTTAAAAAAATCAAATGCACTTTCATTGTTGTCAGCATGTATGTAATTAAAATGTATGCTTTACTCTCAGCCCGTTAATATGCAATACTTCCACCTTGTGTATATAATAGAAATTAGAGCTAATAAAAATTTTTCATTGTCATATTTGTTTTTCTCAACCCAAAATTAGTAGGAATTGCCTCATGAAGTGCTCGAAACATCCAACACTTTTTGTTGTTGTTGTTGTTGTTGTTGCCCAGTGTGTTTAAGAGTATTTCGGAAATGCTTAACCTTACAAACCTCGAGTCCTTCGAAGAGATCTGCACTGTATTTTTTCCCCTGGTAACATTCTTCCTATCTCTTACGGTTTACCCATTACTAGTGTGCAAAAGTCGTTCAGATTAAAGTGGGCTTCACAGGTCCCTTACATTAAGACACCTATTTTATTTGGCATGAAAACTACGAGAAAAAAAACGAAAAAGCAAGGGAAAATGTTCAATGTAAAGGTTACCTTGGGGCAGGGTTCTCTCTCTTCACTCTCCCAATGAAATGTGTAGTGTTTAACGCCCGCTTTTACTACATACGGCACCGCAGGCGGTGACACTGACGATATGAGATGAAGATGGAGCACCAGTGGAATGAGATGGCGGGGGAAACCGGAGGTCCCGGAGAAAACCCGCCCCAACGCCATGTTGTCCACTACAAATCTCACTTTGCGGTCGACTGGGATCGAACCCGGGCCGCCTTGGTGAGAGCCAAGCGGTCTAACCTCTGAACCACGGCGTGGCCTCACTCTCCCATGATCTATGTGTCACGCACTTGGAAGTTCCATAATAGTGATGGGTGGAATCGAATCTTCTCATGAATCGAGTACTCTGTATTACAATACTATAAAGAAGCCGAACTTCTATTCGAATACGTCTTTGGATACTACGATACTGTCACTTTATGTTCTGTTCAATAGTTCTCGAATAAAGCATTCAAATGATGCACGGAGAGTGCGATTATCCAACTATTCAACGTATTCACGTTTTCCATATAACAATTTTATGCTGACATGCGTAATGTACTTTCAGTCGCTTCTAAAATAGTTTGTCCATTTTCTTTGGTGACAACTATTTGTTCTTACATTTGTTAGCTATCAGATTTGAGGAAAATATCAGATGAGATAATTTTCTGGAATGCAAAGGTAATTCAAATGTCATTAAACTGGATAAAATTGTGGTTTTATAAAATGTTTAGAAATGTATAGTTACTCGATTCCTGTTTGTTGACAAAATCATATCAAGGGTCAACATCAAATCAGAGCAAAATATGGAATATTAATATACCTAATGCAGAATAAACTTGCTAGATAGATCCTCTTTATCATGTTTGGCATTACAAACACATCAATATCGCGAAAATAGAAACTTTTTTAAAGCTAATCATGGCAGGAAGGTAGTTTATTCAGAACTAACAAGGGAACTACTACTATGCTCACCCTATACGCGCCTGAGAATTTAATGGCATCATCTCTGCTGTATGAGAGGCCTGTGCACCGAAAATGAGTCCAGAATACGTAGGAACATATAGGCCTAACAGACGGGAGGGATTGTTTACTCCTGAAGGGCAGCGGTCTACATATGGCATACGTATGGAGCCACACAACCGGTACAGAGCTGACGAAGGATATCCAGCAGCTACTTGCAAGTGCTCGCATGCGGCACATCCCAGGTTTCAGTTTGAGGACGCTGCGATTCTGCTCCCCAGTAGATCTTTGGTGCATATGGTTTATACACAGCAGGCATTATATCTACCATCAGGTGAGTAGCGGTGTGAGTACAGTGATAGTTCCCTTGTAAGACATGCTAGGCCTAAGGCAGTATCAATGCATAGCTCTGTCACTACTGATCACTTGGTTACGCATGTTAATAATGTTACTCATAAATTAAGATGTAGAACATTGTTAAAATCATTAACAGCAGTTCATACTCTCCACTTACAGTTTTAATTTAAAATACGAATTTTGTTTTGAATCTATAAGTGTTCTTCGTTCATTATAGATAACGGATCGCACAATGTACAGTTCGTTATTCAATGATTTAGTAAGTAAAATAATATGATCACTCATACCGAAATTCCGTCCTGACCGTGTACTATTTCACAGTTCTAACGTAAATAATATCGGACGATGAATGAAATGGGTGGAAATGCTGCTCAAATGAGCCCAGGATCCATAGATCTTAGAGTTAACCGAACTTATGTTTCAGAATAAGGGAAAACCCTGGGAAAATGTTATCCAGATGACTTACCTTGACAGAAGTTAGAACTCGGGACCCCTTAAACGTGAGGTAGAGACCCTACCATGTGCGCTCAAAAGCGGGCATCTCAGAGGATGTTTAATTTACCTAACCGTTCACTCCTGCTCTACGTGGCCTTAAGATAAGCAGAAATCAGGGCCGAGATCTCGATTCAGTCCGAGAAGTTTTCGAATACAGCACAGGCGTAAACAATATTGTCGTGAGCCCATTGTTGATCGAGGCGTTGCCGGCGACTAGTTCAAAATGACAGGCGTGCAGTGTGTATACTGTGACTTTGTGGGTTTGTAGAATTAAAAGGCCGAGCTGCAGAAATTAAAAATCTCCTTTATTTTCGTAGAAATACTCTTATAGATTACAGCAGCATTACGTTACATACACCATCAGTCTACCAAGGTCGATTACAATAACAGTGACAGCAGATTACATCATTAGCTCTCGTTACAATAACACTTCCAGCTGCCTCTCGTTCACCACACTGTTTCACAACTTACTGTTTTACAACTAACTCACTTTGCGAGCCGTCACGTCCTTAAATGCCTAATTCGTAATTCTAGATTGTTCTAAAATAAACCAGAACCCGAACAACCTCTATCAGTCCAGAAATTTCCTGAAGAATAAAGAAACCAAATATTTTATCGCATTCCAGAAGCGTAACTTAATCTTTTCCGGCAAGTCCTTTACCTCAGTTATCTTTGCTTGCCGGCGCTTGTTTACAATAGCCGCGCTATCATTAACTGCTTAGCAAGGCTCATTATTACCAGGAAACTTTAACCGCCGACTGGTTTCTTATTTGTCCCTACACTTTTATACCTGTTTCCGTGACAATATAAAAGCTCGCCGAAACGGTGGGGGGAAAGAGACGGATTTCTTGAGAGTTCTAGTTCTTTGTTCTAGTCGTCTCGATTGTTGGAGAACATTCTGGAATGTCAGTAATCTATAAAAGAGGGCCTGCCCGCAGAAAAACCTTCTGGATGAATACAGCCAGCCAGCACATGGCATGGCAGAGAGTCAGTCGTTAATTGAAATCGCGTGCGGGTATATCTGAGTTGTGGTCGTTGACCTTGCAAGTTGTATTGTGTATGTGTCGTGATTCTGGACTGCTGTGTACGAAGTGTTTTCCTACGGAAATAAAGTGCAATTTTTGGTGTTTGTAACCTGGACTTTAAATTTCACGAACCCAAAAAGTCACAATATCCTTGCACCCCTCCGATAAGTATTTCAATACAGTTACAAGATTCGCTATTTTCTCGAGAAAATCTAAGAATCCAATACTCAACACATCGCATTGGAAAACTTCCATCATTAGTCCTGGACCTATGTGGCTCACAAAACCATGCACGCACACGGCGATATTTTTTAAGCTTCGGGAGACCTCAAAAAATGCATTTCCGGCAAAATCTCAGCAATGAATATTTGGGTGTAATACATTACTATCTAAGTAGTAGAGAAAATAATTAAAAATAAAAATGATTGACAAAATCATAACCTAACGAATCCGATTTTTTTCTAAATTTACTGAATGATTTATAGAGCCACTAATACAACAGAACTAAGGAGCGGGAATTCAATTCAGTGTAACAGCGGATACATGTCAGCGATTGTTTGAGTATGACATTGATTACTTCATTCCTGACCTTGTTATCCAGGACTTTGCAGCAAAGTACTTCAATAGTGCAAAATATTTAATCATAATTTGATAGTTTTGTCGAAAAGCTTGAACATGGAACTAAAGTTGCTTTCTTCGACGCGTAAATACTATCCATTACTTCATACCACTTCATACACTTGTATCACATTTCAACGTGTTTCGCTCTTGCGGCTGTATATTTACAGAGAAAATATTTGCCATCAAAGGCAGTGCAACATTAATTAAGCGTGCATACGTATATCGCATTACGAATACAGTCGTACAAATGTGCTGTGGCAGAAACTCGTCCCTGGCGTTAAAAATCAGTGATAATAGATCAAAGGCCTTGTCGGTAGCAGCCAATTTTTATCGCCTATGTGGTAGACGGTTGTGTGTTACTTTTCCATCACAAGATCTAATACATATGTAAATTGGGAGTGGTACTGAGCATCTTTCCGTATGTTGGTTATTGACGAAGTTTTTGCTCTCCAGTGCCCTGTAGTTTACTAAAGTCTGATGAACACCAATCATATATAGTTTAATTAACTGGAGGTGGCATCTGAGTAAAGATGCACACTAAAAGAATTAGTCTGACACTAAACCTGAAAGAAGACTGAAGGTAATTTATACATGTGGAGTAGTTGATACATGCACCATCAATAGCTCTAAATGTATAAAATCACCCTCAGTCTCCTTTCAGGATTCGTAATAGACTAGTTCTTTTAGTTTGCATTTTAACTCAGCTGCCACCTCAAGCTAACAGGAGTGTATCCCTCTACAAGGACGACGCTGAACATTTTTAGAATGCCATGTTTCTAAAATCAAATAACATTTGTTTACCTTTGACACCTTCTAATACATTGCAAGCTGATTCCTGTTTAGTTTGTTCGATTTGTTCTAATAGTTCACAATCATTTAAGAATTTTGTGTTCCCCAAACAGGCACTTGATTGCAAAATATTTACGAACTATGATTTTAAAGCGCCGTTAATATCTAAGGAATGTTCCACTCGGCTTAGAAATACGACTTCGGTTTCAGGTGAAGGATGCCCAAGAATATCAATGGACATATTATAGCATTGAGAAATGATGAAGTCAGATCCAAAAATTTTACGTTAACAGTTAGACCTGAGAAAACATTGATATTGATGAATTCCACATAAAATAACTCCCAATCAAAAGTACGAAGGTGGGTCAAAAAGTAATGTCTCCTATTTTCCCCCCCTTAAATAAGTAAGTTAAGTGAAAACTTTGAATCTGGCACAATTCCTCAAACCTTCTCCAATCTCCTGCAGTAAAAACTTCCTAAGTCAACAGGTGGCAGCACTGCATCCTCTTGCAAAATGACTGTCTTCGTCATTCGTATTAGACAGCGTTCTGTGATTGAATTTTTGACTGCAGAAGGTGAAACGCCAATTCGCATTCACGAAAGGCTAAAAAATGTGTATGGTGAAGCAACGGTGGATGTCAGCACTGTTAGACGATGGGTTCGTCGCTGTAACGAAGCTGAAGGGCAAACAGCAATGGCAGATGAAGAGCGAAGCGGCAGGCCAGTGACTGCAGTGACTCCAGCGATTCGATGATATTCGTGGTGATCGTCGGGTAACTACAGGTGAATTGTGTCGCATTACCTCCCTCAGTAAAGGCAGTGTAATGAGGATTATTCAACAACTGGGTTACTCAAAAGTTTGTTTACGTTGGGTACCAAGAAAGTTAACGACCCAAAACAAAGAAACAAGGAAAACAATGGACTCCGAACACTTGCAGCGCTTCAATTTGGAGGGAGAGAAGTTTCTGGAAAAAATTGTTACTGGAGACGAAACGTGGGTTCAATTTTTTGAACCTGAATCAAAGAGGCAGGCAATGGAATTGCATCACACCACGTCACCGAAGAAAAAAAATGCAAAACTCAGCGGTCGGCAGGGAAAGTTATGGCGACAGTGTTTTGGGATGCAGAGGGTGTGCTTATGATTGATTTTTTTGGGTAGGGATGCACAATAAATTCTGTCCAATACGTCAGAACTCTCAAAAAGTTGAAAGCACGTATTCGCCGAGTTCGCCCAACAAAAACTATGGCGGATTTTCCTCTTTTGCATGACAATGCAAGACCACACACCAGCCATTATACCACTGCAGAAATTGAGAAATTGGTATGGCAAGTCTTACCTCACCCCATACAGCCCTGACCTGGCACCATCAGTCTTCCATCTGTTCGGGCCACTAAACGAAGCTCATCGTGGGATTCATTTTGAAGATGATGAGGCTGTGAAAAAGTCCGTGTGTCAATGGCTTAGGAAGCAAGAACGTGTGTTTTAGCACACTGGAATACATGCCCTAGTTAAACTGTAGTAAAGGACGGAGATTATATTGAATAGTGACAAACTGATCGTCAATGTAGTTTTTCAAGCTATGTAAATTGTATTCAATTTTCTTGGCAATTAAAAGAGAAAATTGCAGGCATTACTTTTTTACCTACCCTTGTAAAAATGCACTTTTACATTTGCAGGTGCAGAAAGTCTTAAAAAGGAACATTCTAAGTGCTTAAAATTTGGTTTACGGATGTCTCTTTTAAGCACACTTAAAACCATGTCTTTGTCGTGTTTGAAATAACGACCTTGGGATTAGTGGGCTAGCGGCTAACCAACTTAGCTACTTATACTGACAACTGCACTGCCGCTGTAAACACTGGGGAAATAAAACAAATGAATCGAGTAGCGCAGAGCCAGCGAATTACCTCCCTTTAAGCATATCTGAAAGTTTACAGTCGCCAAAAGGGGGAAGGGAGTTTGAAGATTTCTACGCGCTCAAGACAGTTCTATAATCTGAAAGCGCTTTTCCCTTTCAACAATACGCGACCAGGTGCAGACATGCCCACAAAGCTTTTGTAAAGCGCTTATTACTACTTTTCCTTGTTCTGAAAATCTCTTTGAATGAGTGCGGAATTTCAATGTCGGCATTCATAGTCTTATTTTAAAGTTTTGCATTTTTACTAGGATTGAGACTTCGATAATTGCCATGCCTCATACTCACGATACTTGTATGGTATCGACATCAAACGAGACTTAAAAAAATTTGCTAGGCAATTTTTCGATATTTCGTGGTATTCTGAAATTATTATTTTATTTTAAAATCCCAAGATATCACCGCAGGTAGAACATTTTAAAGAGCATATTCTTAGCCAGAGCTAAATATGAATCAATTAGAAGGCGACAAATGTATGGCACGCTCTCCTCGAAAGTGTTCAGTCTGTTGCTGCCAGTTACAACAGGCACAAGCACTGGTTGAACTTCAACTTCCTGTTCTCCCCTCCCACATACTTTTAAAGATCTATTCAAATCACAAACTTCATTTTTATTTTTTAGACGTCACCTACTGTAGAACCCAGGAATGCCAGGAACGTGGTATCGGTACAGTTAAATTATGCATGCAAATAACTATTCATCAAGTTCACTGCCAGTTAAGTTCCCAAGAAGAAATCCCTGCATATTCTCAACAAGTGTTCACCTCTTCTTTCTAGTGCGGTGGATTAATGGAAAACAAACAAATTTCCAAAACTAAAAAAATTAGCCGCTAAATGTGTGTATTCCACTTGCAACAGTTTTCTCTGAAATACTATTTAGCACGGCAGGACTCACATGTGCCAGAAAAAGAAGTAGATTCGACCACGAAGGTGTGAGAATGGTAGCATTTTTAACAAGCAATTATAAAAGCTGATTGCTTAAAAAAAAAAAAAAAAAAAAAAAAAAAAAAAAAAAAAAAAAAAAAAAACACTTTGCTTTTAAATGCCTAACTTAAGAGTTTAAAAATAACTACAATTATGGTTTTAAATTTTGTTTCGTTAAATATATGCACCTAATAACTTCCATTGGCATTACAGTTCTCCAAACATTCTATTTTGAATTGAAACTAGAAGTAGAAATGACCTAGCGGGATGGCTCACTGTTCCGCATTCGGGAGGCCCGGGTTCGATTCAGCTGGCCGACCTACCAGACCCATGGCTTTTTGGGGGTTTTCCCGGGTCGCTAGGCGAATGCTGGGTAGGTTAATTACATCCCCCGACTTTCCAGTGTCTCCATTTCATCTCTTGCCATTTCATATCTTCAGCTGGTGGTCTCTTTCAGTGTAGAAATGTCGGAGGATGTCTCGGTGGTGCATGGAAGGATGATATGCTCTGAGGAAAATTACTTCCTCCTCCGGTAAGTCGATTGCTGATCTCCGCTCCTCTGCTGGGACCATTTCGGCACCGCCAGCCAGGGACCTTTGGTGCTCGGATCGCCTGCCTGGGACCATTAAGCCTCGGCTGCTGGGCTCGTTGCCGTCCCGCTGTAGGGGAGCGAGTTCGTTGTCCTGGCCTAACGGCGGAGGTCTCTATCTAAGTAAACTGTAGGGACCCTGCCCTCTGTACTGTCGTGGCTCCTTGGGTCGGCCACCCTCCGTCTCCTTCGCCTCAACCTCCCGTGGGTCCCCCCACTTGGGGGCATAGGAAAAATGGACCCAGCATGGTAGCCCACGTACCGAATCCCCTCCGTAATGAAATCCCAAATCCCAGATATAGAAATGATGGATCGGGCATCGACATATCTGGTATCGTGGAAAATACCGTGTATCGGTACAGAGTAACGAGAAAATCTGGTACAAACCCATCCCTACTTTTTAACTAGTAACGAATTTATTTCTGCACAGCCTACGTTCATTAATATGAGTAGATTTTGTATCTGAAGAAAAGAGATAAATAAATGATACGTACAGAATGCAACGACTTACGATATAATCAGCTTATTTTAAATCAATGTCCATTTTGAGCACAAACATGTAGCCACACAAAAGGTAGAAATTATAAAAATGCAAGAAGATAGAGAAGCAATATGGCTAACAATCCTATCCAACACCACAACTGAAGGATTTAATTTTCCAGTGCATCTTCTATGACGACATCCGATGAAATGCTCCCACGCACACACCCCACCAGCTAATGAGTTTCCTTAGTTTACTTGTGGCAAGCGTGGGTGTTCTCAAATCCAACACAGGGATCGTTGTGCTGCACGTGTTTTCTATATTTAGTTGCAAACTGCAGATAAAAATCCTCCTCAGTAACAAACACGAGGAGCCTTAACGCCCACAATGATTTATATCTCTAAACGTATGTTCATTTTGGCGTGTGGCATTACTGACTAGAGAGGAGTTTTGGAAACCAAAATTTTATTAGAATTTCTTCACCCATTATAGCTTCACAAATCTGTTAACGTCATATATTCTTTCCGAAGGGCGCAGGTTATAATATTAGTCTCATTTTACTGCTTTAAGAAGAAAAAGAAACAATCCGATGACTTTCTCAAACGATTAAAACTCTAATCTCCTGTCTACTTCATGATAATCACATAAACATTTATAGAAATTGTTCTACTATTTCCTTGTAGGTACAATGGGTATAGAGGAATATGGTACGCTTAAGCGATACTCGAATCTTTCAAAATTTAAGAGCTTTCCGCTATAAAATCCTTTTGAAATTCATGGCTGATAGGACTTACTATTGGAAAAAATTACTGGTATTTTTAATTTTAAATCAGGCTTACCAGTAAGGGACGGATTCCCGTCCCATATATTGGGTCTAAAATGTCATATTTATCACTTTCTAAATCTTTGATCATATCTATGCTTATTTCCATGATAGTCATATTTGGGGGATTATTATAGTGTAATCAGCAGTTGGTTAGAAATAAAAATATAAATCAACATTAAGTCTGTATAATAGTCGCCAGTAGCACTTCCCACTTGTTTTTTGAAGGTTTAGCAGATAGCAACCCTTTGTGCAGAACTAAAGAGTAAATCTTGAATGTTTCAATCTCTCTCTTCCCTGTTTGTATGGCGACAGGTTTTTAATTTTTATTTCAATTGCTCAGCACAGTTGGTGCTATACAAATTGTGGAGCTATATGCATAATACACATAATAAAATTAAAGTATAGAGGATACTCATATTAGAGTCCTCAAGCAAACTGGTCTGATTAGCCTGAGTATAAATTAAGTAACTTCTTCATGACAGAATAAATAAACATTACAGAAATAAAATGTCCTGTGGCAAGCGTGCCTTCAGTCTTGGTGCAGCATCAAGGCGACGTTCCATTTGGAACAATAAAGCACCTGATACATAAGGAAGGTGAGCAAAGATTCTGCTTGTCGTTGTAGAGATGTACTCATTAATGCTGACAATGTCCAATTCTCTATGCAGCTGTGCATTCCGGATGTACCACGGGGCGTTCACAGACAATCGTAACATCCTGTTTTGAAACACCTGGAGTTGGAGAATATGAGTAGGTGAAGCACATCCCCATACAGGACTGGCATATAGAAGAAGCGGTCGCAGAATACTCTTGTATATTAGCAGCGTACATACGACTCGTCAAGAGGATTTGCTGTTAAGGATGGGATACAACTTGTGAAGACGAGCATAGGCTTGATTTAGTTTCTTTTGATATTTGTACTCCATGTCAGTCGACGATCAAGATGGACGCCAACATATGTGACTGCACAATCAGAAGGTAAACAGGGGACTTCAGTGTTATAGAGTCGTATATTTGCCTGCGCAAGGTGAAAAGCTTAAGAAGACATTTGCTTGGATTAAGTGCGATACGCCAGCGAGATAACCAGTGCAGGAAAATGTCCAGGGAAAATTGAAGGGTTGCAACGGCAGTTTCAATAGAGAGGTGCGAGGTAAAGATGACTATATCGTCAGCAAACAGAGCGGTACTTGTTGCAGGAAGTTCAGGCATGTCAGCAGTATACAGACTGTAAAAAAGAGGTGCAAGGGCGCTACCCTGGGGCACGCCGGTTAAAATAGTACGGAGTGAGGAACGTGTTGAACCAAGACGCACAGATGCTATGTTCCCTCTACTTTGTCAACCCCATCTCCACCAGCTTTCTGAAAGTTTCCTGTACCTACATTTTATTGAGACCTCAGTCAGTTTGATGTCACCATGCCTAAAAGTACGTGTTCTGAAAGTGTAAACTTAACAAATTTTGTTCTAGAACTTGGCGAGAAGTGTTTTCGCAGTAATGGTGTTATTCTGTTTTGTAAATAATGTGAAGTGAAAGTATAGCCAAAAAAGCAATTTAATGTACAACTTATTGTAACTGCTAAGTATCAGAGGTGTTCAATGACAGCTTCCTTTACTGATAGTAGGCAGTGGCTGATCTTTGAGGCAGCTTCTTCAATTGCAGCTTCTGTGGATACCATTCAGAAATTTGCAAAATGCTGGTACTTCAAATACTCCCCTAAAAAAAATAAACAATATCATCTTTAGGTATGTAATGGACATTGTCATTCAAAGTAATTTTGCTGTTAATGCAAACTGATCACCAGGTATGAATATTTTCTTCTTCTTCTTCTTCACTCCATGGTTTGGGCATATCGCCCGTTCCGGCTTCATAGATCTCTCCAGCGTTTCCTGGGTCGTCCTGTCTATTCTTCCTCTTGGATTATAGTTTTGTACTGCATTTGGATATCTTCCATCCTCCATTCTTAATATACGTCCATGCCATTGTTGCCTTCGTTCTGATATTTTATCATGGATTGGTTCAGTTTCTAATTCCTTTCTAATATCCTCATTTCTTATTTTGTCCAATATGGTACAACCTTTAACACTTCTTAAAAATGTCATTTCTGCAGTCTGTATTATATTTAAATTGTTTTGTGTTGGCACCCAGCTTTCGCGGCCATATAGTAAAGTTGGTATAGCCATCACCTTATACATTTTCATCTTTGTATCCCTTCTCACTCAGTTTTTAAAAGTTCTTTGATAGTACCATATATTGCTCGGAATTTGATTACTTTTTCTTCTATATCAGCATTGTTTCTAAAACTTATGTTACATCATAAATATTTAAAACTCGACATTTGTTCTAAAATCCTATTTCCTGAAACAATTTTTGATCTTACATTATAATTTCCTTTAAAAGCCATAATTTTTGCTTTTTTCTTATGATATTTTAAAATTATACTTTTGCTTTTTCTTCTGATATTTTAAAATTATACTTTTGTACTATATTATTTAGAATATAGTGTCACCCTGGCGGTAGACTTGCGAAGCCGATGAAAAATGATGGCCGGTGGAGATTCGGAAAACTTCGGAACCAATCGTTACCGGTAGCGACAGACAGTTGAATGTAGTTTTTGTAAAATAAACAGTTTCAGGTTAGCTAGCAAAAGGTAATGGTGAACAGTGTATTTCGAGGAGAATAAAGTGTAGTAATTGTGTTTTGTAACCTCGTTTTATTATTTCACGAACCCACAAAGTCACAATACATTGATTTTTGCAGTTGATTTTCATTCCGATAAATCAATATTTGGTCATCCGCAAACAGCAGGGTATTAATAAAAATATTTTCTTTTATTTTGATTCCTGGGTCTACTAAAATCTTCCATTCATTTAGAATATCGTTCATATATATACTAAAAAGAGTAGGTGATAAGCTACACCCTTGTCTTAGTCCAGTATTGGTAGAAATTTGTTCTGTTAACCTATCCCCAGTATCAATTCTTATAGTTGTATTTGTGTATATGACTTATTGCATTAATAATATGTGGTGGGTAACCCTTACTTTCTAATATTTGCCACAGTTTTGATCTATTTACTCTATCAAAAGCCTTTTCCAGGTCAATTAATGCGGTATGTGTTTCCAAGTTATTTTCCCTTCGTTGTTCAATTATTTGATTAAGGACAAATACGTTATCTGTACAGGATCGGCCTTTGCAGAATCCACTCTGCTCTTCTCATATAAGGCATTATGTAGTAGATTATTATTTTATATCTACTAATTATGTTTCTCTTAAGTTGTAATAATTATTCGTCTGTTATTTAGGTCTCTAAACTTAGGGATTCCATAAAGTGCTGAATTAAGTGGAGAAGATTTTTTTTCTGCAGAAACGATTACAATGTTTATGCATGACCAATTATTAATTGTTAATTAAAGTGTAATTGTCAATTAATATATGATTAATAAATTCATTAAGTTATAAAAGTCATTGTGGAAACGTAGAGTCAGACTGAAAAATTCAATGCCATAGCCGGGATTTGAACCACGGATCTTCTGGTTTCCGTCCAGCTGCTCTGCCATTGAGCTACTATGGCCAACGTGCCGATATGAAAGTCATATTTTTGTCTTTTTAGGTCATATTTTTAAGCTATTTTAGGTCATAAGTGTATGCATATTTTCCATTTTTAGGTCATTGTGATCCACCCCTTACTTATCAGTATCCAAAAGTAATCCAGATTTATAACTTCAGGGAGAACTTTCAGAAAATTAGAGATGTAGATTTCATTTTTAATGAAAATATCTTACACATTTGTCAAAATGTTTGCATGTAAAGGCTATTTAGGGGAATGGGATTTTCTGTCAAATATTCGTGTCGCAGTTCGAGGCTGTCAAACTAAATACCAAGTTTACTAACTATCCAATATCTCGTTTTCAATTATGGCACAAACGAAAACATATAGTAATTCTCCGTGGTGTAGGGGTAACATGCTAGCCTCTGGTGTAAGATTTAATGTTCTCACGTCGAGATTATTAATTAGAGCTTCTCGGGTTACCAGCTGCGCGATGTTTATTAAGTTGCTCGAGGTTCCAGCCGCAGAGCAAGCCCGACCGAAAGCTCGAGCAACTTTATAAACATTGCAAGTCTGGTAACCCGAGAAGCTCTAATTAATACTAGCTCTTGGTTTCCCAGATCACGGGTTCAAAGCCAGCCGAGGTCACTGGACCTTTTTCGGGCGTAAACTACTTGGTACGGCTCCCTTCGGAAGGAAAGTACAGCCAGTGGTCCCATGTCTTAGATTTACGACACGTGAAAGAACCTCAAGCCTGATATAGTGTCTCTGAGCAAAATTAAACGCTCTTTCACGCCTAATAAGGAATAGGCAACACCAACTCCAATACTCAGACCATAATACGAGAATCGATTGCAGGAAAAATGGCTGTTCTCGTGGCCCAGCTTGTTATGTTGTGGTTATATCTACAGAGTAAAGTGTGTGTTTGTTTACTTTGTGTGTTTGAAGAATTAATGTAATTCATATTACAGTGGCAATTAGTGACTAACGAGTTAGTTTATAGTTGAGTATTTAACATAAAGTGATAACGTTTACCTAAATATATACTGTGAAGCATTGTCGAAATGCATCGTTGTTGTGTTCCCAGCTGCAATCTAATTATGGTAGTATACCTCACACGACATTTAAATTTCCGAAGGTAAAATCGTAATGGGATAAGTGGACCAGGAACATACATCGTAAAGATTTTAAAGTAAATGACAAAACTGTAGTTTGTATTCATTTTGAACAGTGCTTTGAGGTTAAGGAAGACATCTTTCCAGTAAATGATGGTGAACCAATTCGTGCCCTTCGAAAAGTACCAAAATTAATAGATGATGCCTACCCCAACGGTTTTTAAGAATCAGCCATCCTATCACACATTAAAGCTCAACCAGAAAAGATGAAATCCTGAAGAATGCATCCAACACATTTTACAGAGAGTAAAGATAATTTTAATATTTGGTGTGCACAAGATGTTATTGACAGTTTTGAACCGAAGTGGTGAGGAGATTTTAACCCATTGATAGTCATTATTAAGGACGATTAGTTACGTTCTTTTCTATAACATTCAAGATCCCAGCTTCACTGATGTTCCTTCACTTAATGAGTTTCAAAGTATTTCATAACCTAGAAGCAATATTATGAGCCTACGAGTGGAAAATTTTAAATGGATCTTGCAGTGTGTCACCTTCAAACGTGACAATTGGAGTAAACTGGACAATCTGGTGAGTTCTCTTAAATATTATAGTATAAGCAGTACCTATGTCCTTACCAGAAAAGGTTCCTATGTAAACAATATAAAAGAAACTTTAGCACTTGCTACAGACGATAGGATGATACAGTCCAATAAGGTAAAGTTTGCTGTGTTTAATGCTTATGAGTTGTCATACCTTATAAATTAAATTTTGATTGGAAGTATAAGGTGGAAAATGCATGTCATGCTACTATATAATGTGATAAGCTCTTAGGATTTGTCATGATGCTCTTTATTTATGTTATTACACGTTTTAGTTGAAAGTATAAAGTGATAAATTCTTAGGAGTTACCTCGCTGCTCCGTTAATATGGATTATATTATGTCCATTGTGAATAGTTTTCTATTCTGCGTAACCAGAGTCGCTGGGCTTCGACGGGCGCCATCTTGGAATCTGTATTATGGTCTGAGTATTGGAGTTGGTGTTGGAATAGGGCGCTAGAACCTCAACAATTGAAGAACGGTCGCCACTAATGATTCACGTGTGAGTCCTTATGTGAAATATTTGGTGTAGTTAGCTCTAATATAACACTTGTCGTGTTGGAAATTACTGAGTTCCATAGAGTACAACACTCAGGCACTGTAAGTAAAGGTAGAATTAATAGTTTACTATTAACATCAGTATAACACAAGTTAAAAAGCTTTATTAGCATAACCTAAAGCCAAAACAATACATCCATGGCCGATTCCAATTTAACAGGTAGGCTGAACAATGCCAATCTAATGAAAGCAAATTCAAACGTTGGCTACACTGATAGCGGTAACCAAAGTGAACAAATGAACCCAAAGGAAAATGTAAACATTATGACCAACAGATACTCAGATAACCAAATGATAGTTGCTAATTATGAATTCAACTCAGCTACTCCGATGTGATACTGTCAAACCCTACCAAAGAGCAAGCTACCAATTATCAAATCCTATTATGGCATTAGCATCAAGGACTATGTTCTTGGCAAATCTAGACAAACTAACTAACCGTAGCAATATACGCTGTATTTCTCGTATATCAAATGGGAGGTTATGAGTATTCCTATCTAGTAAAACATGTGCCGAAGAAATCACTAAAAACATCCAAAGATATGTACTTATCAATAATTTTTCATTGGAAATAAGACCCCTACTAACAAAACACAAACCTATCATCCTCTCCAATGTTGGCCCAATAATCCCTAATTATGCGATTGAAGAGGAACTAAACCAACTTGGCATTACCATAATGTCAAAAAGTTCTCCAATTAGAGCAGGAGTTAACTCCCTGGTTTCTCACATATACTAAACTTCAGGACACACATGCACATCCTAAATAAAGACTTCCACAAGCTTCCAGAAGCCTACAGCTCCCGTATGATGGAACAAACTATTTTATATACTTATCTTCTGACCTCCCCTCCTTTTCCCTATGTAAAACTGAAGGGAATTTAGATAAACACTGCCCTACTGTCAGCGTAGCAGCTACAGATGTATCATCAAATGCTTCCCACACTACTAATTAAACCTAGATCCTTCAGAATTTCCAGCCCTCAACAAGGAAGTCCAGCTCCAAAAGGCAAGTATAAAGAACGTACCTCCTCTATTCCCCCAAAAGAAATGGAAATGACCTCTGACATCTCTACAGAAATAGTACCCAAGGGCAATTTTGGCCAGACTCAAGCTTCGTCATGCTCTCACAAAGAACTCATAGATCTCGCTATCCCTAAACTGCTGGATCCTTCTCAAATACCAGAAATTAAGCAACCCCAACATCCTGGATTTAAAAGACCGATTTCACTACGCAGTAATGAAAGTGTAGAACCTGATGAGTGCAGAGTCTCTGCTGATTCAAATAATTATTCTAAAGATCCCAGAACTGACCCCCCAAAACCAATAAACCAATAATTGAAAGTCGTCCGAACTTATTTCCTCTGAACTATTTGCAGCTTCAGAGTTTCTTGGAAAACACAGTGGGGGCTACTGACATAGCAACAGTTGCTTCTAGCTACACCCAATACAAAGAAGGCCTTGCCCATGCATTTCAAGAACTGCATTCTCACTTTACTAACAAAACCATTAAAAACAAGATGCACGCGCATTGCTAAAAGCTATTAAATTGCAAATATTTATCATATTAATGACATTTTCAAGAGTACAATGGAATCTAAACGGTTTCCGACCACAATTTGAATTTTACAGCTCCTTATGAACCATCATCAATCTGGAATAATATATCTTCAAGAAACCAACTTCAGCAATATTAATGTTGGTAATTTTAAACAATTTAACATATATTATAAAAATCGTACAAATGCATTGCGCGCAAGTGGAGGTGTAGCGACGTACATGATGATGATGATGATGATGATGATGATGATGATGATGATGATGATGATGTGTATAAGGGCGCTCAACTACGGCGGTCATCAGCGCCCTTTAAAAAAATTGTCACGGCAAAAGCCAGATATAAAAATTCTAAAAAAAACTATACAACTGTAAATAAACCTATTAAAACTAAACGAACATAAAAAAAAAGAATCAATGAAAACCTACTAAATATTTCATTCACTAAATCCTAAAGCCTAACCTCGAAAAGAATCTAAAAATCCTCTGCACCACCGTGTCATCGTCCGCTAGCATCTCTGCAAAGCTGGCCGGCAGCCCCAGAGACGTCCTAAGGTCTGCTAGGTGAAAACACTCTAGCAGCACGTGTCGTACAGATAACGCTTCATTGCAAAACGGACACAGTGGAGCAGGCTCCTTTTTAAAAACAAAACTGAGTAAAAATGCAGTGCCCAATACGTAACCGAGCCACCTCCTCGCGACGAGATGACCGACAGGAGGTAACCCAGGGAATCGGAAGTTCTTTGACAGATCTAAGTTCATTATTGCGGAGAGCGGACCACTCTTCCTGCCAGTAGGTTTGCACAGCTCTCCGCAATACGGCCCTAAAATCTTCCGATGTCACAGATGGTACTCGAACCCTGGGCTTCATGGTAGCCGTCTTGGCTGCCGAATCCGCCATTTCATTCCCCCGCAAGCCTACGAGACCTGGGATCCATGCACACACCACGTTAATGCCAGAAGCGTGTAAAATGTGGAGGGCATCCTGTATACGCTGCACAATAGGGTGGTAGTTGTACAGCTGCCGTAGGCTTTGAAGTGCACTGAGGGAATCACTTAGGATTAAGCCGTTCCAACTTTCGTCGACGTACGTGTAAAATGACCCGGTATATTGCATAAAGCTCTGCAGTAAAAATGTAAGTGCCAATGTGGAATCCGAATGTATAGCGACGTACATAAATAACAATTTAAACCAAAGGAAATCCTTCCCATAACCGACCTAGAAGCTGTTGCAGTAAGTGTTAACTTACCGCATCCAGTGTGTATCAGTAATGTAAGGTATACATCCCCAAAAGTTATTCTCTTCAGAATGACATTATGGCAAACCTAATACACCAACTTCCCAAACTGTTCATATTGTGGGGTGACTAACAGCCACAACATATCATGGGGAAGTCGTCACACTAATACGAGAGAGAAAATGATTGAAAAATTAATAGAAGCTTTTGGTTTAACCCCACTTAAATCAGGTGACGCAACTCACTATAACCTATCTCATGGAACATCTAGCAATATTGATTTAACGATCAGTATCCCAGACGTATATGAACTAATTCATTGGTCTGTCTACTCTTCACCACTGGGTAGCGACCATTACCGCATCATAATATCGGCAAATAATTCTATAGCCCCATACACCTTCAATTCCAAATGGAAATTTCAGAAAGCAAACTGGCCACTATACCAAAATCCCATTAAAGAGGGCATCCAAAAATTCCCTCTACTTAACTCTCGTCCCATCGGTGAAATCGATTTTATTGTATCAGAATTTACTGAATTAAGAAGGGCTTCTGCAGAATCGAGTGTGCAAAAACCTCAGTTGCCAACGTTAAAAAGCATGTACCATGGTGGAACGAATCCTGCAAAATTGCTCTAAGAGCACAGCACTTTATCAATACAAAAGGCACCCATTGTTAGAGAATAAAATAATATTTTTAAAACTTAGATAAAAAGCACGAAAAATCATTAAGGAAAACAAAAAGCTAAGCTGGTTATCCTTCGTATCTGCTTTACAGAAAAAAAAAAAAAAAAGCTAAAGTAAAACTAAAATAGTAAAATAAAATAAAAAAACTGCAAAATATTACAGCTAAACGAATTACTTAAATTATAATATAAGCATTATACTACTAATCTAACGCTGAATGAGACAGCTGGTTTGTAAAAATGAGTAACAGCAATAAATATTTATCTGGGGCCATTTAATAACTGCTGCCCATTCGCTATTTCACCAAGAATAGGCTTGAGTGCAATATGTAATTCAGTACCGTAACCCATTATCAATTACTGGTAAAGCTTTTTGTATACGATATTACTCTCTTTACTTCACACCATTTCACACAGTGTTCATGTTTCATTACTAGAGCCCGGATTTGTAAGCACAATCAAATGGTGAAATAAGCAAGCATGATGGCACGAAAAATGAAACAAATAAGCACCAAAAAAGCAAATAAATAATAAAAATGTGATCATAAACTACTGCTTCGTCGAAGTTTAACCTTACATAAGCTTGTTACAGTACGCGAGGGAGGTTATGTTGATATATTCTTGTGTGAATCCTACGTTTGTCAGTGAAATGATTTTTATACAGTGAAAAGGATCTCTCAACTTCGCATGGCGTTACTGAAACATGTGAAAGGCACTGCAGTTCTTCTTGAGTGAATTCCTCTTCGACATACGTTTCTGTACCAGAATGCCTTTTAGAAGTTTTACACAGTGTTTCCCAACCAGGGTTTTTCGTTAATACCGTAGGAGTTTCTCAAAGGCAATTTTAACAATACCGTGAGTCTCTGAAGACAAGTTACTGAAATTTCAAAGAAAGTGAATGTTACAAGGTATTATTTTCAACTTGCAACTGTGTTATAAAAGCAGGTATTTTGGAGAAACGGTTATGGATGTATTCCATCTTATCTTGGATACCAATATTAGCAAAACATCCCTGTGCAGTGGCAATTTTGCTTGCATCCTCTGCATATAACGAGTACAACACTTTTTACTTCAATGGTATGTTCTCTGTACTATGACACAGCCTTTAACCAAGAACCCCATCGAGTTGTAACTGGCCGAGGAGGTAAAGACAAATTTGCAAGGACTTCCAAAATTTTTGAGGTCTAATCGGCGACTTTTCAAGTACTTTCTTTACGCTAGAGACAAGAAGACTGCGTCTTTATATCGTCTCCTGTTTCCGCGAGTGTATGTAAACCGTCTTAATGATAAAATGATGGCTAGGGGTGAAAATTTACTTTTAAACTTACATGATTTGGATAAAATAAGTTTTTTTTTTTTTAAAATAAGTACGCAAATCCGTATTTCAACAAAAAATCATTTATAAGCCTCTCGCTTAGAAATCCGGGCTCTAGTCATTACATCCTTTATCCCTGGTGTACTTGGTAAAAGTGACACTCGAAGCATTTATTCATTATTTGAAGGGATAGTTTCTTAAAAATCAGTTACTATTCAAAACGAATTATTATACTGGTCGCCAATCTAGAAAGTGATTGACATTTCGTACGGAGAGAGAGGCGACGTTGCCGCTTATTGCTGCCACGTGGAAAGCGCGATAGGATTACGCGTGCGAAGGTGATTCAGTTGCGACTGCAATGGGTATTTTATTATTACTGTTATTATTGTAATTATTATTAATTATTTATAATACTGTACACAAAGACAATAGTACAGTCGTGGATCTACATGCGAACGCTAGAACATGCAAGAACACATCAATATAAAGGTCATCGTAACAAAAGAGGCATACCTGTGACATTTTGATGCTTACTGAATTGGGAAACTGCCACTTACATAATTTTTGCCGGGAGCTTCTAATTTATAGCCCAGTGTTTTTATTCTTTAAAATACTTTTCTTTCCCAATCTTAACCACAATACCCTTACTAATACCTACAGCACGGGAAGCCCTATCAAGCACTTAGAGAATGGAATACTAGACTCCCCTTTCAATTTCTCCTCATCGAAGTATTCTCTCACAGAGCGTATTATTTCCCGTGTATGTCCTTTAATTGCAATACCTTTACCAAACATAGTTTTACTTGGTTCCCGAGCACGTTCAGGTTTTCTCTTGCCACTATATTTAGACATAATTAAACATTCATTAAACACAATTGCAAATGATCACAACACGCGCACAGATACACGGACTCACGCACACGTAAACCAAGGCAAATTGCCACAAATAAAATGCAAAGTAAGTTGTCAGTACAGGATCTCTAACTGTTATATACGTGAGGGCATTCTGTTTACGCGGCGTTATCAGAAGAGAAACAAAAACCAAGATATTGTGTTTACTGCAGCGTTTGCGTAACTCGCTCTCCCGCAAGTCATGCTAAGCACGTGTTAGAATATCGGCAACCAAGGTTTAGCGTATAACGTCATGGAAACGTCTCTACTCTAATTGGTCCATCTAATGTTACTATGACAACCATTACGACGTACTCATCCCCTCCCATTTATTTAGAGCCTTCCATGTGGTTACTGTCAATCACATTCTAGTTTAGCGACCAGTATAGATGTTTCGATTCATATAATCTGCGCCACAAATCAGAGTATTAGGAAGTTTATGGAATGGTGACTATGTTATTTATAAATCAATGGTACTATCATGAACGCAAGTAAAAAAGTAACCATTATTAAACGGTCGTGGAGAAAATATTGTATGTAGCTAGTGAGATGAACGTAATTACTGCTCTCATAATTACAAGGCTCGGCTTGAGCATCGCTCTTGTAAAACACAATCGAGAGCTAATCATGCTCACACTAATTTTGTGACTCAGGGTGTCATTTATTCCACAATATTTCCAAACAATCCATTACTTTGTAATTAAAAACATAAAACTGCGCTATACTTCCTTATCAGTAAGCTAAGTAACCTAAAACTAATCGTCATTCTTTGTCATGTAGTAGTATCCCAAAAGAAAGTTTCCCTAACGGAAAAAAAATTATTTAGATGGCAGCACTTTTGGTATAGATGCAGCAAAATGAACTTGCATTCGAATAGTGAAGCACTAATCAAACCATATCGTAGGATTCCGCTTCCTGACATCGAAACCGGCTTAGGTAACCGTCTGTACTAATGATAGGAAGAATGGAATCATTTCAAGAATCGGATACACTGTATTCGAATATTTTGAATAATCGAATACAAGTTCTCGGAGAATATTTGGCCCACCTCAGTAGCGTAGATGTTGCGTGCCTGCCTCACGTTCAAGAGGTCCCGAGTTAGAATCTCAGTCAGGGAGAGTAATCTGGATACGGCTTTTTCCGAGGTTTTCCCTTGTCCTAAAAGGATGTCTAATAGCTCTAAGCTCTATATACCCTGGGCTCATTTGAATGTTATTTCACCCACTTTACCGATCGTCCGATACACAACGTTGGAGGACGAAAATTAAAATACTTTTGCTTGTATTCGAAAGCAAGTTCTTAGATACTATCACACACTGCTTATCCAAAACATTTATTTTAAATTGTGCATGGACAATATAACGAAGGTTATTATGACAATGTTGAGAGCACAATGATACATTATTTTCATTGGAAACTTTTATCAACCGGACTACATTCTATGTGATATGATATACTTGAAAATCAACAGTAAGTCAGCATTATAAACATGAATTTGTTTTCCAATTTATAACAGTTTCATTCGTTATTGTTACAGATCTCGTTATGTGTATTTCTTTATTCCATGATTTAGTAATTGAAATAATATGATCATGTATATGAAATAATTGTTTGGGAACAGTTCAATAGCTTTGGGATGGAAAAAGTTCATCACGTGTAAAGAGTATATTTTATGCACATCTGACTAATTATGTATCTCATATGTGGTTTATTTATCACCCAGTTCACTTCTCTCCTTAACCTGCCTGACCTTTGAGATATCAATCTGTGAGCACCAACCAGAATGAGTGAAAATGAATCGAGATCTGGATTCAAAATACAGTATTTAGCGCACTGCAGTTATGCGAGAACCTGGGTAGGTTTCGACAACACCTCGAGAATTCTCAAGAATCGAATACATCGATTTTCTGTATTCGAATACTCCCATAACTATTTTAGCCTGTACCTGTTCGCCTGTTTGCCAGGTATTTCGCTGAGAGCGAAATCAAGACAATAGGGCATAGATCTGCTTACAATGAGCCGTATGCGGGCGAGCATTGTTGTGAAGCTTACATCACCTGCGCCTCCTGTTTTCAATTGTCCATCAGTTCTGTCTCATGGAGGCCATGAATAGCTTTTCTGCCCCAGTACATCATACTTCAATTTCTGCGGCGATACCATTGGTTAGAGACCCACTATGATGCCTATACACCGAGTTTCGTTTCCGGGGAAAACTGAGCATCACCTATGATGCTCGTGAGGAGGAATTTGTGGGTCATCACCCACTACTTCAGTAATCTCAATACTGATCCTACGCATTTGGTTTTGTGTCAGGCTCCCAATTTCCTGTGACAATTTGTGTGACAGGGATGGGATTATCTGTAGGGTTGGCTCTCAATTCCATAATAGTGAAGCAACGATTCTTCATAATGCCATGGCGCACCAGTTTCACGTCATTAACGAGCGATGGCGCCCACTGGGCTTATCATGGACATTTTACGACCGTCGGAAAACTGGCAGACCTATGATGCACTTATTTCATCCAGCCCACACACACATTACACGGCTGGCGATGAATGTTTATTGGTACTTCTGTGTATTTAGAAAGCTTTTATCACAGACGTCACCTACCAGGCGACGGGCGCAGGAGTAATGGCTGACATTTTCAACCGTTTATAAGACGATACTGTGTACGAACAGGAAGAGCCATTTGTTGCATATGATTGACTGCCTTCTATAAATATTTCGAACATGTCTATTTACTTTGTGTAATGATCAAAGGTTATGGTGTGGGAAGCTTAACTTTCTGGATGACCCACATATTAACACGTATGACCCTGATACTAACACAGGTTGCGTTTCAGGCCAACTTTTCGCCCACCTCTGTATCGTAGGTGGTAGCGTGTCTGCCTCACGTTCATGAGATCCCGAATTTGAATCTTGGTCAGGATAAGTTATCTGGATAACGTTTTTTTCGAGGTTTCCGTTATTCTGAAAGATGAATGTCTGGTAACCCTAAGCTGTACGGACCCTGGGATCATTAGAGCATCACTTCACTCATTACATTCTTCGTCCGATATGACTTACTTAACTTTGAAGACGTCCACAAAAGGACCAATTTTTACGTTTATTTCCTTTGATTCCCATTACTCCAAGCAAAGCATTTGTACGTTCATGGCTAATATAATTACCTCGACTTACAGACTTACAGAAATGAATTTTAGTATGAAAATAAATGTTTAAGAGTCTTGTGACAGAAATAGGATACACTCACTTTCTTCTCGGGCAGCCAGCCAGGTGAAAAGATGATTAGATATCAACGTTTCGGGAGTGTACATCTCTCCCATCATCAGGATATTTATAAAATGTTATAACCACAAATGAAATGCTGGATATAACACAACTATAAACAAAGACAAAACACTATCAAAATCGCATTACTGAACAAAAGACTGTTTTCAGTAAATTAAATGCCAGGTCAGGAGTAAACGTGAGTATAGAAAATTAATTGGGTCAAAGAAACTTAACTACATAACTTGATTATCAAGCTGTATTGATCTTTGCTTCTTAATTCGATGGATTTCCATTTTTAAGGCCGGTTTCAAGAGGAGCGGAACTGAAATCCAGAATCACAATTAATCGTGCTCCTTTCAGAGGAAATCGCCAAAGCCTCCTTACTTCTCCGCTCCCAGTAACTGTTGCATTTTGCCAAGATGGTCGTCTCCCGAAAATTGGCTCTATGGTCGTTATCAAAACAATGCTCTGCCAGCCCAGAGAAAATCTGCCTATTCATCTGCCCAGCTGGTAGAGCATTGTTTTGATAACGACCATAGAGAAAATTTTCGGGAGACGATCATCTTGGCAATATGCAACAGTTACTGGGAGCGGAGAATTAAGGAGGCTTTGGCGATTTCCTCTGAAAGGAGCACGATTAATTGTGATTCTGGATTTCAGTTCAGCTCCTCTTGGAAACCGGCCTCAAAAATGGAAATCCATCGAATTAAGAAGCAAAGATCAATACAGCTTGATAATCAAGTTAAGTACTTACTTTCTTTGACACAATTTTCTATTTTAGTTAATTGATGGTAGTAATATTATTTTTAATATTAATTTCATTTTTTTAGAGCTGCATATACTATCCTTATCTATTACCTCTAATAATTTTTTATTAAAAATGTATAATCAACCTATTAATATAATTACAATTTTAATTGCATCTTATTTAATCATTTCTTCACACTAGCCGTATATAGGCTAAGGTTTTTGATGGATAGAGTCAACATGAAAAATCCAATGCCATGGCCGGGATTTGAACCACGGATCTCCTGGTTTCCGTCTAGTCGCTCTAACCCATTGAGCTACCATGGTCAACGTGCCGTCCTGACATTAAATTTTCCATTTCACAAGTATATTTCACCGGTAGACCACTAGGGGCTCTCGCATTCGAGATACACCGTTTGTGGCGACTTACTATCGTAAGTACTTGAGTCCCAGGCTTCATCATTTAACTCTACAATTTTCTATACTCACGCCATCTCCTGACCTGGCATTTAATTTACTGAAAACAGTCTTTTGTTCAGTAATGCGAATTTTGTTGGTGTTTTGTCTTTGTTTACAGTTGTGTTATATGTGTTCCATTTGTGGTTATAACATTTTATAAATATCCTGATGATGGGAGAGATGCACACTCCCGAAACGTCGATATCTAATCATCTTTTCACCTGGCTGGCTGCCCGAGAAGTAAGTGGGCGTATTCGTCGCCAGGAAAGCTTCAGGTCTTATTAGAAATGAGATAGTTTGATATTGACCCTTACAAGTTAAATGTGTTGCAATATTATTATTGGTGGTGGTTGTTTGCAAACTAAATACAAATTTAAAGATAATTTATATATAGTGCGTTTTATCATATGACTTACACTTACTCTCTGAAGATAGTTTATGCCCATATGTGTACAATAATTGCATGTCCTTACACCATAAATTTCTTGCTGACAGAACCTAAATTCCTGAACCGAATGACACACACATGTGCAATGGTTAATTTCTTAAGAAATGCTGCTACAGTTGTTAAAAATAACTTTGTTTTCCTTGCCCCCAAAAGCTGAAATTGTTCCGTGATACATAAGCGAATAGCCTGTAGCTCAATATTAACATGGTTTGTGGTATAAACAGTTTCCCGGTAGTGAAAGCCATCCAGTCGCGTTGATGCGCTGCACAAAGCTCTGTCATCAGCCTGGGCTTACCTAAGCCTCAGTGTGCACTCCCATAAACCAATTAAATTACTGCCAAAGCGGTAAGCTCTACAGAGAGGACGGAAACATCAGATTTAACACAATTCTAGGTCATGGCCTGTCTGTTCGCATGTCAATAAGCCTTCGCTTCTTCTCACGCAACTGGCGCCGCGATACAGAAGGCCACGGACTCTCTCCTTCTGCATAATTAATGACGAAACAGTGAGTTCTTCAGGATGCCTGCAAATCTACTACACAAACACAGAGTAACAAGAAACACATAAACTTTGTATCTGCATTCCCATTATTACTTCGTATTTTGAGAAACTAATACATAGACATTAGTAATATTGGTCAAACGTGAAACTGTTTCTGCTGTGAACTAAATTTAAAGTGATTAAAACGAGCTTAACAACCACGAAGTGGCTAATAAAGAGAGTTAGCTCTTGTTTCCAAACTCGGCCGATATCATAGTCATTGAGACTACAATTAAATTGAAAATAAGATCACAAATTACTCCTGTTGCAATTGTTGTAGAGCTACAAAATAAGAATGGCATTGTTGAGCATAAAATACTGTGACTTTGTGGGTTCATAGAATTAAAAGTTCAATTTGCCGAAATTCGAAATGTTCTTTATTTGCGTAGAAACACACTTCGTAGCAGCAGAATTACATCACATATCACAATCTACAACACCAAGGTCGATGGCAATAACAAATAGCGTTCTGATTATATCTGTTTACAACTCTCCTGTTACAACATCTGTTCCCGTCACAACACTCTACAGCTGTTTTCTGCTTACGACTGACTCGGCGAGTCGTTGCTTCCTTAAATACCTCACCTGATAATTCCAGACTTTTCCAGAACAATAAAGAAACCGAATAATCTGTATCAATCAAGATGTCACCATAAATTTCCATTTATCTCAGTTTGTTTGTTTCGGCAGACCTTTATCTGCTTGCTATCTTTATAAGTTCCTTTGTGTAAACAGGCCGCGCTATCGCTCCGCGCGAACCTTTTATGCCCATCGCCGCGACAATACGATTT
Organism: Mantis religiosa; assembly: GCA_030765055.1. Classification (NCBI taxonomy): domain Eukaryota; kingdom Metazoa; phylum Arthropoda; class Insecta; order Mantodea; family Mantidae; genus Mantis; species Mantis religiosa. Next base: position 71,284,478 of record CM060956.1, read on the forward strand.
CCTAAGAAATTTGTCACCATTTAATTACAATTCTTAGGGGCGGAATAACGGACATCTAAATTAAACGTCTTAAATTTCATCTACCTCTCTAAACTCTCCATAACGTAGGATAATGTATATAAGTTCCAGAATACAGCACTGGCCAAATGAAGTTCCATACACACGGCTGGCCGACTTTGTACTATATTGTAAGTACTTAAATCACAAATTTCATAGTCATACTACTGTTAGGTTAATTCATGGAAATTAATTGTTCTTCCACACCAGCCGTGTGTAGGGCAACGTTTGGATAGAAACTAAAAAGTTAGACTGAAAAAATGCTATGGCACTGAAGTTTTCAGTCTGACTCTACCTATCCAAGTTCTAATGGATGCGTAGGCTTCCACGGCCTGTGTCTTGATGTGTGATCTTGGCTTCCGGTGAAGGCCGCGTCATCTTGGTCGATTCGCAACCGGTATATAAACGGGAGCAACCGGACAAAGAGCGGACAAGAGCCCAGAAGAAGCTCACGACAAGATGAGCGAAACGTCGGCAATTTCGACCAAGATGACGCGGCCTTCACCGGAAGCCAAGATCACACATATCCAAGTTCTAGTTTAGTGTGAAAGTAATGGTGCTCCTCCATTGAAGGAAACGCATCAACATGCGAAATCCTGGGAGTTGTTCACTAAAATGCTCATCAGTGACAAATATGACGAGATCTCAAGGTCATGGCTGTTGTGTTTGCAGTTGAGCTTCACTAAATACCGCTACTTTCTCTGTCATGGAACTAGAACTTCCCATTATGCCACAGTATGGTCTAGGGAGAACTTTACCCAGTTGAAAACAATGCACATGGCCCTCTATTTCCAACCAACACTGTCCCCATTCCACACCTTAAGGCAAGGCTACAATAAAAATTCCAAATTCTATAATAATAAACCTATCATTATGAAAATTTAGTCACATAATTAGAGTATCATTTTAAACTTGCAGGCACATTTTTATGTTGCTACACCAAATAATTCATTAATTAATATTTTTGTGAAAATATTGTAAAAAGTTAAAATGTACGCGTCAAAAAATTTGAGATTTTAAGTTGAATCTTTGTTTTTGGCTAGTACAGAACAATTTTAAAAGACCCGCATTCTTATTTTTTGGAATACTCTTGTAGCATTCGTTCTAAAATATTTTCCACGTGTTAGCTCTCAAAATTTTGAAAATATTAACTTATTTTATTACTTAACACCATATAATTTTCAAACCAGGAGCATTAAAAAAAAGAGGAATGTGAAGTTTCTTATATGCATATTATGGAGCTATCCTGTAAGTTTCACCAAGTTAAATGGAAAACTTTGACGCGTGGGGCATTTTGTATACTGAAAAGTGTTAGAAAAATGTTTCTCAGATTATCAATTTTAAAGTCACGATTGTTACTTTTAACGATTGTTAAAGGTATCTTTAAATTGTTACGTGATGGCCCAAAATGATGCAAATGGTAAAAATAGCACGCCTTCTATTACTCCATACTCTAAGCTACCAAAAATGCCAAAAAAGATAATTCCATGATTTTATACATTTTCGCCGAATTTTCAGTGTAGCCTTGCCTTAATGAGATTGAGAACAATTTTAAATGTGAATGATAAACACACGATGTTTAGAAGTTTGCTAAGTACCTTAAGAAAAGGATTTTCCAAGGACCACAAATTCGTAAACTCTTTTTAAGAATAAAACTTTGGATCATGCCCATCATGGTGAAGGAAAGACTACATGGAACAGTTTTAAAGGTGTAGTGTACAGTTCATTAGATAACTGCGGAGAGGAAAATTACATTCAACGTGTGAACAATCTGCTGGGGAAGCAACATGAGTTACACTGCAACAGGTCGCTCAAAGTCCATTTCCTCCATTCATATTTAGACCTCCTACTAAGCAGCTGCAGGGATGTGAATGACGAGCATGTGCAAATATTCAAGATATTTACAACTTGGATCATGGTTACCAAGGGTGCAAAACTACCATGCATGCATTTTAAAAGATGCTCACAGAAGTACAAGAGGAAGAGAAAAACGAAGCACTTGCATATAAAAAGCGTTATTCAATACACTTGTGTGCGTATATTGATACTGCTATAGCACTTCTTTATGGGCGTACATTAATTCAATGATTTTGGTAGGCAGACACCTAAACACCATTTACAGCGAGAAAACATGGTTCTGCTGGCACATAAATGTGGGAGAGCATTAATGTAATGTGCGCGCTATACATCTCGTGATAAGGATTATGTACACATTAGCAACACATATGATGCAGCAATTAGAATATGATACTCCATCGGAATCTGGATCCTAGTAGTGTTACACACTCGCGACACCCTATAAGTCAGCGCCTAACTACCCGGCTGTCGGCTAATGGCCGCATGCGGACGGAAAACATATGTCCTTAGCATTATGATGCATCTAGAGGACATGTTTGTTTCCGTGACCCCAAATCGCTACCTTTCGTAGCACCTCAAATTACACTTGATGCTCGACCGGCACATGGGCCGATAAATCACTAACCCTAAGGTAGGCTCGAACCAATAGGTACTGAGTGACTGATAACCGAATACTGTATTCAAATCGTCTACAACGATGTCATTGCGACAAAGATGCCGCAGGTTGCGCTGTGTTTAACGCCCGCTTTTACTGCATATGGCACCGCAGGCAGTGTCACTGATACACGATATGAAGAAGGCGTGGGAAACCGGTGATCCCGGAGAAAACTCGCCCCAGCTCCGTGTTGTCCGTCACAAATCTCACTTCGCAGTTGCCTGGGATCCAACCCTTGGCGAGAGCCGAGCGGTCTAATCACTCAGCGGCACGGCGCTGTGACTTGTGTATAAGAAAATACATTTAAGACAATACCATTTCAGGTTTCTTCCCCAATGGTTCCTATTTGCCAAGAAAAAAAAAAAACTACCTTTCGCACAACCATCAGCTGCCTTGCTCGAGAGAAACATTACCCCTCACGAAGGCTACAAGCATCTGCATGCAAGACCTCACTAAAGATGTCTTTTTTTTATTTAAACAATATTTTACAGCCCGTGTTTTACCTAAAGGTATATCACGGGATTATTTACAATAGTTATTTACACAGTACTATACAGATTTATTCAAGTGTGCGGTAGATGGTCTTGATGAATCCTGAAACTGAACTGTATTGAAGTGAATCTTCACAACCACGGGTAGAGGGGCCGAACATAAAACGTCTGGTCGATCTTTTGAGAAATTACTGCACTCTGTCATCAAATGCGGAGCCGTCGTGGGTGTTTTTCAGTGCAGTTACAGGATGGCGAGGCTCTTATTTTCATTCTAGGCCTCTAAACGGCCGTGATTTGTGAGGAATTGTGTGGTTATGTGATTGACTTGCAAAAACGTCTACACGTAGCGAAAAGAAATTCGGAAGCAATAATCTTTCATTTTTACCCAGCGGAGGTTACTCCAACAAAAACACAAGTGCAAAGAAAAATTGCACATTTTTAAAGTTCTCTCGTTTAATACTTTTTAAACACCCATTAGTGCATCATTCTGATCTGTAAATATATTTTTCTTGTCAGTGTCTAAGGAACAACGTTCATTTTTTATACCCATTACTACATTTTCATACAATGTACGAACATTTTAACTTAAATATCTTTTAAATTTCCAATAACAGTATAAAATCCACAAACAATACTTGGTCGGGGCCAAACATAAATAATGGCTTCAAATTAAACAAGAAAGGCTGCAAGAGCATTATATAACAAGCGTTCCTTATTTACTTTCAGATTATGTTATAGTAAACATTTTAGGTATTCAGTAAAAATGTACACAAACACTCTTTATTTAATTGCAAAATATATATCACATTGAAAAGGTTGCTACATTCCCTCAGTTTTATTCACTAAAAATAATTAAATTCTGCATAATTAATATAAAACAAAAAATGAAATGTGTAGTGTTTAACGCCCGCTTTTACTACACACGGCACCGCAGGCGGTGACACTGATGATGCATGAGATGAAGATGGAGCACCGGTGGAATGAGATGGCGGGGGAAACCGGAGGTCCCGGAGAAAACCCGCCCCAACACCGTGTTGTCCACTACAAATCTCACTTTGCGGTCGCCTGGGATCGAAACCGGGCCGCCTTGGTGAGGGCCAAGCGGTCTAACCACTGAGCCACGGCGTGGCCTAAAAAACAAAATACTGACGTTACGAAATGAGGTTTATTAAATCGTTTCCAAATTCCTGAATCAGCTTCTCTTGTCCAAATGCATCCTATTCATGAAGTCTAACTTTCAAAGCTTGTAACGTAAATTATTGTTATAACATACGTGATCACCCTACACCCTGTTGCAAATTTACTGGATTGGGTAATGTGACCAATCTATCGGGTAATACAGAGAGAACTCATTACCACTGCTGCAAGATCCGCTGATGTGAACGTTATTTTGCACGGAACGTGGACTGATTGAACATACCTTGCAATTTCGCACCATCAGCATCACTTTGCCAGCGAAGATGTACTGATACATCACTTTACTTTAAACAACTGACACCTCATTTAGAACCATTAACGTGCAATGCATTGCAGCACTAGTGAGGTATTAGAACTACTCTCCATGTCTATATTATCCGCATCAAAATTGTATTTATGGAATAGTCAGATTCAAAACGTACAAGAAACTTTTTAATGATATCATCACAGTGCTTATATTTGGACATTTAATGCTGCCGCTACCAAACTAAAGGGGGAAAACTTCAATTTTTTAATCAAAATTCCACTAAGTTACTTTGTATCAAATCAGACTATTTGCATGATAAATTAGCCCTATTTCCCTCATATGAGATCATCCTATATTGACTGTGTTAAAGTCGACCAATCAGATTCATGCAATCATACACAACAGCGATAACTATTGCTATCCCACCCTCATACACGATAACAACACATTCTGCTTGCTTAGGAACATGCAAAGGATTACACATCTCACGGATCGTCACTGTTAGCGCGACTTTCAAATGTCAAAATGGCTGAAAGGTTTGTATATCGTGACTTGTGAGGTTAAGTTTCATTCATGTGCTAATGGAGGCCTATTTGATTTAGCAAATCAAATAACTCGTTTGATTGATTTTTTTCGTAGTTTTGAACTTCCCTACAGGAATCCCCTCGCTACTTCGACGCTCGTGAACTTTTCGGTAATTTCAAAACCACTCGTGACATCACCTATAACACAAAAATCTGTGTGAAGTACGAGGGCTGTTCAATACAGAATGATCATCATCTTTCATGGCCATAATCTTTCGCACTAAATTTCAATCTTATTATATTCTGTTAGCTTAATGTGAAACAAACACGCTGTAGTAGTTTCATTGTTGGTACTCCTGGTACCCGCCTCTGAGAACCAGGCAAGTTCAGACATGTTTAGTATCGCCTACCGCTGCAATGAAGGTAACATGCAGTTACAGTTGATGTTAGAGGAAGATCCAGAGTTTCTTTCAAACGAAATCACTGCTGATGAAACTTGGCTACATCATTTTGATCCTGAGAGCAAACAGCAAAGCTCAGTGTGGAAATCTCCTCCATCACCAACTCCCAGAAAAGCAAAAGTGGTTGCTTCTACTGGGAAAGTTATGGTAATCTCATTCTTTGATATTCATGGAATGGTTTATCAGCATGTTGTACCTGCACACACATTAGTAACTGGACAATACTACAGGGATATCCTGAAAACATTGCAAGACCATATCAGGCACAAAAGACCACATTTCCATGAAGCCGCACCAAAATAATGTGCGGTCGCATATTGCTAACGTTGTTGCTAAATATCTTGCAAAAATCAACGTGAAGTGCATCTCTCACCCTTCCTATAGTCCGGATTTAGCCTCGTTTGACTTTGTTCTATTCCCTAACTTGAAGAAACGCCTTCGTGGGAAGCATTATCCATCATCTGAAGCTGTGATGAAGGCTGCGCAGGCTATTTTGAAGGATCTCTCAAAAAATGGTTTCCAGCATGTCTTTGAAGACTGGCAGAAACGCTGGGACAAGTGCATCGCATTCAGGGGAGACTATTTTGAGAAGGACCATCAAAATTATGAGGATGAGTAAAGGTATTGAACAGCCCTCGTAATTTGCTTAAGTTAATGGCAGCTCCTGCACAAATACAGCACACAACCTGACAAACTGCAATATACTGCAGTATACTGCATTGTACCGTGTTTCCATGCCTGTGTATACTTATTGGGAACTACGCCCTGAACCCATTTCGACCATAGATATTCTTTAGGAAATGAGTAAAAATAATGTACAGACCGTATTACAAGTACTCGCCCTACATAGGTACGCGTGAAAAATGTTCTGCGGGAGGCAATTTTGAGGAAGAAGAATTCGTCTATTTTCTTAAAAATCAATTAATGTATAGTGTTTAAGGAAATGTATGACTGAAATATCATAAACATTTTCAAAAAATCACCTTTTCCTCTTTTAATTCTAAAAAATAGTGTAAGCTTTCCTAATCCAAAGAATGCTTAGAGAGCATCCGAAAGCCATTTTTAAATGCTCTAATCTAGTTTGAAGGTTATGTGAATGTAAGCGTTACATATGATTTCTAATTCTTTATCCTTGTTTTCTCGCTATTGAAAATTTCAGCATGTTTCATAATTTAAAATGCTCCTTGCGTCGCAGTTTAAATGATAAACTAATGAAACTTGCTCCACACGTTTATAGAGACACATAAATTACCCTGGGCTTTATTCTGAGATGCATTTAAGCACACTTTCTTTACTTTAAAACACACACAAAAAAAAAAATGTTGGGCAAAAAAGCCATATTCATACTTTAAAAATTTCTGGAGACTAAAGTTATTGAGAGACAGAGAAACCTAGGGCAAATTCAAAAATAGATGTGTTGGGAACCTGTTGTTAAAATATCAGACCAAAATTTACGTTATTTTGCCGCAAGGAACTTTTTAGGTGACGTAACCAAAAATAAATGAATTTGACCATATTTTCAAACAATCACAGTGAAAATGACAAAATTTGGGCTGTATCATATTTGCACTGAGCTACATCTGTGACATAAATCTTAAAAAGCTAGCGTTATTCGTTCAGCATTTCAAATTTTCAGTCATAGGTATCCTTAACGCCAGCTTTTACTACATGTGGTACCGCAGGCAGTGACACTGAAGATATATGAAATGAAAATGGAGCACCAGTGGAATGAGATGACGGGGGAAACCGGATATCCAGGAGAAAACAGGCCTCAGCGCCATACTGTCCACCAGATCTCACTTTGCGGTCACCTGGGATCGAACCCGGGCCATCTTGGTGAGAACCAAAAAGACGAACCACTCGGCCACGGAGCGGCCACCGTGTTTTTTCAATAATTTTCTAAATAATAACACAAAAACTATTTCTCCCTTCATTATTTATATACGTGTGTCTATATGGTATGTTTTCTCGCGCCTGCTGATGTATGACAGGTTGCCGTCCAGAGGACATGATTATATCTGAACAGATTATACATATTACTCGACAGAGCGTTGAGGCGTATCGCCTTCAGGTGACCAGCGCTGCGATCGTTCCTTATCTGGTCTTATCTGCTCGATTAGAAAAGTAAAATATTAGTAAGTTGATGTACAGTAAGTTACGAAACACAAATAGAGCGATTAGAAGCTGCATGTGTCTACATGATATGTTTTCCCACGCCTGCCGATGTATAACACGTTGCTGTCCAGAACATATGTTTATATCTGAACAGGCTAAACATACACTGGACTCACCGTGTATGTGCGATAAGCTGAGGTAAACATCTGTGTTGCGAATTTTTTTTTTCCGATACGCCTTCTCGCTTTGCTATGTAGTATATAGAGTGGGAATAAGAAAGTTTGATATTATGTGTTAGGAATGCTGTTAATGGTAGTATATTAATGGTAATTAATATATGTATTATAAAGAAAGAAGAGAACTAAAATATATGCATAGAGTGTACAGTGATGAGTATATGAACCCAGTGGTTTAGGTATTTGACTGGAAAGCTGCGGTGGAAAATGTTCTTGCTTAATATACTTTATTTGGCAAAACATCCAAAGAGCTTTTATAAATATGGACAAATTTGTTTCTTTGAACTGTTGAGATCTTGGAATGGATTTTAGACAGAGTAGATTGACAGTTGTGGAGTCCTTGACTTCGACTTAACATATTTTGTAGCTCTTCCTACAAATGTAGATGTGATATAATGTTTATGTATGTTCACGAATATCAATGGCCAGCAGTTAATAGAACGGACTCTCATCTAATCTAATCTGGCACGTTTTAATTACATCAGAGATATTGCCTCAGTGCATTGGCCACCACAAAAAGTATGGCCGACTACGGTGCTACCGCAATTATTATAGAGGTAGACCTGCTATCAAAGCTCAGGGGACACATCACTTTGTTAACAGCTAGGATACAAGGTTAATGAAGTTACCTAGTTCACAAGTTGTGGTGGCTCATATAGGTGACCGATGCTTTGATTGCATCCAAGTTCAATTTAATCAGTTCCATCACTCGAATTTTCCTCTTACATAGCAACATAGTCGAGTACTTCTTGTTTGTAGGATGCAGAATACTTCAAAGCAAGAAGATATTATAACCGGCAACTTTGATAGGAGGGGAGCATGCAGAAGGTTTAAGTAAGATACCAATTGAATTATCCAATAAGGGTACATTGACTAAAACATCTGATTAGTCAGTATGTACTTGTAGTACTTATACTACTAAACGTGAAACAGAAGTACAGACACCAAACTCCAAATCAGGTGTGTTAACCATTAGACTATGGTGAGTCCCACTTCAGTACAACTGCTATGACTATCTGTGATTAAACAGCAAAATGAACGACTGGAGCCTTTAATTATTGTTGCCAATCAACATACAGAATGCTAATATCCAAAATAATACACTGTGCTAACACAGTGTGCAATTTAAAATGACAATGCAGCTAATATTAGTTTAAATTAACTTTTTTTTTAAATTTTGCCACAAACTAAAAAATTAGCTCACGCTAGTGATTCGAGTCACCCTTATTACAAGCGAATTAAATGGCGATGCTTTGGAGTATCCTATATTAGTAATTTCGTTTATGTGTACGCAATTTACTTTTGGGTATGCAACATAAAATTGCAAAAGGGTGTGTTTGAAGACGATGACGTTTTAGAAGCACCACGTTGTGGCGATCATTTTGCAACATAAAATTGCAAAAGGCGTGATGGAAGATGCTGATTAGTTTCTGACCTTTGGTTTGATGATCTAGTAGAAATCCTGTAGATGCCTCGGAGCTCTGGAGCAATGAGTCTTACCTTTGGTCGCAGTCTCGGAGTATAGGTATTTGATACTGCAATTCTTCTCTTTTAAATATTGTGGGATTTATTCCACAAAACAATTAGTAGATTCTGCTATAATTTTAAACAATTTAGATGCTGTCCTTTCACAAACAATTGTTGTTGCATCGATGAACTTTATATCTCTGACACACACTACTAGTGCAACACAAATGTATTCACAACTAAGACGCTTTTTGCACAATCGCAGACCGACACAAAAACACGCTTTACTATCAGGACTGTCGTTTGCAAAGTGACGCCAAACTATCTGATTATTTTGGGTTCTCTGCACACTGTTTTTAGAACAACTAAATTACTTCTCTTTTTCTTGGTTCACGTCACCACATTACGTAATTGCATTACTGTAATTACCAATATCAACAATATTATGCAACATTTAACTTGCATTGTATCATTCCGTGGCCTACCCAATTTCACATTTCCTATTTTGTACAAATTACCTTTTTCCAGAACAATTCAAAATAAATTATTAAAATTTAAAAAGAAAAAAACATGAAATAACCGCCACAGGTAATGAAATTGAATGTGTAGTGTTTAACGCCAGCTTTTACTACATACGGCACCGCAGGCGGTGACACTGATGATACATGAGATGAAGATGGAGCACCGGTGGAATGAGATGGCTGGGGAAACCGGAGTTGCCGGAGAAAGCTCGCCCCAGCGCCGTGCTGTCCACCACAAATCTCACTTTGCGGTCACCTGGGATCGAACCCAGGCCGCCTTGGTGATAGCCAAGCGGTCTAACCACTGAGCCACGGCGCGGCCCCACAACAGGTAGATTCTATCATAAGAGCTGTATGTTTTCTATAAAAATATAAATTACGGATTGCATAAAACTGCAATAGCAGGGGCGGTGCACTCGCCCGGTATACTTCAAAATAAAAGGTGTCATTTGAATTAACAAAGCCGAACCGAAAACTATTTGTTATTTTAGCAATATACGTCATTTAGTATAAACATAACGGTAAATGCTATATACACAAGATGCTCATATCCGGACTGGATGTGACTATAGATAATTCGGAAACAAAATATTATATGGACAAACTATACAAACGTTTACTTTGGCAATAACAAGAAAAGGCACTTTCTCGTACTTAAACTTATAACTAGCATTTAAGTTTATTTATTTATTTTTTATTTTTTATTTATTTATTTATTTTATTTTATTATTTTTTTTACACTTGTTCCATTTATACCCCGCCTTTACCTCCAATGGTCATATCGGCGGCCGCTCTCCTTTGGAACATACCGAAGGTGTTAACTCGAATTCCTTGTTGTTGTTTTTTTTTTAATCATTAGATCACGCACACATTCACTCTCATTCTACTTCCAGACTCTGGGGAAGATGGGGAATTATCTTGGACGGAGAAAAATCTCCACCCCCATCGCCGAGAATCGAACCTGAGACCCCTAGCACGGCAGGCGCGTGCTCTACCGACTGAGCTTGTTTAAAATTTGTTAAGACGTTCAAGAACCACACCGGGTAAAAAGTAAGTCCGAATTAACCTAAATACAAATTGATGAGAATCGGCTAAATATGGTTCTCAGTCCCGTGTAATATTGTAAGACAGTTTGTTGCTGTTGAACTGAAAGTGGAATTTGTGATCGCTTGAATGCAGTGCAGAAGTGGCCCACTACCTTGAGAGCATATTGGCACATCTAAAGGTAGAGAGAAGGGGAACATGCGTATGTTGTATCGAAAATATTTCTCCCTTTTCCATGTCCCCATCACTTCGTCACCTACAAGGAGCAACTTTCGGAATCAACTACCTTACCAGAAATTTCCATTCCACAGTGCACCCGGAGTCTGGGGTGTTCTTTCTTCTTTCATCTCTAGAAAGTACCAGCAGCTCTAGCCCAGCATCATGGCGCTTGCTTTCGCCGGCCAGCTCACCTCTAGCTCAGACTGCCGCAGGATCATCTCAGCGACACCTCCAGCCAAGAAGCCCTCACGTGTAAATATTAAAACTTACTAAAGTTTCTGTTATTCTCAGTTTAAGTTTAGTTATACCAACCGTTTCGGCTATCTCCATTGTGTTATTTACTGCCCCAATATTTTTTCATCCTAAATATATATGCTTGTTTGTGAAACACTGTAAATAAATTCAGCCCTATCCGTTTCCGTTCAATCACACTCCTTTACGTGAATCTGCTCTATCTCGCTGCATAGCGATTTTTAGCTACTACGCTTTTGTGGTTCTAGAAACAAGGAATAAGTCAGTATGTGTTCAATAAGATGCGCTTAGTTTTATAATTGCTTTCCTTTGCCATCTACATGATTAAGTTTAATCCGATTTTTTCATTTATGTAGATGACTATTTCGGAATATTCCAATCCACATGATGCTATATTTAAACTAGTGACAGGGAAACCATTAAAATATTCCAGTAGGATCGGCCCTTATATGGATGTTAGGCAATTAAATATACTGATTTAAGATGAAGAGTACTTCGCACAAAATTTATATTTTATATAAAAATTGTAGGATTTAATCACTGGTTTCAAACTAATGATTTACTATATTTGCATTCTTCCTGATGCAAACCATTAACGCTACCGCCCAAGGCGTCTCACTAGCTAATGCAAGAATCTCGTCTCATAACTTTTCTTGAATGTCAAGTTCTCCGACCGGTGCAAAATCAAAGGGTGTTCATCATTTTATAAAGCACAAATGGAGTCAAATTCTATTGAAAAATCTTAGTTATTTCATTATAGTATTAAATTTTGATATTTTATTACTTACATTTAGGCACTAAAAATAAAATTAAGCCTATTAATTCACACTATTCCTGCTCTGTTTAAATTTATATTACCACGTTGCTCCTTGGTGGTTTCATCCAACTGAGATCCCATGGCAACAAGCTAGCATGGCATGCACGCATGTTATGAGGTTAGCACACTACGAACAACCGCGAGATCAGAAGATCCCTGGTTCTAATCCAGGTTTATGGTACTCAATTTCTCAGTATGATTCTACGACGGTGGGTCAAAAAGTAATGCCTATTTCTCTCCCCCCCTCTCCCCCCTCCCCCCCTCTCCCCCCTCTCCCCCTCCCCCCCTCTCCCCCCTCTCCCCCCACTCCCCCCTCTCCCCCCCTTTCCCCCCTCTCCCCCCTCTCTCTTAATTGCCAAGAAAAATGATCCCAATTTACATAGCTTGAAAACTACAACACTGACGATTAATTTGCCACTATTCAATCTCCGTCCTTTTCCACAGTTTTGGTCCACCTTTTAACTAGGGCATGTATTCCAGTGTGGTAAAACACGGTCTTGCTTCCTAAGCCATTGACGCACGGACGTTTTCACAGCCTCCTCATCTTCAAAATGAATCCCACGATGAGCTTCCTTTAGTGGCCCGAACAGATGGAAGTCTGATGGTGCCACGTCAGGGCTGTGTGGGGGGTGAGGTAAGACTTGCCATCCCAATTTCTTAATTTCTGCAGTGGTGTAACGGCTGCTGTGTGGTCTTGCATTGTCATGCAAAAGAACAACCGCCATAGATTTTGCTGGGCGAACTTGTCGAAGACGAGCTTACAGTTTTTTGAGAGTTATGACGTATTGGACAGAATTTATTGTGCATCCCTGTTCCAAAATATCAATCATAAGCACACCCTCTGCATCCCAAAACACTGTCGCCATAACTATCCCTGCCGACCGCTGAGTTTTGAATTTTTTTCTTCGGTGACGTTGTGTGATGCCATTCCATTGACTGCCTCAAAAAGATGAGCCCGCGTTTCGTCTCCAGTAACAATTTTTTCCAGAAACTCCTCTCCCTCCAAATTGAAGCGCTGCAAGTGTTCGGAGGCTATTGTTTTCCTTATTTCTTGGTTTTGAGCGGTTAACATTCTTGGAACCCAAACTGAGCAAACTTTTGAGTAACCCAGTTGCTGAATAATCGTCAGCACACTGCCTTTACTGAGGGAGGTAATGCGACACAATTCACCTGTTGTTACCCGGCGATCACCATGAATGTCATCGACTTGCTGAATGTTGCATGGAGTCACTGCAGTCACCGGTCTGCCGCTTTGCTTTTCATCTGCCAGTGGCGTTTGCCCTTCAGCTTCATTACAGCGACGAACCCATCGTCTAACAGTGCTGACATCCACCGTTGCATCACCATACACATTTGTTAGCCTTTCGTGAATGCAAATTGGCGTTTCACCTTCCACTGTCAAAAATTCAATCACAGAACGCTGTCTAATACGAATGTGGATGTCAGCCATTTTGCAAGAAGATGCAGTGCTGCCACCTGTTGACTTAGGAAGTTACTACTGCAGGGGATTGGAGAAGAAAGTTTGAGGAATTGTGCCAAATTTAAAGTTTTCACATAACTTACTTCTTTAAGGAAAAAAAAATAGGAGGCATTACTTGTTGACCCACCCTCGTATCTTGCGAACCTTGTCCTTTACACGGTTAGTGTGAAAGAACAATTTGCAATGGCTTTAGTTTCATCGCAGCCCTTGGTGAGCGTAACAGCAATTGACTAGACACAGGAGCCGGTGCCGACGCAATGCCCGGGGCCCCGGCTAGGAGGCCTACGTGAAAGGGCGGCCAAACACCTGACCGCAGAAAAGCTGGAGAAATTTCGAGAACTGCTGAGGCGATACCAGAGTGTCTATTGATATTGTACTAACTGTTAATGTTATTTAAAGTATAAAACATACACTGCCTAAAATGGACGGTTTACGGAAATGAGGTATTTTCTGTAATGTACAACAAATACCCCACTGAAGTTCAATATATTGGCACTTACATTAATAATAGAGGAAATTGATCAGCAACACATGAATAACCTATGCAATTAAATATCCGTAGGAAATGAAATCACGTAATTGATGTCTGGGATTATTCGCATTTCTAATTACAAATGTGCACAAGATATAACAATTGTATGCATCACTGCTCTTGCGTATATCGTGTTCCAAATACTCTAGTGTACAATTCCTCTCATTTCTGTCCCACATTCCTCCAATTTATCATTATAATCATCAATTCATAAGATAGCCTTCCCATAATAAACCATCCTTTAAATCTTAGTTACTTTTTCGATTTTTACAAAAATGGCTCTAAGAATTCCATTAAACTATTACCTACTTAAAATTTGTCTGAAAAATAAAATGCATGTATGGAACTTCGTGCAATTTATCCAATACTTCATCATCCTGAAGGAATTTTGTATACTTTTGTATAGTCCGTAAGACGTGAGGCCCGGGTTCGATTGCCCTGGCCAACCTACCTGACCCATGGGTTTTTTCGGAGGTTCTCCCGGGTCGTTAAGCGAATGCTGGGTAAGTTAATTACATCTCCCCAATTTCCTGTCCCTTAGTTTCATCTCCCTTAGCATTTAACACCATCTCTCATCTGGTGGTTTCTTTCAGGGTAGAAGTGTCGGCGGGAGTCTCGGCGGTGAATAGTGGGATGATATACTCTGAGGTAAACTACTTCCTCCTCCGGTAGGTCAGTTGCTGGTCTCCGCGTCTCTGCTGGGGCCATTTCTGGACCGCCAGTCAGGGACCTTTGGGGCTCGGATCGCCTGCCTAGGACCTTTGGGGCTCGATTGCTTGGCTTGCTGCCATCCCGCAGTAGGACAGTGTGTCCGTTGTCGTGGCCTGTCACGGGAAGTCTAAGTAAGCTGTATGGGGCCCTGCCCTCTGCACTGTCGGTGCTCCTTGGGTCGGCCGCCCTGTCTCCTCTCGCCTCAGCCTCTATGCACCACTTGGGGCCATCATGGTAGCCTACGTTCCGAATCCTCCTCCGTAGTCAAATCCTAATCTTAATAATCGGTAAACCGTAAGATAGGCAGAAAAAGTAATGCAAGAGAAAATGCAGAACTCAAAATATTCAATTTATGTCGAATTTTGTCTTTAAAATGCCATTTACGATACATTTGTCGTATTTAATTGTATTCTCAAACACTTAAAATTTGCTTTTTAGAGTACTAAATGATTCGTTTGTTATGCCTAACCACACAAAGAATTAAATTTCAAAGTCCCCATAGGTATAAAAATCAAACATATTTTAAAGATTTGGGTATCTATTCAGCCCCCTATATGCCTTTATAGCTACTATATATGAAATAAACATTAAAAAATATTTCTGCAAACTTTATCTGGATGAATAAAAAGTAGAGAAAAACAACCTTGTTTACGACAGTTTATAAACGAGAAAAATAAACCACAGTAGAGAAGCCATGTGAAGGCAATATAGCAAATATTTTTCACGCTTTTTTGCCATTTCTTTGCGACCTTACTTTAGAAGCCCAGAAAATCAATAGCTCCTCACTCGACATAATATACAGTATGATTTACCTTGCGTGTTGAGCATCATTGCTCTAGGGGAGTTCGTGTTCAGCTCGCTAATTAAGCAGGCATACTTGGGGATATAAAGGTGCAACGGAAAAGACAGGAGTAGAAAAATATTATCTTACGTTGCACTCAGGCGACTTTCTCTAGCCACCACCACTTACATCTTATCTAACTTCTACAAACTAGAATTATAAAACGCGTTTCTATTTTCTTCATTTGAAACTTCTGCAAGAATAACTCCATTGCGCATTTTAATGAACATACAAGCTGTATACATCAAAGTGATAATAAAATATTGTCACCCGAACATCGGAATTCCTGATAGGACCAGCTGGTAGGTAGGGACCAGACGGGAAGCATTCAATCACGCCTACCCATTTATCTTGTAGCGTTAACGAGGGGATGGTTGGAAAGACATCACTAGCCATCTCTTTCCCCTCCCTGAGGTCTGGAACCTTCGGGGTGATTCACTGAACCGCGAGACTTCCAGAAACAGCAATCTTCCTAATAAAAAGGGGCTGCAGTTGGCGAGTCAGTTCAGTTCTTGGCGAGCAGCCTGAGGAGCGCCGTGCTAGTGAACGGACTGGAAGACTGTGTACGTGCATCGGAGGAGTTGTACGTAATTGCGAGTGCAGAATGGACCTGTGGCAGACGAACTGGTGTGCGCTACGTAATTCTATGTAATCGGCAAGTATTCCAACTGTAACTCGTGGAAATAAAGAAAATTTTGAGTTTGTGTAATTGGACTTTTAATTTCACTAACCCGCAAAGTCACAATAT
Organism: Mantis religiosa; assembly: GCA_030765055.1. Classification (NCBI taxonomy): domain Eukaryota; kingdom Metazoa; phylum Arthropoda; class Insecta; order Mantodea; family Mantidae; genus Mantis; species Mantis religiosa. The sequence continues at coordinate 71,300,950 of CM060956.1, forward strand.
TTAAAACAGAGTGGATATATGTAGGCCTTTAAAATTCCATATGCCTTTCATGAGAACGAAAAACAGTTGAATGATGATCAATTTAATAATAATAATAATAACAATAACAATAACAATAACAATAACAATAACAATAACAATAACAATAACAATAACAATAACAATAACAATAACAATAACAATAATAATAATAATAATAATAATAATAATAATAATAATAATAATAATAATAATAATAATAATAATAATAATAATAATAATAATAATAATAATAATAATAATAATAATAATAATAATAATAATAATAATAATAATAATAATAATAATAATAATAATAATAATAATAATAATAATATCTCACGTGCGTTATTGGATGCAGTTTTTATGTTTGCACAACTTCACACACGATTCCAGCTTATGTCAAATTTGCAAAAATAGTTCGCTGCACATTTTGTTATAGATATTGAGACTAAAGTACAAAAGACGAGATGAAAAGTGGTTCATCTCAAACTCCTTTTGTTACTAAAATCGTTAGCCCTAAGCTAACATACAGTTATCACCAAACATCTGGCACGTTAAAAATTCTTTGGAACTAGTTGACGAACCTATACCAGCAAGTATTGTAATATTTCTTGCACATCACGTCTCTCATCGGAAATACACCACTACTTAACCTGCCCGGCCTGTGATGATACCAGATGCCAATTTGTTCGGCAACACCTATACAATCACATTCTCTTTTACAGACACAGCTTCAACATGTCCCTTTAGCGTACACCTACTTGCGCTACTAGTTGTCTCTCTAACGTACATAAAGGTTCATCTCTTAAACGAAGCTGTACACCGACTCTGAGCACAACGCTTCACTGCCCGGTGATTCGCACTTCTGACTCGTGAACTGCTTCCTACAACGAATCATCATCCTGCCGGCACTTCACCTCGGAGCACTAACTCGACTGACCGAGTCGTCAACTACTTCACGGAGCCGCACTCGTCAACTGACAATCGAAGCTCGAAAGACAAACTCTAAAAAAACACACTACACTACTACCAGGCCCTGCACCGAATCTTATACAGTTCTGCAGGGCGCGAGAGATCGTTCCAGTAGTCTAGCGTCCACGAATTACATTCTAGAACGGTATTGGTAAATGTGCAGTAATAATATGGCTTGCTTCTAGCTTCGTGACATCAGCTAGTAGCCACCCCATAAAAGCCATGCTCCTCGTACCCCTTCTGTTCCTCTCATTGGATCACATTCCAGTTGCCATTCCCAGTCAGCCCTACAACAGGAGGCAGCTCCTTCAACTGACAATATAAAGGAGGTAGAGGAAACCAAAAGGATAGCCTGATGTTTAAACCGCGCCTATTCTGTTATGATCTGTTCGCTGTTAGAATAACGTGAAGTATTACACCGCATTCTGCAATGAGCTCTGCAATTGGTTAACATAACATCTGTGCATTCGCACCTAAACAACAACCAAGTAGGCCTGAGCCTGGCAACCCGACTGCCGGCCTCAGGCCCACACGTGAAAATCAGAGGTGGGCAATCATCCAACCGTTACGGAGTGCAGGTGTGGTCAGCATCTCGGCAACCCCAGCAGCAAATTTGGTTTTATACCTTGTGTAGCTACTCAATTTCCTCAGATGCTGAGTGGGCACCGGTCCTATATCCGAAGCTTAAAATCCGCAACCCCTACCCCCGGATGGGATTGATCTCTGGCCCACTACGCCACGGCGCAGGACAATCTGCGTAGTAAGAAAAGTAAAACTATGAGGGGCACTATTTATAGTTTGAGCCTAATAATTAAACCAAAGTAATTTCTGATTGAAAACTTTTTTTTTTTTTTCAAATATTCTCCTCTATGATTAATACACTTTTGCATCCGTTTCAACATTTGTCAAAGCGTTATTCCAATCTTCTTGAGACACCTCCAAAACATGGTTTTTGAAGGCATCAACGGCTTCATCTGACAACGAAAATCGTTGTTCAAAGAATTTATTCTTGATGTTCGGGAACAAAAAGAAGGCATTGGGTGGCAAATCAGGACTGTAATGCGGATGTCATATCAATTCGATTTTTGAGCCTTCAAATACTCTGTTGTTAAACGAGGTAAGTATGCACTCGCATTGTCCTGATGAAGAACGACCCTACGGTTCTTTTTGGTTTTCCTTACTTCACCGAAGTCATCCGGCAAACAAATGGTTGTGTACGTTCCTCTAAAGGCACTGTTGCCACATGGTCAGATTTTCTTGGAAGTGCTTCGAGTGCGAACAATTTTCGTTGGATTTGCTTATCTTGAACCATACATCGACTGCTGTTTACGTTCTGGCTCATACGCATATACCCACGATTCGTCACCTGTTACAATCATATATAGGTCTCTTGAGGCGCCGACATTGTATTTCCAATCGATAGAAGCATCTTTTTGAGACTGCGTCAAATTATGTGGGATCCAACGAGAGCAAACCTTTTTCAGGGCTAAATAATCATGCAATATTTAATATATTCTAGTGAAACTAATGCCTAAGGTTGCCTTAGCCTCTCAATGTGTCGCATGACGATCCTGCATTATTAGTTTTTGCACAGCATCAATGCTTTCTGGCACAACAACTGATTTTGGACGACCTTCACCAACTTTATCGTTGAGCGAACGGCGGCCATGTTACACCAGCGTTTCACAGTAGCAAAGAATGGAGCTTCGTCACCAAATGTAGAAGTTCAGTTGATCGATGCACTCTTATCTTGATAATCCACGTCGAAAGTCATAATAAATCACTGCACGAACTTTCAAGAGTTAATTCCATGTTTTTGTTGAGACACAATTTTCAAGTTAATGTAAAGCAAACAAATGACTCTAGATTATGGTCAACAATATCAAACTTTCCATTGAAAACATCAGATGGCACCTATAACATTCAGGGTTGCCGGGCTCAAAATATTAATAGTGCCCCTCGTATATGGCATAACACGGCGACGAAGGAAGTAATGTCATACATCAACAAGTTTCCTCAGCATTGCTACCGGAAGGTCACTATGCAATCAAGATCATCTGTCCAGCATGACACTGTTCACTCCAAAAAGAGGCAAGGGTCCAACATTCTGAAGCACACACACTGTGATTAATCTTAAATTCTTGTATCTACATGTTAGTAGTTTTATAAAACTTAATATGTACTGATGGAAACATCATGACTTTATGGATGCGGGATATTTAATTTAACAAACAAACCGTTATTTGGGTGATAAAATAAATTGAAAACGCTTAGTCTCTCACTTTTATCATTTGTAACTATTCCACATTTCGCTTAACTTTGAATTTTTCATTTTTCTACTGTTAGTAAAATATTTTAAGTCGTCCCTCATTACTTTCCTTTGAGTTGTTGACGGCTCTTTGTAGAATCTTCAGATTCATTAAGTCTGATTGTCTTATATGAAGGATCTTCTTTAACGTTGGTAATAAGCGTAATTTATAGAAATTAAAATCCTATAAATGTCATACTGTAATTTGGAGACTTAAATGTTCAAAGTAATGATACTAAAATGTTTATGGGTGCACACAAGCTCCACGTTGGAACGCCAATTTGATGCAAATATAATATAATGGCGAACACAGAAGTCGGCGAGCAATGAGGTTTCTCTCAGGGTATGCGTGGATGTGTGTGAGAAGGAAGTTTTACAACACTGAAATGCCCGTTTCCAAATTATTTATTCACTGCTTCTTATTTCAAACCTCGAAATGGAAGCTGCCGACCGAGGGTTACCAATCACGGTTTATAGTGACTGAATGCTAATTATATTTCTCGATAAATTTTGATGACCTGACAATATTCAAGACCGAACAAGTTGACCACCCTAATAGGCTGCACGTTTGACTCTTCTTGATATCGGCTACACGCCGGATAAATGTTTATGATGTCTTTCTAGCCGCGCACCCGCCTTCATCGGCGACAAGCCGAAGAGTGCTGACCACCTTTGCGCGCGTGTGTATCTTTATATATAACTTTCACTCTCCAAATTCCTTTTTAAACAAAGTCCTTTTGTGGCTGTTTTGGTCGCTATTGTAAACGATCCAAAGAATACCCTATTCATGTATGTCAAGTGACAATTCCTTTAGAAACCTTCTAAGGTCACTGTTCCTTTCATTCATGGCATTGTTATAAACAGTTTCCCCAACTAAACTGGCCTTGGGGCTTGGTCTCACAAAGAATCACATTCCTTTTACGTCTATCATTATTCTTTGCTTCTGGAAAACCCTAATTTCGGTATCAGTAATTAATAACCTTTATGTTACTCCTTCCGTTCCTTTCCCACCACCTACTTCCTGACATCCAATCGATTCCCTAGAAGGACACAGCAATCCAATTACCGAGCGGGCTCAAGAAATAAGGACACTTATCCGGCAGACGATTCAGCAACAGTAAATAGAACAACAGCGATGAGCTAGTCCCACAAGGAAACTGCCAAAGTCCTTACGAAGAAAGTACCTCAGCAAAAAATGGACTGGGCGGTTGCGTCATAAAATCTATTAAGATAAACACGAAGCAATCTAGCTGCATTATTTTTATGCCAGACTTTCCTCCACTTGACAGTTATGAAGCAGTGATTACATTATCTTTAATACCCCCCACCCCGCTCTTTCTTTGTGATCTTGAACTTCGCATCGCCAAGTTTCCTCATTAGCGTTGTGTCAAGCAAGTGCCGGAAAATGTTAATACTACCCAAATAAACGGATACATTTTGAAAATATTTCCAGGATACTAATTTTTCAAGTAAATATGCACAACTATCATTTGCCTTCTCTACACGTTGAAAACGTATCATGACGCCAGTTTGACTCTCAGTGGGTAGACGCAAAGCTGTAACTCTACAGATCGAAACTTTCGATCGCTCGCAAATTATTCTATGATCCTTATACTTGTACAAGTTCAAATAACCTACACACTAGGGGAAGTATTGCATCCAAAAATTCGATACGATATTTCACCGGAAATATACTGCAACCGCCTGACTGATCTACCTATCGCGGAACTACTTTAGTTGCCGTTAATGACCTATCTTCCTCAAGAGCACTACCCAGTATGTGCAGTACCCCCTCCCAAAAATTCGTTTCGGCCGCTTCGTGTAGGTTCTTTTCCCAGAAAATGTGCTTTATCTTCGGCACCTATAAGGAGCGGACTAGTACCCGAGTGGGTAGGTTTCACTAACAGCTGACAGTGATAGATGAGTTGAGTCTGGCAGTTCCGTTGTTTTCAATTCGTCGACGAATAAGAAGTGCTTTGTTCGTAGTACTATGGCAACGTCGCAAATGTAAAGTTTGCGCTAGGCTAAGCAGCTGAGCAATAAAGTATAATTAGCAACAATTACAGATAGAGCTGAGAATTGCGTAAACGTAACTACTATGGGATAAAATCCACATTATCCAAAGAACACTGGATAACGCTGGAATAAAGCATAGGTTTCTAGCTTTATCTTAAACTCAGGTTTGTCTAACAGGGTAAAAACAAATTTCAAATAAACAAGCTTTCCATATACTTCATATCTATTACTGGAATTAAAATCAGCTCACATATTTAGCAAAGCTCGTTTGAAGAGGATGTAGTTGAGATATAGCTGTTAGTTGCAAAATATGCTTGACACTCAGAACTTACATTTTTGGTCGCTATTTTTATTTTGCTCCAAGTTTTACAGTCTTGACTGCATGAAATTAACTGGGCATTTAATAAATAATATAGAAAGTTATTTACTTGTCCATGTTTGCGCCCCCCTTTGCACGGATATCTGCAATGGTATTGCAAAGATCTCCTAGATTTGTCATCCCGAGATTGATTCAAACTGTCCCAAAGGAAAATTGGAGTTAGATACTTATTTGCTTAGTTTTCAAAATTCAGCTTCATTTTCCCTACCTTAGATGTGACACTTTCTTCTTATCACAAAGATCACAAATTGCCAATTCCCTGCAGGAGTCTATATGAACCCTATGTACATCTTTCAGCTATCCGTCGTCATTGTCCGAGTTCTTCCGATTTTCATCGTCACTTCTTGGACCTTTTTGGTCGTCTCCTTCTACTTTCCAGCGACCGTACGTAGCTCTACATTATTATCGTCTTCAATAATGTTAGTATTTCATTGTGAATTTCCCTCATCACTTTCTTTAAGCGCTCTTCAGTTTCAAGAATATCGGCAACATTCTTGAGCAAGCTACCTTTATGTCCGAGCCGAATGGGCTTGTTAAGGAAGACAAATTCCATCATAAGATAGTTTCCTCGTAAGCTATGCAAATCGCAGCCTCTCAAACCAACCGATACATTTATATCAGGCATCGACTTCATGAGCAAGTTCTGAACATTCCAAATTTGCCTTTCGACAATTGATTGTCTTGGTTTACCATGCACTATTTCAATTCTATTCCATATAAAACGTAGTTCATTAATTATGAGATTGGCAATTACTCTGTCATCTTATTGTGAAATGTATGGTGTTCCAAAAGTACAAAATACAGCAATAACATTTTTGACTAATTCTTCAGCAGTTCTTCATTCGAACAATTTAACTGCACAAATTCGGTTAACGTCTTGGGTGAGGTGTCCATTCAAACCTGTTTCCATTTCAAAGAGATCTTGCCTGTGCTGTTCCTGTAATTTAAAAAACATTGACCTCACAGCTTTTTAGTGTCACTCTACTATGATATGGCGTGCGAACATTTCGAATGAAGCTTGATAACTTCTCTATTACATTTTTTTGGCTACCTCTGCTACCGCCACATCCTGTATATCATGGAATACATCCAGAGTCTCTTCATTCGTCACAAGTACTTCACATTAGACTGACTTAATTGAACAGCAGAGGAAACTTTTTCAACTGCAACAGTAAACACGTTAAACCAAATTCAAGTGGCAATAGTCCTGAGACGTTCTAGGTATCATCATTATCTTTGCATTTTTCATGAAGTTTATAAGTTGATCTCCTCAGAAAATTTATTACATTCCTTGAAATAAATTAACTGATGATTATTAAAACGTGTTTAAACAAGGCATGTGTTATTATTTGAAGCCATTGCCAACTGCTTACCTTTATGAATGTGCAAACTGCACATGCCTAAACCTTAAACCGCGCATGCCCACATCCTTAACAAAATAAGCCAGCTTTACTCCGAGGCATGAGGTTTGGCTGCGTTTTACCCGGATAAAGCCGCAGTGAGGTAATTTTGTTTGTAATCCTAGCGCATACCACCCACGTAAACCTATATTTTTCCTATTTTCTAGCTCTACCCCCACCATATACATTGCATAGCTCCAGGATAATAAAGAGCAAAATTGTAAAGGTCAGTGCAAGCATGCGTGCTTTAATGTGGTTAACAATTAAAAAAAGCCTAGATAAATAAAAGAGGGACCTCGTTTTTACGGTTGGTTGGAACAGAAAACCCTATAATCCGGATGCAAAACATTAAATTAAGATAATGTAATAATCTATAACAGCATATATTTTGGCACTAACAAATATAAGCAAAATAAACCCTTCTTAGCACTTCAAATGCAATACTAACCCCACTTTTCTTTTCGGAAATAGTGTGAAACTTTCTATTGCTTCAAATGTTTCTGCGTTTAGAAGCCTTTCAACACATAATGAAATACCATGCCCGCTTTTTATTTTCTGAAATACCTTTCAAACTTATTTTCTTTCAAAAACTTGATGTGTTCTCGATTCAAACAAGCAAAGTAGCTAGAGTAAGCTCTGAATCAACTCGGGTTCCAAGTTATACTCAATTTTCCTTGCACGCTTTGCAAGTTTTCTGTTGAGAACTTCAAAAGACAAGAATCTAATTTGGGGATTCAATTTGTTTCTGAATGTAAATATGCAGAAAGTTCTGGAAATCAATTTCAAATTCTGCACATACGTTAAAGACTATAAAAATTACTTCCTATCAATATAGTTAAGTAAATGACACCCGAATGCACTTCCAAGCTCATAGTAGTTTTTTACATTTTGTGCTGCCTAACTAGGAGTTTGGAAGAACTATTGTGTTCCACTGAACATCTGAAATCATGATCTCATTGGAAATAAAATATTTCTAAAATATTATGTAACCTCCGCCTCAAAACTCTGTAATAAGGCCTTATTGTTGTCATCAAGAGCTGAAAATTCTAGACGATGCATTTACATGCTTCTTCCAACAACCAAATTCCCATTAATTCGTTATACGCTATACTAGTATTCTTAAACCATTTTTGTAATCCTTGTTATGTTACAATTATGTCGGAATCACTATTTTCGCGCAAAAAGAATGCATTGTTTAGGAAGCATTCTAAAGTGTTCGCAACTTGACCGATTGTGTATATTTAATTTTAGTAAAGAAGCCATGTGCACAGGATTGCTTTACAAGTTTAAATGTATATAGGATTAGTTCACAACAGAAGCCCCATCGAGCTTAAAATGCCACTTTATGGGAGCTTTCATTTCTGTATTCATATTTCAACAGAGTGGTGAGTGTGGGGTTTTTAAGGGCCCGTCGATAGCTAGGTCATTTCAAGCCAAAAATTTCTAGTGCAGGAAGCCAAAAATGTTGAACCGACAGACCCGTCTGCATTAAGAATTTCCAAAATTCATAGAAGTGTATTTCAGCGTTATTGAATGCTACAGACGAGCGAGATGGCTAACGTTAACGCGAGGTTCGCATTTGAAAGTGCCGGGTTCCATGTTCGCCGACCGCCAACTCTCAACACCATTTTTCCTGGTGGGCTAAGAAAATGCCGGAGAAGAAAATGTCTATGGAATATTTAACTCATTTTCTAGGGGTTTTGTCTGTTTTCAAATCTCATATTTTGAAAAAACAGATTATGTACCTTTTAATTAATCATACTAATGTCAAGAAAGAAAAATAAATAAGGCAAGTTACAGAGAGAGGTTATTGCTCATCTCTCTACTTTTAAAGGTACTTCTGAATCAAATATCGAGCACAGGGCGCAAGAAGGGTAATTGGGAAGGCCATTAAATCTTTAGATTCGCCCTCAGTTGTGAAACTTAGTATAACACCACCAGAGTTGTCTTTAGTATTTGCTTTTAGTTTAAAGGCCTCAAAGGGAATTTTTAATGGATCTTAGTTGGCAAGAAGGCATTAAAATGCCTGCAAAAGTTTTCTCTGATGTTTCTAAATCTGAAAGGACAAAGTTACTTGTGAATTCAAAGATACATTCACATAAAAGCAGTTAACTGCTTAGTATCTACAATCTGAAATAACTCTTTATTACACCATCCTCTTTTTATACTTTCCTTAAATATAGAAAATACTGCATTACAAAAGTTGGATGTCGACTTTAAGCGGAAATTCACGTTTTGACGTCCCAAACAAAGACATGCGCGGTGAGTGATGCCCCAACTCTGGACAAAATACGATGCACCTACAGAAAAAAAAGCGATAAATACATTTTAAGGTAAACCCACCCGCCACAACCTACCTTTAAATGAAAAGTTTCATTTTCCCTTTCTGCGCAAAGGCAGCCGTTACCAATTTTGTTTAAAGCATGTTTCAGACATTTTCGTGACAAAATGTGTATCTTGCATTTATGTATTTTATACACTTGTAGGGCATTTTAGATAACAAAGGCTACGTCATGAAAATACATAACACATTTACGGTCAATTTAATTTTTGTGCAATTAACAACCTTTGGTTGTCAACAGGTGAACTTTTAATAGTTATATCGTACCACAACATATCAAATTAAAATACGAGATTGGAATATTGTCAGACAAATGTTGTAATTTGATGTTATGGTGCATATATCTCAAAACGTTTTATCTACTTTGATTAAACATATTTTTGTACCTCAAATTTGTACGATGGCTATACACATTTAGTTTCTAGTCGATAGTTGGATGTAGGGGGTCAAGTACGAAACCAGGTCATTCGTGTAGGTACTGAAATGTGGTAACTAAGGGAACATAAGTAGCTAAGAAAATCATGGGAGATGATGTAAAAGACAATACTATGAATTGTTTAGCCTCGACATCAAGAGGAATTCATTTGACACATTGCGAGAATAATAAATGTATAAATAATAAATGTTACAATAAATGTATTCAACAAATAAATATTAGTTTTGAGTTGAAGTTTCAGTTGTGTATTTACATGAAAATAATTTTAACTTTACCATAATGAGTGCAATTAAGATGTCATTACGATACTTGTTTTCATTTTGTAATGTTCCACTTTACTCAATCAAAGCAGTTAAAATAATTTTACTTCAAGCTCCATTTCGCTATTAGTTTGTTTCCAGCTGTCATACAAAGAGTAGAATTTCAAAGCCAGTATAGAGTGCACTAATTTATGAACATATGACTACTCTTCAGATTTCTGTTAAGCCTGTCGGTCTGGGTAGCTCAGTTGGTTAGGCGTTGGCCTGTCGGTATATTTATTGGCATGTACACTGTGTGTGCGTGTATGTCTGTGCGCGCTGTTGTAGATACGTAAGAAAATTTGGAAATTAAGAAAAAAATTCTCCAATGATATATCGATTAATATTAAGTTAATGTAGAATCTTATACTGCGCGATAACATGTGATTTTATCACTGAGACAAGAAAAGATGCCTCATTCACCTACGTCTTGCCTCATCGACGAGTCCAGAAGAGTCCAAAATTCTGCACGGAATGTCCTAATCAGCTAACAAAATTCCCCTAATATCCTCCCCTTTTGCTAATGACTCTAAGACCTCCACTACCAGTTTCTAATTGGATCTTACCACTTTATTTCTATATCACTGAAATGTTCTACCTTCCATCCTAAAGCCTCTCTATAAACTTCTTAGAAATACCCTCCATATTCCACGAATTCCAAGCTAGCCTGCCGTACCTGATCTGGCAACTTTGAATAGTAACTTCGCGCTCTGTAATGTAACTTAATTACTTCTCCGAATCTACCCGAGACTAGCTCTCGCTAATTAGTATACTTAATAACTAAAGGCCGGAGGCACTGCACATGGACTGTACTGTTATTGCTCACACATGTAAACAACTTTAGGTTGGTACTGCTTGAACATGACAACCGGCTCATAGCGAGGGGAAACAAAACAGTCGTGTTATACTATGCCTTGACGTTGCATCTGCATACACCTGAAAGACAATGCTTCATTAGTTCGCAGAGTACTACGTTGCCTTGTTTTCGACGTATCTACATCTGATGGTCGTGCTGTACATCTGACGTCATTCATATTCTTGTGTCCAGCTAACTTGTATAGCACGCAAGCGCACATCCCCTCCAGCCTTTATTAACGACATCTTACTCCGAGCCATACTAATGATTTGCTAAAGCCTAAAAGCCCGTAACATTTAACAAATGCAGAAAATATTTATATTTAATTCTATTATAAGTCTCAATTTATTTAACTGACTCATATTTCTGTATCAATGTCTAACTCTCTCACGGCATAGCGTCTTATTAACACCATATGCTGCACAGTGGTGTGGCCGATGCAGGTAAGACACGTCATTACTAAAATTTAGAATTTGTTAATTAAAGGATGTTAAAATTTAATTCTTGTTTTAAAATTATTTTAATTTTTATTTATTTTAATTTTTATATTCATGCTACCTTACTTGAATTTTCTCTTAGTGCTGTAGCAAAGGGTCGGGTACTTTTGTGGTTAAGATGACAGATTCGCTTCTCGCATGCAGCAAATAGGTCGCCCCCCTTCTGTTGTTAATGATTAATCAACACATAGCAGCTATTTAGTTTCGATGTGCTGTATTTCATACATAGTGTTCGGTAAAGTTCATCATCTTCAAGGATTGGGCCCTGTGACCCGTTCCGTTCTCTTCAAGAGCCTACTGATCCTTCCAGCGTAGAGCTGGGCGTCCCACATCTCTCTTTCCCTTCGGTATATAATCTAAAACTCTTCTTGGAAGTCGTTCCGCGTCCATTCTTAAAATATGATTTTTCCAATTAGCGGTAGGCATCAGGCCCACAGCTGTGAGGAAACCAAAGGGCCGCCGAACCACGCCTCCCATTAGTCTCTGTCACTAACTGAGGGGTGGTTAGGGAAGTGCCACCTGTCCCTCGACGTTTCTCTCCCCTTCTCCTGTGGTCTCGAACGTTCGGGTGATGTGCGGGAAACCAGAGACTTCTAGAAAGACAGTGACATTCCTATAAAAAGGGTTTCAGAGAGACAGTCAGTGAGTCAGTTCTTGGTGTAAGGACGCAGTGCTAGTGAGAAGACCGTACGTAATTACGAGTGCAATTGTAACGGCAAGTGTTTAACTGTAAGTCGGTGGAAATAAAGAACATTTTGAGTGGTGAAATTGGACTTTTCATTTCACGAACCCACAAAGTCACAATTGGTGTCAGAAGTGGGATATAACACAATGGAGGCAGCATTAGAAAAGATTTTAGCGGAACTGAAACTAATGAAGACGGCTAACGACAACATCACCGAGAAGATGGAAGAAATGAAGGCCGAGTTAACCACAGAAATGAGAGCAACGAACGGCAGTCTGGCCACGGAAATGAAGGCGGCGAACGAGGCTCTCGCCGCAAAGTTTGAAGAACAGTTGGCCGGCGTAAAAGAGGACGTCACAGAGTTAGGCGAGCGCGTCGAAGACCTGGCGAGCCGCGTTAATGAGCTGGAAGGAAAGGCCGACAACAGCGCCAAGTCCCTGAGCGCAATGGTGGAGGACGTCGTCGGCCGGAGGTTGAAGGATTTGAAGGCCGACGCACCGGGACGCGACATAACATCGCCGCGCGTCAAACCTCCCAAGTATGACGGCGCGTCAACGTTTGAGGTCTTCCGCCGCCAGTTCGACACAGTGGCCAGGCACAACGGATGGTCACTGGAGGAGGAGGCCACACAGTTAATAGCCAGCCTCCAGGGAAGAGCCGCGGAAGTCCTAAACGCGGTTCAGACGACGGCGGCGCCCAAGGACATCTGGGAAGCCCTGGAGGATCGCTTCGGGAACCACCGCTTAGCCGCAGCATACCGCAGCCAGCTAAAGGCAAGGTCACAGCAGCCAGGGGAGACGCTGCAGGAGTTCGCCATTGCGATCGAGCAGCTGGCTAGCAAGGCCTTGGTTGACCTGCCACTGGAGTTCGTATCCCGCGAAGCCGCCTACAATATTGTCGACGGGGTACTGGACACGGAGATTCGTCAGCGCCTAATGCTCGGGGAATATTAAAACCATCCACGAGGCGCTGACAGCGGCATTAAGGATGGAAGCGGCCAAAATAACATCCATTCCGACGTCGAGAACGAGGAGTGTCCGCTACACCGGAGACAGAAGTCCAGCTGAGGGACGCCGGCGAACACCTAGTGGCCTGTGTTGGGGGTGTGGACAGCCCGGACACATGCAGAGAGACTGCCCACACCAGGAAGAGCAGCCGGAAAACGAGTAAGGGCCGTCGTGGAGAGGGGCACGTCGGCGCCATCACCACCATCCCCTCAAGTGACACTGCGCGCCGTCAGCCGGCGTATGGATGACAGCCTCATCGCGGACGGTTGGGTAAGAGGGAAGCCGTGCCGCGTGCTGGTGGACACCGGGGCGGCCGTGACCATCATCAGACCTGACGTGGCGAAGGGTTTGCCGGCAAGGAAGCCAAGCCGGCCATACCAGCTTGTCACGGCATCTGGCGACACCTTGCCTGTGGAGAAGGAGGCCCTGCTGGAGCTGAACTTGGGACGGAGTGCCGTGCGTCTGTGGGTGTTCGTCGCGAAGGTGGCTGAGGAGGTGATCCTGGGACTGGATGCCCTCAGGAGCCATGAGGCGACGGTCGACGTCGGCAAGAAGGTCCTGCGGCTTAACGGAGAAGAGGTTATACTCCGTCAACCCGAAGAGCGCCTTGGAATTTGCAGGGTCGTCTTGGACGAAGACGTGGTTGTCCCCGCGAGGAGCGAGGTGGTGGTGACGGCGCGACTGGAGGGCCAGAGAACCAGGAACATGATGCTGGACCAGAAGACGCCTGTACACGGACTGTGTGTAGCCAGGACATTGCTGCCGTGCCGAGAGGAGGTGCCAGTCAGACTGCTAAATCCAACGGACACCGATCACGACGTCCAGGCCGGGACGGAGTTGGGAACGTGCGAGCCCGTAGTGAGCGTAACAGCAGTCGACAAGACACAGGAGCCGGCGCCGAAGCAACACCTGGGGCCCGGCTAGAAGGCTTACTGGAGAGGGCGGCCAACCACCTGACCGCAGAACAGCTGGAGAAGGTTCGACAACTACTGAGGCGATACGAGCGCGTCTTCAGCCAAGGCGATAGTGACTACGGCCGCACGGACAAAGTGCTTCACCGCATCGACACCGGAGACGCCCGGCCTATTCGGCAACCACATAGACGCGTTCCGCTGGCGAAGCAAGGGGCGGTACGAGACATGCTGGAGGACATGTGATCCAGGGGAGTGATTGAAGAGTCTGACAGCCCTTGGTGTTCCCCTGTAGTCTTGGTGACGAAGAAGAACGGCGAGCTGCGCTTCTGCGTAGACTACAGAAAGCTGAACGCTGTCACCCGGAAGGACTGCTTTCCCTTACCCCGGATTGACGACACTCTGGACACGCTAGCTGGTGCACAGTGGTTCTCGACCCTGGACCTGAAGTCGGGCTACTGGCAGGTAGCTCTAGACCCGAGAGACAAGGAGAAGACTGCATTCTCGACGGGCCAAGGGCTCTGGCAGTTCACGGTTATGCCCTTTGGCCTCTGCAACGCACCAGCTACCTTCCAGCGCCTTATGGAGTCAGTGATGAGAGGGCTGACTTACGATGCCTGCCTGCTATACCTGGACGACATCATCATCGTCGGGAAGACTTTTGAAGATCACCTCGAGAATCTGAGTAAGGTGCTACAGAGACTGCAAGCGACCAACTTGAAGCTGAACGCGAAGAAGTGCCAGCTCTTCCGCAAGGAAGTTAACTACCTGGGCCACATAGTCTCAGCAACCGGAGTGGCCACAGACCCGGAGAAGACACAGGCTGTGAGAGATTGGCCTCGCCCAAAGGATAGGAAAGAGTTGCGCAGTTTCCTGGGGCTGTGCAGTTATTACCGCCGCTTCATAAAGGGGTTCTCCAACATCGCAAAACCCCTCACCCGCCTGACGGAGGAACACCGGCTTTATGTGTGGACAGAGGACGCCGAAAACGCTTTCCAGCACCTAAAGGAGACCCTGTGCAGTGCTCCAATTTTGGGTTTCCCACAACCGGGTGGCGCCTTCATTGTGGACACCGACGCCAGCGACCATTGCATTGGAGGTGTCCTATCGCAGATCCAGGACGGCCATGAGCGGGTGATAGCCTACTACAGCAAGACGCTATCCAAGGCAGAGAAGAACTACTGCGTCACCCGACGGGAGTTACTGGCGGTAGTAAAGACATTGGAGCACTTCCACAAGTACCTGTACGGTCAGCCATTCCACCTGAGGACTGACCATTCCGCCCTAACCTGGCTATTGACCTTTAAGAACCTGGAAGGCCAGACAGCACGTTGGGTCCAGAGGCTGCAGGAGTACGACTTCACCTCGGAACATTGTAGAGGGAAGAGCCACGGTAACGCAGACGCCATGTCCCGAAGACCCTGTCCAGAAGAGTGCGGCCAGTGCACAAGAGTGGAAGAGAAGGAGCGTGCCGCAGCAGTCCGAGTAGTTGTGGCAGTGCCTGCTGAAGGCTGGGATAGCGCAGGCTTGAGGAGGGAGCAGCTGGCGGACGCAGACTTGGGGCCACTCTTGAGGGAAGTGGAGGCAGGGATGAGACCAACCTGGGAGGACATCGCACCGAGGAGCGCCACATACAAGTCCTACTGGGCCCAATGGGACTCGTTGAAGACCAGAGAGGGCGTGCTGTTCCGGGTATGGGAATCACCCGATGGGAAGACGCAGAGAGAGCAGTTGGTACTTCCCCGGAGTAAGGTCCCGGAAGTCCTGGAGGAAGTGCACGCCGGTACTTCGTGAGGACACCTTGGAGCGAACCGAACGATTGACAAACTACGGCAGCGCTACTACTGGCTGAGACTCCGAGCAGATGCTGAGAAATGGTGCCGTCAGTGTCACGTGTGCGCGGCGAGTCGTGGCCCCCAGACTAGGAGCCGGGGTCGCATGCAGCAGTACAACGTCGGAGCGCCATTCGAACGGATCGCCGTTGACATTGCTGGACCGTTCCCAGTTTCCGACCGAGGCAACAAGTACCTGATGGTGGTCGTGGACTACTTCACCAAGTGGCCGGAGGTGTATGCCATCCCAAACCAAGAGGCAAAGACAATCACAGACTGCCTCGTGGAGCAAGTGTTCTGTCGATTTGGGGTGCCGTTAGAGCTACACAGTGACCAGGGTACCAACTTTGAGTCCAACCTAATGAAGGAGGCACTACAAAGGCTTGGGGTGAACAAGACTTGCACTACGCCTCTACATCCCCAATCGGATGGCATGGTCGAAAGGTACATCAAGACCTTAGAGGAACACCTGAGGAAAGTCGTTGCCAGCCATCAGCGAGACTGGGACGTCAAGGTGCCACTGTTCTTGCTGGCCTATCGCTCGTCTACACACGACACAACTGGGATGACGCCAGCCAGCTCAATGTTCGGCCGAGAGTTACGCCTCCCTTGTGACCTGGCTTTTGGAAGCCCTCCGGAAGCGAAACAGCCAGCGACCGAGTATGTGGAGAACTTGGTGGACCATCTCCACGACATGCACGAGATGGCTCGCCAGAACATCCAGAAGGCGAGCGACCGCATGAAGACCAGGTATGACAGGCAAGCCAACAGCCAAGGGTTCCAGCAAGGTGACCTGGTCTGGTTGTACCGTCCTACCCGGACCAAGGGACGCTGCCCGAAGCTCCAGCAGCCATGGCAAGGACCGTACCGGGTGGTGAAGAGGATTAACGACGTGGTCTACCGCATCCAGAAGGTTCCCCGAGGAAAGATGTTGGTGGTACACCTGGATCGACTATCCCGCTACGATGGTGCTGTTCGGGACGACCAGCTTTGAGGAGGGAGCAGTGTCACCCAATTAGCGGTAGGCATGAGGCCCACAGCTGTGAGGAAACCAAAGGGCCGCCGAACCACGCCTCCCATTAGTCTCTGTCACTAACTGAGGGGTGGTTAGGGAAGTGCCACCTGTCCCTCGACGTTTCTCTCCCCTTCTCCTGTGGTCTCGAACGTTCGGGTGATGTGCGGGAAACCAGAGACTTCTAGAAAGACAGTGACATTCCTATAAAAAGGGTTTCAGAGAGACAGTCAGTGAGTCAGTTCTTGGTGTAAGGACGCAGTGCTAGTGAGAAGACCGTACGTAATTACGAGTGCAATTGTAACGGACGAACTGGTGAATCGTAATTGTGTGCATTACGTAATTTTATGTAATTGGCAAGTGTTTAACTGTAAGTCGGTGGAAATAAAGAACATTTTTGAGTGGTGAAATTGGACTTTTCATTTCACGAACCCACAAAGTCACAATAATCTAAAACTCTTCTTGGAAGTCGTTCCGCGTCCATTCTTAAAATATGATTTTTCCATTCCGTCTTGTTCTTTATTATTTTACTTTTTAAATTAAAAATCCCAAGCTCTTCTCTTATGTTTCCGTTCCTTACGTGCTCTATTCTTTTATAACCTGCCACGCTTCTCAAAAGTCTCATCTCTGGCGATTCTAGCTGTTTGCGTTGGTTCTTTGCCAGTGTCCATAATTCGGAACCGTATGTTAACGTTGGGACTGCCATTATCTTATAAAATTTCATCTGTGTTTCCTTTCGTGTTTTCCTGTTCAGCGTTCTTATTATAGTCCTACACATTTGATTGAATCTGTTTAATTTCACCTCCATATCCTTGTTGCTATTTGCTACTGCTACTGTGTAGCCTAGATAGTTAAAACTATTAACCTGTTCTATTATTTTATTGTTTATAACTATTTTTACTCTTATGTTGTTATTTCCTCTAAAAGCCATTACTTTAGTTTTGTGTTCTGAGATTGAAAGGTTATGTGTTTCCGCTATGTTGTTTAAACTATATACTGCTCTTTGCATGTCATCTTCTGAGTGGGATATCATCACTTGATCATCAGCAAATAATACTGTATTTAAAATTATGTTTCCATTCAGTACATTTTGTTTTATACTTTGCTGCTATTCTTGTGTCATATTATCAATACAGATATTAAAGAGTATAGGCGATAGAGGACATCCTTGTCGTACTCCTTTATTTATGTCCACTGCTTCTGTTTTCATTCCATTCTTTATTATTGCTATTGTAGTGTTTTTATACATATTCGGTAAAGTTAAGAGTAGTTATTCAATGCCGTAAAGAGGCTTTTAATAACAATATGCTGCTCGTGAAGCGTCAGTCAGGAGGAGTTATAGGGATAAGTTTTTTTTTTTGTTTTTTTTTTTTTTTTTGGCGGTGGAATGTTTCTGAAAAATGAACGCAAGCTCTGTGGAACCCGGGGTCATTTGAGCATCATGTTAGTCATTTCATTCATCATCATACATGATTTTGGGGGTAAAATTAAAAGAAAAGTAAAAAAAGAAACAAACTGATGGTTGTGTAAACGCTTCACATCTGAACGGGTTGCTCTTCAGTAAAGCATACGGCATTCCACAATGCCAAGACGAGTACACAGAGTCCTTTGGCTCGTGTTCGAGCTACATGATAGGGAGAGATTATCCAAGGACAGGAGTGATTGAAGTTCGTTTACTACATGCGTAAGATTTCTTGAGCGTTCGGGTCCCAAGTCCTCATTCGGTAGGTTTCGCCTATTTCCGTAAACATAGATAACAACTTTGAAACAGGAAATGCGCTACACACTGCGACATCTAGTGGCTAATATGCTAAGCTTTCACACGTACGCCATTTCATTTTGAGCAATTTTGAGGTTAATTATTAGCTAACCAGTTTACAACAAATCTAAAAGCAAGACTATGTTGTCAGTGTTAGGGCTCTCGAAAGGGGACACACTATTTTTCGTCTACCTCCGTATAACTGTGATTTGAATGCAACTGAGCTGGCGTAGGCAAAAATAAAGAATGCTTACGAAGTACGCAATGTTAACGAGAGCCACAAATGTGTGGAAACTTGCTATAGAAGCGACGGATTGGGAGGGATACTGCAAGAAGGTCCAGGAACTGGAAATGCAATATTGGAGAAACGTGGTGTAATAGAAAATGCAGTTAATAAAATTATTAACACATTAGAGGATACAAGTGATGAAAGTGACGCAGTAGACCTGGAAATCGAAGAATCACAACGCGAGTGAGTGTTTATATCTGTCATAATATTTGTTTAATACTTTTGTGTGTTCTGTGAGACTTTTGAGTAAGATAATAATCCCAATAAGTTTCAAGCAGTAACTGGAACAATTAAAGAGAACACTAAAAGGTAAAACAAGAAGAGAAACTCAATTAAAATT
Organism: Mantis religiosa; assembly: GCA_030765055.1. Classification (NCBI taxonomy): domain Eukaryota; kingdom Metazoa; phylum Arthropoda; class Insecta; order Mantodea; family Mantidae; genus Mantis; species Mantis religiosa. Next base: position 71,320,310 of record CM060956.1, read on the forward strand.
TTATTCTGTCATGGCACTCCCTGTCGTGCTATATGGAAGCGAGACATGGACATTAAAAAACAAAGATTTTAGTAAAATACAAGCAGCAGAAATGCGTTTCCTAAGATCTGTTCAGGGATGTACAAGGGAAGATCAACTTAGAAATGAAGACATAAGAAATGAATTAAACATAAATTCTGTTTTATTAAAATTAATGGAATATAGAGAAAATTGGCTGCAACATTTAGGAAGAATGACTCCAGCGAGAATCCCTAAACAAATAATGGAATATAAACCGAAAGGACGAAGATCAATAGGACGACATAGGAAACGATGGATCGATGTGAGACCGGAACAGGCTATAGCCTAATCCATGGAGGTAGAAGAAGAAGATTTTTGTGTTTTATAATAGTAAATATATAAGCATACAGCATATTGGATGGAGTTCAATTGTTTGTTGCCACATCTCATACCTTAGGCGCATATCTTCCCTTATCTGACCGCAATTTGGCTGAATTGTGTTTTTCTAAGTTCACCACACTGCAGATACAAAAGCATGTTAGCTCTCTTATCTTCCCCTCTGCCCGCACAACACCGTCAATCCAGCGCTCAAGAAATGTTGCGCATATAGTCCATGTCGTTTACATGAGACCACCGGATTTACTTCCCTTCCGAAGGAAGCCCTGAAAAGGATTTTTATACCCGATAACTTCCACCGCCCTCCGCCGGGCTTGAACCCGCCACCAGAAGTTACCATCTTACCCCTAGATCACGAAGGAACACAGGCTAAACCGGATAATACTTCGTTTCTGATCTATTAGTGAAGATTCAGATGTCAATATGCTCAGAACGCAACAAGAGCAAGAAGAATACCATCGCACAAAGTTGTAAATTACGAGGAATCAACTAGAGCAACATAAAATTAAGCAGTGTTCGGAGTGATTGCACAGCCAAATAGCCTAATTTTATTTCGTCACAAACGAAATGACACTCCCCCGCCCCTTAATGCGCTACAAATACCGACAGGGTAATGCAATTTAACTATATTCTTTATAACAAAAATAGAAAACAGGTTCTTCTGAGTCTACGTTTCACTTCCATCTATTTGTGTCCAGTTGTATGTTTCAGATCTGAGTACCTGTATCAACGGGCATCTAGGACCTACCTATGGTAAGTAGAGATAGTATTTTATATAGCTTCTACGTTTGGCCTCCATTATGTGATCGCCTTCCTGAACCATCATTTTTCGGCACACGAAATTTAAAGCAGACTTCCCGAAAAAGGGTCACAGGTTTTTATCCAGATCCAGATTTTTATCCAGATCCTTCTGGGCTTTCGTACTTACTCCGAAATTTCAACATCTTCCCTTGAGTATCTAAGTATAAAGTGCGCTATTCTGTGAGATATCCAAGTTCATTTTTCTTATCCCTCAGGGACTTTTTTCTCCTTTTTAATCTGCCGTGAAGAAAGAAGTCGCGAAATGAAAGGAGCATTTTATCTCGGATGTGTAGAAAAGTAAACACAAGAGTAATTCAAGGGATTTCAAATGCACATAATATACCTCGTTAGAGACAGACTGCCTTACGACTGTATCCCCTCCCCATGCCTACGTTTGATCTTAAAAAAACAGCTTTGCGAAACGCAACAGTCTAGCTCTGGCTTATTTCGGTGGAATTAAGTCGCTAATACAGCTGCAAACGCGCCACCGCTACTCCTGGAAACATGGATTTTATGGAAAAGTTTTTAGCAACTGCTGTGACAAAAGAATGGATGTAGACTTCTATGCTGTTTCAAAATGACATTAAACAGCAACTTTACCGTGCTTGCTTAACGGTAACTTTCTCTATACACACCAAGAATATAGTATTCTACTCCACCCAGAATTTAATACCGAGACCTCTAAATACATGTTTTGAGAACAAATATGTGCCATCAGAACATCTGAGCTGCGCGTATACATATACAGCATTTTTCATTCAATTTACGTCCTCCAACGTAAGTGTTATCAGAAGATGAATGTGGGTGAAATGATGCTCAAATGAGCCCAGGGTTCACAGAACTTACACTTAACCGACATTCACTTTCCGAGTAAAGAATACTCCCGAAAAAAATCCTGACCGAGAGTCAAACTCGGGACCCCTTAAACGTGAGACAGCCAGACTACCTACCACCTACGCTACAGAGGCAAGTGTATGAGCATAATTCAAATATCGAACAAATGCCAAACTTAATATTTATGGTTCTAAATAACCTTAAGGAAATATTTCAACACTTTCCTGAGACGTGTTTAACAAATTTAATTAAAATAAACATAATTACGTTCAGATAACTAACAAAATATTCATCTTGGTTTTGGGGAGAATAAACAGGGAATTTCTCTTCATTCTGAAGAAATGAACAGCTAGCAAACTTCATAACATACTACAGGAAAATTGCAGATACTGTTAAAACATACGATGCGTTAACTTTTAATTCTCCAGTACTTTCACCATACTCTTATGGTTGGAGTAATCTACATTCCTACTTTTATGTCGTGTCATGGGCAGGGCATCATCACATTCAGAGACATTATAGCCCCAACCTTTTTTTAAAGATTTAACTATCGCTTCAGCTTTCTAATTCCCTTTGTGCCTAAAACGAAATGTGTAATGAAATTATCGCTGCAAATGTTGAACATGAAGTAGATATAAACTTTAGAAGAATAACTGGTAGGTAGAAGAGGAAGAATATAAACAACAGCTAAAGGAGAAACTCAAATGTAACAAACAGATGTTTTTTTCTAACCAATTATTAAACGTTCATATCATGGCAATAGCACTAAAACTATGATAGATAAAGTTTCTCCGAAATATGCCTGGTACAGATTAAATATACAGGATATATCTTTATTTGTGTTAAACACTTGTATTTCAGAAACACCTCCCCAACATCAAAGCAATAAAACAATAAAGAGCATATGAACTGAAAACAGACTGTCAGAGTTATTGAAAAATCTGCCCCTTAGTTAACAAGCCAATAATAATTAGTTGAATTAAACTGTTGTCAACTGATTGTTTGCTTGCTTGATTGCTTACTGTGTCCATCTGTGAGTGCAGGTGAGTGCACAGACCGATATAGCCTTGCAGATGAGAATGATCACAAATATATGACCTTTAAGAAAGGTACCAAAAGAGGTAGATACGTTTTTGGACATTTTAGGAATTAAATACTTAAAAGAGAGGGAGACTCATTTGACATATGTTTCAGATGTTGAGGACCAAGAGAGGTCCACGACGAACGACATCTTCGTGATGTGAATGGAAACTGAGCATAAGACACACTGCAGTGAGAGAAAACGTTCCCAATCACTTTCAGTGGTTGCAAGAATTAAATGTGGCGGCCTGGAGGGAACAAGAACTTCCTCTCCTCCAACGTTAAGTCATATCGGACAGTGAATGAAATGGGTGAAATGATGCTCAAATGTGTCCAGGGTCCATGTAGCATGCAATGTTCAGGAAGTTCTTACCATGCACCATATTCACTGCAGGGTAGGTACACTTGCGACGGTATGTTCATGGTACTTAAAACTGGGACAGACCACAGCGGTTCTGCTTAAAGGTTTGGGATGGAATCACTCGTGATCACCTTAAAAGTCCCTCTTCTTTTCTCCGTGCCGAAATACAGGAACATATCCTCGATTTCTCAGAAAGAAGTTGCATCACTTAATTGGCAATATGCCTCTGCACGTCATCCTATAAATATGCTTTCTACACGATGGTTTAGCAGCTCATTTCAGTTGGATAGTACAAATTTCTTGAATGATACATTTACACATCGATGGACCGGTCAAGGGGGATTTACTGTATGATCTGCTCGATCTCATTTGAATCCAACGGATTTTCTTACGTCTGGGGATATTTAAAATCCGTGCATTTTGCGAATCTTATGCCAGAGTGTATCCACATTGTATCTGAACATGATTTTACACATAATACGAGATTGCACAGAATGTAAGTTTAGGACACGCCTTTACGCAATTTCTGTAGCCTTCAGTTTTGTCTTATAACTCCACAAGAAATGATTTTCAGACGCACGTTGAGATCAACTTTTTCCTGCTTTAATATTAACAGGACGTCCTCGAAATAACCGATACCAATACAGGTACACTGTATCTTATCTGATACGTTGTATACCTCATAAGTGCGGAGTAAACACGAGAAAGTAGATACATTTCGATATAACTGGTGGAATACCGTACAGTGAACGCCAGTTTTAATATTTGTGCTCGTGTTTACAAACTCATTAACGATGAAAACAATGAAAGAAACAAAAAATAAAGTTTCACGGAATCACTTCAGAGCAACTTGGAAAGTTTAGAAAACAAAGGATGTAAATTACACCACTTTGTAATAGCTGCATGAAGCATTGCATTCTACCTAGAAACTAGACCTCGAGATTTCATTAGAAATTTAAGTTTTGTGCTCAAAGAACTCATAGAGGAAAACAAGCTATCCTTGTGTGTATGAGTACGTGTCTGTGTGCGTGCGTATGTGAGCGAGAACGAAAACAGCATAACAACATCAAGAAGTCTAACAAGTTACAAAACTTGGTATTTAAGTTTGGCATCTTCCTAGGGTGCAACTTTAATTAACCCATTCCAAACCCACCTTACATAAAACAAGTTTCCCTTGTTTATTTTCCAAAACATCTCTTCTATGCTTTTCTTTAAAATAGAATAGGTAACATTATAACAAAAGAGAATATTGCTCGAAATTTCAGGCAACGATGCTGAAGACGTGTAATAATGAATTTTATATATATATATATAGCTTTAAAAGTAAATAGTAAGATACAAAAAATTACTTTAGAGGATTTAAAAAAATACAATTTGTATAAAAGCATTTATTTGATACTTCAGTATTCCTCGAAATATATATTGGAATTGCCAATATGTCAAGCTACCCACTACTCATCCGTTACGTCCATTCCATTATTTTTCATCAAGCATATAAAGAGCAAAACATCAAGTCCAAGCACGCAATAAATGTCAAGCAATAAAGCTGACTGAAATTGAGGACAGTTGAAAATACTTCGTTTAATTTTAGAACTATACATTACCATAGTAAAGCGTTGTTTCTCTGCGACATACACGATTGTGAACTTTGCTATGAGCAAACTGAATATATCCAACTGGAGCCTACAACCAATATATTTGTTTTTCTGTAGGTACTTCAGGGAAAGTTCACGTTATCAGCTATTAATAAGAGCATATGGTGCTCTCGATTTCTGGAACTAAGCTCCTGCGATTATCTCCAGGAAATATTAGACAATGAAGTGTGTCAGACAAGTAGGCACTGTTCAGAAAAACTTTAGGTTAATATCCACCGAAAGACCTAAAACACCACACACTCACTCACACTCCACCGAAAGACTGCATTAAGGGATAATTAGGAGGTCTAGTCTTGAATAAATAGGAGCTAAATACCATGGAAACAATAAATACACGGAATTCGCAAGTTAGAGACCATCCTTAGCCGATATGATGAATACTAAATCCTCTTTATTGTGCTACGGGGTTTCTACTGGGAATGACGCGAGTTGCTACAGGACCTCGGGGTTGGGATGGTGCGACTTCCAGTCCTTGGGGCTGCAGCCAACGTTCCAGGTCGCGATGTCCTCTCGTAGTTGCCCACGGCAGCTTCAGTCATCCCATGAAAACCTCTTACCTCGGGCGTAGTATCGGATGGGAAAAGATGGAAGTCATTTACTAAATAAACTAAAGAATTGTTTGACTTCTTTTCAAATATTCCAATTTTCATGCTTTCAGAAGTTAACACAAACACAATACATTATCAATTAATACATGACCTCAGATGCGTCACTATTGCTTTACAATAGTATTTTACTCCTCGACGATTCTACACAGATAGTTCTTTGCTTCCGTCCTCTCAGCTTCCATGTACAGAATGAAGTTAATTCTAACTTATCTGAAATTGGAAGGGCAGAGCCAGACTGAAAAATTCAATGCCATAGCCGGGATTTGAACCACGGATCTTCTGGTTTCCGTCCAGCCGCTCTAACCATTTGAGCTACTATGGCCGACGTGCCAACATAACATTATATTCTCCAACTGACTCGTGTTTCTCCCACTAGGAGTTCTCATCAACACATGAGACAACTACCTTAATGGCGACCTACTATGCTGTAAGTACTTTAAGCCCCTGCTTTATAGTTAGGACCACTATTAGGTACAATTAATGGAAATTAATTATTCTTTCACATTAACCGTGTGTAGGACGCACTATAAAAGGGTAGAGCCAGACTGAAAAATTCAATGCCATAGCTGGGATTTGAACCACGGATCTTCTGTGTCAGTTGGAGTCAGTTGGAGAATTTAATGTCATGTTAGCACGTTGGCCATAATAGTTCAAATGGTTAGAGCGGCTGGACGGAAATCAGAAGATCCGTGGTTCAAATCCCGGCTATGGCATTAAATTTTTCAGTCTGGCTCTACCCTTTCATAGTGCGTCCTACACACGGCAAGTGTGAAAGAACAATTAATTCCCATTATTTGTACCTAATAGTGGTCCGAACTATAAAAGCCTTAAAATACCGGTAGCGTGGTGGTAGCATGTCTGCCTCACGTTCAAGAAGTCCTGAGTTCGAAGCTCGGTTAGGGCGAGTTACCTGGATAACGTTTTTCCGGGGTTTTCTCTAATCCTGATTGACTAATGTCGGGTAGCTCTAAGCTCCATGGACCCCGGACTCATTTGAGCATAATTTCACCAATTTCATCCATCGTGCGATATGACTTAACGTTGGAGGACGTAAATTTAAAAAGAAAAAGTCCTTACAGCATAGTAAGACGCCATTAAGGTAGAACTCCTAGTGGTATACCGGGAGAAACACGAGTCAGTTGGAGAATTTAATGTCATGTAGGCACGTTGGCCATAGTAGCTCAAATGGTTAGAGCGGCTGGACGGAAACCAGAAGATCCGTGGTTCAAATCCCGGCTATGGCATTGAATTTTTCAGTCTGGCTCTACCCTTTGACACGGCTAGTGTGAAAAAACAATTAATTTCCATTATCTGAAATTATTAAATGGGCCATTGCTATGGCAATTCAATAATTTCTCATTGGTTCACGTCATCTTTTAGTTGCACAATTTTCATGACCATATTTGGTTATCTTGATAATCTTTTCTTTAAATCATTTTTAAATAATATAGCATTCAAACAACATTTCTAAAGAATTTGAACTAATATTACCATCATTAAACACATTAATAATATTCATTTTCTATTGCTTCCACCTCTTTAATCCATATTTTACCTTCACTTGTTCTTTTTATCTCGTTCCATTTCTACAATTTTTAATAATTTCTAATAAATTTTCTCAGTAAATTGAAAATAAAATTAAAATATTGAAAACTTTTTAGGGGTTCTGAATTAAAATGGTTACAACTGTTTGCTCGTGTACGTAAAACGCCTATCACAAGAAACTGTAGTAACTTCCATGTGTATTGCAACTATAAGCAACAAGCCTATGTATGTGTAATGCTGAACCTCTTGAGATTAAATTATTAATATTATATTGTCCTCTCAAAGGAGAGAAAGGAGGGACAGTGTAAAGGCACTTATAGGTGAAAAAGATGATCGGTTACACTCAAAATGGCTTTTTAATCATACAGCTTAGTGTTGGTTTTTTTTTTTTTTTTCCTTCAATTTTTCTTACGAAAGCTCATTTTTATTTATCATAGAAATACGTAAGTTTCTAGAAATAAAAGGAAGAATACAGAATTAAAAGTGATTTTCAAATTCTTAAAAGATTTGATATTACCTACCTTTTGTAAATCACTTAGCACTTTAAAATATGTTGGATGTTTCAAACCAATAAGAAATAAAAAAAGGTATTTGATTCTGTTTTATTCTGCCTATAATGTTCTGTATTTAGCCTCTCTTTAGGCTTTACGAACGTTTATGGAAGTATACCAAATACTTCAGAATAAAGATTTTGCAGGTTATGAATGGAAAATTCAACGTTTATATTTTAGCACTGAGGCAAATATCGTAACTTTTCATGTCGTTTCCAATATCTCGGTCTTCGAAGGATCCGCTGCCGGTTGCTACAACTATGAGCGTACTTTCACGCTAAGCGTGGTGGGTGTGAGGATAACTAACACAGTTAATCTGGCCGATAAATTTGAGATCAATAATGAACTATTGAAACTAGTTGCCTATTATTTGAGGATCTAGTAGAAAATTTGTTACTTAACCTTGGCAAGAGACACTATCGAAGTATTAACCCACTTGACTTCTAACATATCAATACTTTTCGAGTTAAAATTAAACTCCTTTACTAATAATAAGAAGCTTAATTTGCCATGAATGGCGTATATAGGCAAAACTTTCCTATTGACGAAAGCCAAATCTACACAACGCGAGAGCGGTTTTAAAGCCCTGTGTAGGGCGAGTAATCTATTACAGTAGAACTGCCCTAAGGAGGGGGTGGGGGAAAGCACCACCCGGGTTCTAAAAATGCTAGCTTCTTTACCAACTTCTGAGCTGTGTACATTCTACACTGCAACTCCTACACATGTGTTACCTAATCTTAAGCTTCTTATTGGCATCTCAAAAACTACTTTTACTGTATATCCTGCTACATTGTAAGATTCTGCTCTCTATCTACCTTTTCGAACTTTGTCTACGTGCACTTTTCACGTAATATCACCTCGGAAATTTCTAAGGCATCTGACCTTTAAATTAATGATTTCCTCGCGACATCTAGTGGACTAGTTCCACCGTCTTGTCTAATTGCTTTTCGTTACCCGAGAGACGCTAATGACTTCACCTCACTGGACAGATTGTAACTCTCGCTTCTTACATTATGCCTTGGTTTTAACATGGGAATACATTACAAAAGTTCATTTTCCTACCATTTATTTCACCCAAAAATAATCTTGGCAGCAAGCCTTTTAAGTAGATCAATAGCTGCAGCATTGTATAGTGACGTCAATGGTAAGAATAGTGTCACGGCGGAAGTGAACACCTACCGTAAACAAATTAAGAGAATCAGCCCATTCCAAGGTTTATGTCTGCTGTCAAAATGAAAACATGCGACATTCAAAAGTTAGAACCAAGAGAAACTGAAGATACAGATTAACAGATTTGAAGACCTGATTTAAGACGCCAATTATGCGCATCAAAAATAATACAGAAAGACCATAGACAGAAAGAGAATAACAGGAGAGAGAAGACATGTATAGAGAGTATCAGAGCGGACAGATGCAACTGATAATGCAGAAGCGGAGAGATGACTACCCGGATGTCTGGAACTGACGAACCAGCTCCATCTACTGATGCCAGTTCCGTCAGGAGATGGATACCAGTAGGGGGAAGCTTTGGATACCAGTTGCAGAAGAGCAAATTTTAAAATTGTAGGAAACAGTCTTTCGTAGCTTGTTATAAGAATTAAAGCTGTAGTAGAAATGTAGATTTGATTTATATTGTTGAAGTAGAAGTAAAGTAGAAAAAAGACTGTTTTAGATAGATTATATTTGTAAGGTTACTGGAATCTAGAGATCTTTAGGTTTAGTTTTTTAAGGTAGAAAGTAGATTATATCTGCAAAATTTGTAAATTGTTTTGTGAAATCTGATTTAGAAGTTAATAAAGTTAAAAATGAAGTTTGCATAATAAGGCCTGGTATAGATTCTAGAAACCGGGCTATTAGATATGCATTTTTTTTATTTTATTCAAAAGCTTTAAAAGGGGAGTGCAAAAGCCAGCCTCGGGCCGTTGCTAGTTGAAGCAGTTGGCCGGGACAGCTGTGCAGTTGGGCGAGAGTCAGTCTGCTAGTCAGAGCAGTGAATGGCAAAGTTTGACCAAAGTTTTCAGAGCCGAAAAGCAGAGCAGTGTGAAAATGAGTGCTGATCTGCGAGCAGAGACCCTCAGAAGTTCCCATAAACACAAGTTGGTTTGTGCAACAAGACAAAGAGAAACATTGAACAGGGTGCTAACTTTGTATGAGTGTATGTGTAAAACGTTAAAGCGATTATAAGATTAGCATTGGGTTAAACATTCCAGTGACAAACTGAGTTTAGTACAACTTGTGTTATCATTTTGTCACACTGGTGTCAGAACTGGGATGAGAAGCCACGACAGACGAAATACTTCAGAAATTATTGGCTAAAATGTACAGGGTGGAATCGAAAATCGATCCGGCATGGACAGATGAATATCTAAGTATAGTGAACTCCGCGATTGGAGAAATGAACATAGAAGTGAAGAATGAGAAATTATCGAATGGACCAAATGAAGAGCAAAATAGCAACAGTGACTCCGCGAAGGAAGAAACTGGAGAGTGTAAAGGAAGAAATGTGCGAGGGAAGCTGGAACTTTTCACTGAAATCGACGATTAACTGACCGGGATGAGAAAAGACTTAGATGAACTTGGCGATAAGATAGAGGACCTTGGTCAACATGTAAATAGCCTCAACGAAGTCAGGGAACGATGAGTACCTTGGTAGGCGTCGGGAAAAGGGTTATATAGAAGCAAAAGTGGAGGCATGCCAGAGAGCTGAAAATCATGATGGAACAAATACCGCAAGAAGCAAGGAGTTGAATGAATGAGCGTTGTAGTGTTTAACGCCCGCTTTTACTACATGCGGCACTACAGGCGGTGAGAATGATGATACACGAGATGAAGATGGAGCACCGATGAAATGAGTTGGCGGGGAAACCCAGAGACTTTGGAGAAAACCAGTCCCAGCACCGTGTTGTCCAACACAAATCCCAAGAACTTGAAGTACGAGGTGTCCGGACACATACGATTGTGCACGTTAAGCACCCAAATACGACGGGACGTCAACCTAGCATGTGTTCCACCAAGTATTTGCCTCCATCTTCTTCCAAAACGGTGGTTCACAAAGAGCTAGCTACACAGTTGATAACCAGCCTCCCGGGACAAGCGGGAGAAGTTCTGAAAGTGGTTCCGACATCGACAGTGTCCTAAGATACCTGGGCATAGACCCTCGAGAACTGCTTTGCAATCCACCACCATGTGGCCGTAGCCTCTCGCAGCCAGCTTCAACAGGTTATAACAGAGAGACGTTACAGAAAATTTGTTCAGATGAGCAGGCAAATATAGCTCTAGTGGCACTCCCGACCAGTATGTGTCCCAGGAAAAGTGCCTACTACGTCCACGGAACGCCCAACGCCAAGATTCGAGGGCACCTGATGCTCAGCGAGTAAAAGACCATCCACGAAGGGTTGATGGTCGTGCAGTGGATGGAGGCGGCCAAGGAGACAGGCTCCCAACCTGGAAAATAAGCAGAATCTGGTACGCCGCATTTTATATTTAATTGATGAAAATTCAAAACACACATTAATATTAAAAACTACTGGATATCAATGAAGTAATGTGAAACCAGCCCAAGGACGACGATCCCCCTCAAAAAAAAAAGGATGAACGTCAAGCGGTTCATTTTGGAAATGTGGACAAGACGCTATCAAGGTCTGTCAACAATCAAGTCGACGAGCTGGAAGATAAGGGCAATGGCTGTAGTGTGTGACTCGTCCGAACCATCTCCTCGAGTGATGCTATATGTGTTGGACAGAAGATTTGAGGACAACCTCAGGAAAAAAGGAAAGCAGTACCGCATAATGGTGGATGCCGGTGCAGCAGTGACCGTGTTACGACCTAGGTGGCGGAAGGCTTACCATCAAGAAGATCGGAACAACCTTAACAAATAGGGAAGGTATCGGGCAACATCTTGACTGCATGAGGAAACCTTGCTGGAGTTGACTTTGGGGCGCTGCGAAGAGTGTTTGTGGGTGTTCGTCACAAGGTGACTGAAGAGGCATGTACCCGTTGCAATTAGAAGTTATGACACGACGCTAGACATCGGGGGGAGGGTACTGTAACTGGGACAAGGCGATATAGCGCTAAGAAACCCCAATGAGGATGCTAGGGTTTGCAAGCCCTGACAAAGGCTTATGCTGGGCCCTCCAGGATCTCTATGGGTGCGGAGATACACCAAAAGGCCAGCGGTCATAAATCCCTGAGGGACATCAACAGCTCCCGGCAGCTGGCGATCGGAAAATAAGAAATGGGTATTGTTTAACGCCCGCTTTAATTGCACATGGCACCGCAGACCGTGACATTTGTGATACATGAGATGAAGATGGAGCACCGGTGGAATTAGATGGTAGGGGAAACCGGAGATCCCGGAGAAACTCCAGTCCAACGCCGTGTTGTCCACCACAAATCTCACTTTGCAGTCTCCTGGGATGGAACCCGGCCCCCCTTGGGGAGAGCCGAGCGGTCTAACCACTTAGCCACGGCGCGGTCATGGCGAGCGATCGGAGGAAGACCCAGCGTGACTAGCCAGCCCGTAACAGAGGTGTCCTATGGAATAGCCTGTTCGGATTAAGGGGCATTGCCCCAACGTCAATTAGCAAAGCAAGGATCACTCTACGTGGAGAAGAGAATCAGCGAAGAAATTGACCACGTCCAAAGGTTGTCCCGAACAATGATACGGGCGGTGCAAGGCTGGTCGGGACGGCGGCAGCGAATACCTGCCGCAAACAAATTAAGTGTGAGTCATCCCATTCCATCATTTCTGTTTGCCGTAAATAGAACTAAAACGAACAAAAAAGTATATTCAAAGACTATCAGTGGTTAATGACGGGAGTAGGAAGTATGCGTCTCATTTGTTCCATCCTGCTGATGTTTTCCAGACCATTCGATTTCGGCAGATCTAGAGGATTCGTGACCGACAGGTATAAGGAGTGCAGAAAAACCAGCCTCAGGTAGTTGCTAGTTGACCAGTGAGCATTGTGAAAGCAGTTGGCTGGAGCTGTTGCGAGCGAGTTAGCCACCACAGTAGCGAACGGCAGAGATTGACAGAAGTTAACGGAGTCGTTCTGCAAAGGTAAGTGTCTGCGAACAGTCAACGTTGAGAAGTTTCAAGTAGCGCAAGTTGGTGATGCAACAGAGAAACATTAGACTGACGCGTGCTAATTCAGTATGCTTAGGTATTTATAAATAATTAAGTTATCGTTAAGTTAACATTTGGGCTAACGATTCTAGTTACAAAGTGAGTTTAGTACAACTTGGTGTTGTCATTTGGCCACTATATTCTGTTTTCATATATTATGGTGTTTACAGAAGACAAACAAGGGAATAAGCGGGAGAGAAAGAAGATGAAAATAAAATACCACGAGCAAAGATGCAGATGAATGAATACAATACCGATATATGACGCTGCAAATATAGCATAAATTAACTTCTGAGTCCGATCCTCTTTCAGATGTTGTGACAACCAGTACTGGATGCATACAAAGCGTAGAAACGCTATGGAGATGTTGCTTAAGCCTATTGTCTCCGTAAACGACAGAAATTAGCTATAAACAAGAGCTTTGTGATGAGCTCCGGAGCTCTATTTAGCCAACACCTGCGCCCTTTCTCCTGAATCTAATGCGATCTGCACCAAGATGAATATTCCTGCGAATAATCAAACCTTCATTATTTCCGAGCAACTTAGCGTCGATTCAATTAGGTACATTGCGCTTGAAGAACTTAATGAATGCATCCTAAAGAGACCCGTGACAATCCGAGGGAGAGATGTTAGAACAGACGCCGTGCGCCGCATCTCTGCAGTTTAATCTTTATGCAAACAACGTAATCTGTATTCTTCAGCGTAACTACTCTCGCCGGGTTACATGATGCATTTTTCACTCGCTGAGCATCTTGCCTCGGTAGTTGTTCACAATAGCAATGCACACTACATACTTTCCTATTTCTGCTTGCGTATCTACAGCAAGAGATCCAAATGAGAATATCGCTCTTATTAAAAACGAGATGCGCAGCATTCAAATTATTTTCACTACCATAGGCGTCAAAAGAGAAAACGTTGCAAAGGATTATCTTTCTTCAAACGTAGAATTAAACTGTTAAAAGCAATCTTGATACAACTTAAGTTTCACTTACCATGGAGCACACAGATATTGCGTAATTTATGTAATTTCATTCTATATGAAAGAAAAGCATGTTGCACCTTTAACACTAGAATAAACTGTTGAAGCAATTTGAGTTGTAAAATCAATTCATTTTGAGTATCATGAGAAATCCAAATATATGAATGGCGTTGTATTCCTTTTTAGAGTTTGTGGCTCCTCACACCTAAGATATAGCAAGCTTTCAAAAGTAGTTATATTCTTTAAGTCACAATGCTTCGAAACTCTATATATGTCTAAACATTTTTGTGTAATAGTGAATAAAATATGAACTTAAAGATATACATTCAATGGTAGAGGAGTTCATAAGCAGGATTGAACTCAGTTTACTAGTGTTTAACGTATAAAGTAAAAAAAATATTTCTTATGCAAAAGAAGGTTATAAGAATCATTACTAACACCCACAACAGATGCTCCTGTAAAGATATTTTTAGAAGATTGAAGATATTAACGCTTCCTTGCATGTATATATTCTCGATCCTAAAATTCTTTGTATGCAATCGTGCTTTATTTGCAACAAATAATGTAATTCACAAAATAAACACTAGACGAAAGTATAATATCCATTATCCCAGTGCTAAACTTTATTGCTTCCAGTAAGGTGTGTATTATGAAACTATCAAAATATTTGGCGCACTTCCTAATGTTCTTAAAGACAAAATTGATAATTTCGGTGCTTTTAAAAATGCTGTTAGAGAGTACCTTTGCTCAAAATCTTTTTATTCTGTACAAGATTATCTGAATGACAAATTATACTGATAATGCTTCTGTAGCTCTGTAAGTAGTATCTAACTGTTCCAATGACAAATCATTACCAATAAATTTTTGATGCATGTTGAAAGTTTATTTTTAATGTACATGTATTTAAGAAATTACAAGAATTGTATCCATTGCAAAAAGGTTGAGACGTACTGGTATAAGCCAAGTGAAAGCTGAATTAAAAAGTGTTTGATTTTGTATCATATATAATTATCCCTGCTTTGTTTTCCATGTTGTTCATATTGCCTGTATACTATAATATGTGTCTTATGTTAACTTTTGTACATATTTGTACATATATATGCTATTAAACTTTATACCTCTGGACATGTTCAATGTTCACAGCCTTTTCTGGCTACAAGTGAACCTACTGAACGCAAATCAATCTAATCTAATCTAACCTAATCTATTACACATAGCTCCAGGCGGTGGTTACTGATGATTAAAGAAGTGTAATCAGGAAAGGAAATTTGGGAAGTAAATGTTTCAGGCCTACATTTAAGGTACATCCCCAACATTTGCCAGTTAAGAAGTCTAAGAAAAACCTGGAAAAAGACTCAGGAAAAGTTCACGGTCCTTGCCGGATTTGAATCGCAGATTCACCATCCATGTCATAACTAGGGCCCGGAAGTTAAGTCAAAAAACAAATTAGTGGCGAGGTTATACGATATAGTCTCGCTGTTCGAACAGTTACCGTGGATTTATCTTTGGTAATAGATACCTCTTAGATAGCGCACTGATTACTCCACGTGGAGTAAACAAATATCTGTCATTTGTGAATCCTGCGAATTTCATTGGCTGAAGTGATGCGTTCATTGGTGCTTAGCAAACGAACAGGAGGCACGTCAGTTCCCATCTCGCTCTTACAAGAATAATCAGTGCGTTATCTGAGAGGTTCCTGTTCAGAAAGATAAATCCATGGTAACCGTTCCACCAGCGTGACAATACCTGCATCTCATAAACATAGGGGAGAGGGTTGAGTGCCATGCAGTCGCGCACGTACCTAGGTCACGAGCAACGGTGATCTATCAAACGTAGTCACGGACACAGTGTCATAATATATTGCAACATTAATTCATAAATTATACAAAACACACTTATCTTTTTTCAGATATACGAACTGAGACAAATGAATGATTAATAGTTACAAAATGCACAGTAAATGAAAAGCTAATTCGTTGTGACAATGTCTGTGCATATATCTCCGTGTACCAACAATTAATTACATGCGCTACACTTCGTTTCGTCTACGGAAACCGATATTCTGTTGTCGGACATGCAGCTTCTAATATGCTGAAGCACGCCTTCGCAGCACAGCTTAACGTATTCTTTGCAAATTGTGGACTTGGATAGCAATATCTATCCTGTATATTTTTACCCAGAATTGCTTGACATGACTATTTTCTACTTTCCACAAGGGGAGCTTAGCTCCCAGCAGCATGTTGCACAAATAACAAAAGCTACTGTGTCTGTTTACATTAACGTTAGACGCTGAAGGCACATCTCTCTTTTTCTGTTTACCAACAGCACGAGTTGATCACTAACTCTGTTGACGATCTATATCTCGTGCACAAGTGACTTCATGAATTTTTGGCTGAGCTCACGGGCCCAAGTTATATCTCGGCCACCTCCGTCGTTAGCAATTGACACACATTATTTTCGCTGGAGAACAGTTAAGATTCCAAAGAACTAGCAAACCTGAAACTTAAAAAAGTTGTTCATCAAATGAAAGGCACTGAAACGATAAGTACCTACTATAACATGAAAAACAGCGAATAGCGACTAACCAGTTGAAAGAAAATCATTAACATAATTACATAAATCCTCAAAAGCGTTATGGCAATAGCAAGAGTGTTTGAAACCACTGGGCAATATGGCAACCACTGATAACCACATACGACAAAAATAAAAGGGAAAAACATATAAAGGACGATGATCTCATAAAACGGCTCCTGTAATTATTGAGTTGTTTTGCTGCGAGATTTAATGGCCACCAGAATGATACGTGACCTATGATCTTATACAGAATCCCAGTTAGCGAATCAATACGTGGCGACAAAATTTAATGTGATGTGACATAAATCATATAGTGAGAACTGTTGTTTGCCTGGCAGGTCCTAACTTGAAAGCTTTCATCTGAAAGCTTCTCAGTTTAGCTTTAATTCAATGTTTATTTTGTGCGAGCCACTCCTTTGTAATACGATACCCTTCGTATACACCCTTCAGTTCTTTAACGGTTACGTCAACTTACACACTAATTTTCATTGTAATGGAGCCTAATAAATATTTGAAAATCGAAACCAAATAAAAAATAATATTTGGATATGGTAGACGTCATTTTTGAGAAACTATTAGTTAATAAAGGCTATTTTTACTAGGGAGATTGCATTTATCTTGTGCGGTTTATCAGTTACATAAAATAATTCAGAATGAAGGGGGACGTAACAGGCTATTCGCAGACAACTTTAGTTGTCATTAAAATAACTTGAATATATGGTACTTCAAACACAACCGTTGGTAGTTTTCGAAAACTCTCCTCCCCCCAAAAAGACATGTAAGATAGGATTGGAGAGTGTTGCACTCTTTAAGATGCTGAAATATCAAATGCGTATCTTACCCACCACCTCTTAAGTATGCAGCTATATAACCTGATCAAAATATTTGGTCGTGTAACAATCTCTGCCAAGGAAAGCAGAAATGGGGAGAAAACTGTAGCACGTATTTGTGTATCAGTTTAAGATTTCCTTATTAATCTTAAACAAAGGAAAAATTCACAAAAAAGAATCTCAAGATACATATTTTAGCATATCAATACATTAACAATGTTCCATTTTAATCAAATTTAATCAAGCCATTCGATAAAATGAAAAATTATCGTAAATTCTTCCATATAAAGGTAATTTTGTGGTAGGAGAATTTTATTGAGCATCTGCATATCGCATCTTTGGCAGATACCAACTTCTATTTCAAGTTTGGTATTAAGCCCATATTTAGTTTTCTTTTATACTGTTCTGTTACACACGGATATTTCTTCTTCTTCTACCTCACGGCTTTGGATTGTTTAACCCGATCCCGCTCCAAATTGGTCTGCCCATCTTTTCTTCGGTCTTCCCTGGTTTCTTCTTCCTATAGGGTTATAGTTTAAGGCTATTTTTGGTATTCTGTTATTATTCATCCTCTGAACATGTTCTTTCCCTTGATTTCTATTTCTTTCAGTAGTTTGGTTTATTTGTTCTACTTTTAATTATCCTAATATCCTGACTACGTTTTTTTTTATCAATTTTTGTATATCCAGCTATTGCTCTTATGAATTTCATTTCTGATGACTATATTCTCGTACTATTTCTTTTTGTTAGTGTCCATGTTTCTGATCCATAGATCAGAGTTGGTATTGCCATTGTTTTGTATAGTTTTATTACAGAGTCCGTTCTTGCTTTATTTCTTAATGTCCTTTTTTATTGTGCCTGTTATATAGTTACATTTATTTATTTTCTCTATTATATCAGCTTCCCCCTGGTACGAGACATTACATCCTATATACTTAAAGTGTGATTTCTGCTCAATTATTATGTTATCTAACACTATTATTGATCTTACTGGATTAATTTCTTTAAATGCCATGGTTTTGGATTTATTTGCTGATATTTTCATTCCACATTCCGTAGCAATTTTATCTAGACTATACAGTATTTTCTGCAGGTCATCTTCATTTGTGGCCATTATTATTTGATCATCTGCAATACAACATAGTTTTCAATTTAGCTCCTGATACATTAATGCCTCCATTGACTTTATTCGACCAAATCCTTACTATTTCGTCAACATACAAATTAAAAAGTGCGGTTGATAAAGGACAACCTTGTCTTACGCCACCATTAACTATTACTGGTTCTCTTTTATTTATTTTTATTTTTGTGTCAATGTACATACTTTTTATAACTTCAATTAGTTGTAAAGGTATGCCTCTATTATTTAAAATTTTCCACAGTATCATTCGTAATACTTTGTCAAAAGCTTTATAATAGTCAATAAATAGTATGTGCGCCTCTAAATTTTGTTCTCGTCGTTTTTCTATTATTTGTTTAAGAGTAAATACACTGTCAATGGTGCTTCTTCCTTTTCTAAAACCAGTTTGTTCTTCTAGGAGTATTATTTTGTTTAACCGAGTACTTATTATTTTGGCATATATTTTCTAGGCAAATTCTTATTTCTTAAATTGTTTTTATTTGGATTTTATTCGGAAAACATGCATTTACGGTGAAATTTCCCTATAAGATTTTTGACTGCAATAGTGTTTCCTTTACTTCCTGCAGACGTGTAGCACAGAAAGTAAAAATATTTACTGACATGTTTATACATTACTGATTATCAGTGGTAGGTATACATATAATGGAAGCAGTGTATTATTTAACTTCTGCCACGGTACGATGGCATTTGCCTTGTAGGGTATTGGGTAACACAGCGTTAAAAAATTAATTATACTCTGACTGAAAAGGACGTGACAGAAGATAGACCTTTGCTCTCCCAATGTTTGAGCTTCAAGATTGGAATTCAAGCGAAACTCCGGAAACCTTGTCCTTGTGTGCTTACAGACTGATAATGGCGCTATCTCGCAAAGGTGCGCCGTAACTTGAAAGGTTTGCGTCATCCATACAATGATTAGCGGGTGTCTGTTTAGTCTTTTACAAATACAGTTGCGTTTACAGCAGAGCCTGCCGTTGAACTTAACAAATTCATACTAAACTATACTACACATTTTATTTCCCAGAGCGCCTCTGTGGTCGAGTGGTCGTTGGCCAGCTTCTCACCCCAAAGCCTCTGGTTTGATTCCCGGTCAGGAATGGGAATTTGTCTATGTTTATTTCCCACCTTCCTCTCTGAAAGTATGAATGCGAAAATGAATGTGAATTGAAAGTAACTTAAAATGATAAAAACCTACGAAGATCTTTATAAAACCACCACAGAATGATTCTGCCCAAGCCTCCGATACGATTACAACAGGTGGTTACAAAAATGACCTCCCCCCCCCCAAAAAAAAAAGCCAGTACAATGCTTGTAGCTTTACTGCAAGGCTAGAATAAAATGGTATAACTTCCTTCGCTTTTTGAATGATTTGGCAGCCATGTTATCAACTTAAGGGCACTGGGAAGTAGATAGAATCCATTTTTTGTTTTTAATGTTAAAAAATTATATAATTTTTCAGTTTTAAAATAATATATTATATATAACATAGGTTGTCAGCTAGTATTAAAGCCCATTAATTCGTCAATTTAAAGATGGCGGCGTAATGATACGCCCACTTCCTGAGAATGGTGCTTAATCTTTGATCGTGATTTCCCAAAACCTTGATTTTTCATACTTAACGTGCATGTTTCACAAAATTTGTAGTGGTTATTTGTCAATATTCCTTGAACACATTCGGCTAACATTTATATTCATGTGATTTATAAAATGGATGAAAACAAATATTCAGTCCTTGAAAATATTATCTTCTTTTTATACTCAAAACCAATTAATATTTCATGTGCATAGTATAAACTATATGTGATTTTCATTTAGCCGATATTATAAAACTGTATCTTAGGTTATTTAGGATAAAACTTGGTACATGTAGCTTTAAATTCCTACAAGTAAAGTGCACCTGAAATATAGGGTGCAATATTTTTTTCAGGACACACGGTGTGATTTATGCCCCTTTTGTATGGACCTATGTGAACGTAATTTAAATATTATACAGCAGTTAAATGTACACATCCTTATACAGTAATCATACCGAATTTAAATTTCTGATAATGTTTAGTTTTCTATATATTCAAATTTTAATATTGGTAAAAATTAGCCATATTTGGGTAAAAATAACCTCCCGGTGCCCTTAAGCTACCGAATCAATAGCCATTTAACAACAAAATGTTTGTTTCTGCTCAATGCATTTCACTGAAATAATAAATGATCGAGTTGGTCCTAATGGAAAGTTATTAATTTAATAGCATTTATATTAATTTCAACAATACCAGAGAAGCGAAGCGAAGCTGAAACCACATTACATATATTATTATGCTGCAAAATCATTACAGCGGTCACACGCATGAGTTCTCTCTTCCAGAAAGCTTAGGTGGAATATGGCTAGCCCCGTAGCTCAGTCGGTGCTGAGGTCTCAGAGCACCTGCCGTGCTAGGGGTCCCGGGTTCCATTCCCGGCGGTGGGGGTGCTGGATTTTTCTCCGACCAAGCTAATTCCTCATCTTCCCCAGAGTCTAGAAGTATGAAAAAGAGTGCGAATGTGTGCGTGATCTAATGATTAAAACCCAACGAATACGAGTTAACACATTTGATATGTTCCAAAGGAGAACGGCCGCCGATATGACCATTGTAGTTAAAGGTGGAATATAAATGGAAGATAAAAGAAAAAACCGGAGTATCTCGATGTTACGAACTGAGGTGGAATTTCCTACCCACATGCCATGTGTTTCGTAGTTGTTCACCTTTGGAATGCTTCAGTCGCTATTAGTAGAGCTCGGATTTATATGCACTGTAAAGTGTGAATATATGCATGCGTCTATGCATAAAATGTGCTAACTATATATGCATTTAAAATAAAGTACACTATTTCACCTTCACCTTCCCCACATTTATTAATCTTAAATCTTAATACTTATTGGCCTCAGTTTATTTTAGTCTTAGTCGTCTTTATTGTGATAAACAATTACACATTTTTCTACGTTTACTAGAAGAAAATTTTCTTCTGTCACTTAAAATGCTTTTATATTTCTATGAGCAGCTGTTTGTAGATGTGTGTAGTCTACAATTTTTTGTTGCAGAGCACCTCCAACAATGGTATAAAAATACGGGCTTAGTTTAGTTAAAACAAAACAATCACTAACTCGAATGTCGCAGTAGTTTTTAAAATATTCTGAAAAAAAAAACAGAAATAAAATTAATGTTTTAACACACTTGCACATACTATATTTCTATATGTTATTAAGAGTAGAATTTCCATTTATCTGTTTCCATTAATTTCCGTTAAACAAAATAAGGTTTACTGCTCTTTTCCTTCGGTATTTTAATATTCCCCTTCCTATTGCTCATACTTTAGAAATTACCATTAGCAAAACATTAGTACAAGTTTAAAAATGACACTTTTTAAATTCTTGGAGACGTCATCGTTGCAGCATACAGCTTCGTTTGCAATATTAATAAAACCATATCTAGGTTTATGATACAACTGCAGCACCGAACTTTAAGGATTTACCGCGTGACAGGAAAACCTTTAGTTTAAGATGAGCGGCATATTTTTATATCAGGGAGCATCCATTGTTGATAGGCAGGTTCTCATTTTTCGGTGACCTTTCATGGATTTAGAAACACGATTAACTATGTCCCTTACTGACAAAGCAGTAAAAGAGAAATTTTCTCACATCCTTTTCTTCTTAAAGTACCGGGGTGAAATATTTGTACTAAACATTACTGAAAAGTAAAATAAATCCATAAATATGTACAAATTAGATAAGTATGCACTAACCCCTTAAATATGCATTTATATACACTATAAAACTTTCGCAATAAACTCCTTACAAAGTGGAATACATTTAATACCTGTGTTTAACTATCAAGGAACGAAACATGCAAATATGCAAAAATCCGAGCTCTGGTCATTAGAGATTAAGCTTCGAAGTACTTACTCAGCTTACGAATTAAAGAATTTTATTAATTAGAGCCAACTGAAAAATTCAATGCCATGGCCGGGATTTGAACCACGGATCTACTGGTTTCCGTCCAGTCGCTCTGACCCTTGAGCTACCATGGTCAACGTGCCTTCCTGACATTAAATTCTCCAATTGACTCATATTTCCCGGTGGACCACTTAAGGTTCTCATATTTGAGACAACTACCTGTGGCGACTTACTATTGTAAGTACTTAATTACCAGGATTTTTATCGTAGATTATTTTTTTAATGTAAATTTATACTGAGGAATTAATCCTTAAAGAATTAATCCTTTTAAATGCATTACTCCGGTATATGGGTGATTTTTGATTAATTAGAGCCAACTGAAAAATTCAATGCCATGGCCGGGATTTGAACCACGGCACGTTGACCATGGTAGCTCAAGGGTCAGAGCGACTGGACGGAAACCAGTAGATCCGTGGTTCAAATCCCGGCCATGGCATTGAATTTTTCAGTTGGCTCTAATTAATAAAAAATCACCCATATACCGGAGTAATGCATTTAAAAGGATTAATTCTTTAAGGATTAATTCCTCAGTATAAATTTACATTAAAAAAATAATCTACGATAAAAATCCTGGTAATTAAGTACTTACAATAGTAAGTCGCCACAAGTAGTTAGAACCTTAAGTGGGCCACCGGGAAATATAATGAGTCAATTGGAGAATTTAATGTCAGGAAGGCACGTTGACCATGGTAGCTCAAGGGTCAGAGCGACTGGACGGCAACCAGTAGATCCGTGGTTCAAATCCCGGCCATGGCATTGAATTTTTCAGTTGGCTCTAATTAATCAAAAATCACCCATATACCGGAGTAATGCATTTAAAAGGATTAATTCTTTAAGGATTAATTCCTCAGTATAAATTTACATTAAAAGAATTTTATCTCCAATAATCCCTTTAACAGTGCAATGGACAGGCTATGTTTCAAAGTTTATCGAGAGTTTGCCGCCGACCCATCGGACAGTTAGAAAGCTAAACAGAGATAGGCCTAGTAGCGTATCTCGCCCGGTGTAACCATTAGAAACGCTATCGATAGATAAAACCTTCTGGACATTTTCCTTCTCCCCGCGTATCGAACGTTCTGGAACTATGGAAATTTTCAACTATATAACCAAGCGCTCTCCCAGTTAGTTTAGTACGCTGTTTGAGTTTCTGAAGACAGTTGTGCCGTAAATGAATCC
Source organism: Mantis religiosa (assembly GCA_030765055.1). Taxonomy (NCBI): domain Eukaryota; kingdom Metazoa; phylum Arthropoda; class Insecta; order Mantodea; family Mantidae; genus Mantis; species Mantis religiosa. Next base: position 71,343,948 of record CM060956.1, read on the forward strand.
TGCTTCGGGAGTCACTGGAGACAACTTCCATTCGTCTACCTAGGGAATGAATTGAACCGAAGAAGCGGCTTCGTTCTGCGTACCTTGTTATGTCGCTACATTACGAACTGAACAGGGTAACTTCAACTAGTTTTATTTAGTGATGCTCATAAATGTATCCATATAAAAGACTTCGACACCTCATATTGACTCAAAATAAATTTCTACAGCAATTTTATGTCATCTGTTCATTAAAAACTAATGTATGGATTGCACGATTCTTAAAAATGTATCCCGAATTTTGAAGAGATAAGATGTACGAGGGCTGTTCAATAAAGAATGGTCTTTTTTTTTTTTTTTTTTTTTTTTTTTTTTTTTTGACAGCGCAACTTTACTCATCCTCATAATTTTGATGGTCCTTCTCAAAATAGTCTCCACTTAATGCGATGCACTTGTCCCAGCGTTTCTACTAGTCTTCAAAGACATGCTGGAAACCATTTTTGACAGATCCTTCAAAATCGCCTCCGCAGCCTTCACCACTGCTTCTGATGATGGATAATGCCTCCCATGAAGGCATTTCTTCAAGTTAGGGAATAGAAAAAAGTTACACGGGGCTAAATCCGGGCTATAGGGAGTGTGAGGGATGCACCTCACGTTGATCTTTGCAGGATACTCAGCAACAACATTGGCAATATGCGGCCGCGCATTATCGTGGTGCAGCATCCAGCCTGCTTCATGGAAATGTGGGCTTTTGCGCCTGATATGGACTTGCAATGTTTTCAGGACATTACTGATGTCCAGTTACTGATGTGTGTGCAGGTACAACATGCTGATAAACTATTCTATGAATATCAATGAATGAAATGACCATAACTTTCCCAGCAGAAGCAACCACTTTTGCTTTTTGGGGGGTGTGTGATGGAGATTTCGACACTGAGCTTTGCTGTTTGCTCTCAGGATCAAAAGGATGTAGCCAAGTTTCATTAAAATTAATTATGTTTGAAATAAACTCCGGATCTTCCTCTAACAACAACTTTAACTGCGTGTTACCTCCGTTGCAGCGGTAGGCGATACTGAACATGTCTGAACTTGCCTGGTTCTCACAGGCGGGAACCAGGAGTACCAACAATGAAACTACTACGGCGTGATTGTTTCACATTAGGCTAAGAGAATATAATAAGATTGAATTTTAGTGCAAAAAATTATGATCATTCTTTATTGAACAGCCCTCGTAGCTTGCCTACAAGGTATGCTGACTACTTTTACCGTTGGTGTGAGTACATGAATGTCCACTCTATCCACAAATTCTTACTTTAGTTCTACTTACATATTACAGTATCTTCAACTTAAAAAGCCGAGTTTCTTTCTCATATTCTCACTATGATTTTGCTACACAAATTATAGCTTGTGACATCTCCTTGGGAATCTCATTTCTGCAGCTTCTATTTTTCTTTCCACATTTTTAAGAAGTAGTTATGAATGAACCACAAAGCAACACGGACACTGTCATATATTTATAAACTTTATGTTCACTTACTTTCTTAGTAGTTTTAAAGTTTCTTTTTATTACACTGCATATCTCACTGAATTTGCAGATATTATTTCTTGCATTTTCATTTTTAGTATAGGCAATATTACAGCCCAGACAAATTATTTTAAATTTTCATTACAGGGTGGCGCACGAAATGTCATACGTTGAAAATTGTTGATACAACTTTTAATAACCAAAGTATGTCAATGTTATCTTTTTTACATTAATCATCAGAATGCGTAAGCTCAGTGAGCGCGCAGTACATTTTCAATATATCCAACATGTTTATGTAACACCTCTTCCAGACGAACTGTGACGTTTCCGACCACTCTACGACACATGTCTTCTGTTATTCCTTGGAAAAAGGTTGTGATAGCCGCTCGCAGTTGCATTAGATTACGTGGTTTATTGCGATAGACTGTCTCTTTCAAATATCCCCATGATAAATAATCACAGTGATTAATATCCGGGCTGTGTGGCGGCCATCTTGAAACGCCCTGAAAACGTTCAGGACATCACACGTAGCCCGAAATGTTGGTGCAGGAAATCCAGAAAACGTTTGCTGTATGTGGACGAGTTCCATCTTGCATAAACCATTGAGTCTCCATTGGTAACCTTGCAAATAAAGTTGCACTGGTAACGCGCACTGTTAACTGTCCGTTGAAAAAGATTGGCCCAATGACTATGGCTGGATATGGCACCCCATACACTAACTTTTTCTCTGTAATTTTCAATCTCGTGTACAACACCAGGAGGTTCTCGTGTCCGAAATCTGATATTCTGCCTATTGACGCTACCGTTCAAATGAATGTAAACCTCATCAGAATACCACGTGTTATTAATCACGCATCATTTGCGAGAGCCGAAGTCGCAAACTGTAATCGCCGTAACTTGTCATGTTCCGCAGTTTGTGCAGCAGTCATTTTGTATGAGAATAATTTCACGTCAGCATGCAGTATTCTTTGAAGCAAACGACGTGAGATGCTCATTTCGGCCAAAGCTGGTCTCGTGGACTTCCTGGGACGTCGTGTCAAAGCCACTCTCACAGCCTCGATATTCTCTGGATTATGGATTCTGTTGACACGAGGTCGCTTTTGCTCTAAAATATGGCCGTCATTTTCTAATTGTGTGGTTAGTCTATACACTGTCTTTCTGCAGGGGGCCCACCTCGTAGGAAAATGAACACGAAAACGTTGTTGCGTCTCCGCTACGCTCTTCGTTTCCGCGTAACACACCGTTTTCAATTTTTGTTCTAGCGTCAACCGGTCATTGTCCGCCATTTTACAAAACTGAAGCGCTGGAATAACGCATGTGCGATATTGGCAATCTGTTGAACCATGCACGAACTACGGCTATTTGTCACATCATTCTAGTGTTGCCAACCCCCAATTAACATAGAGTCAACATGAAAAATTCAATGTCATGGCCGGGATTTGAAGCACGGATCTCAAGATTTCCGTCCAGTCGCTCTAACCCATTGAGCTACCAGGGCCAACGTTCCCTCCCTAGTGGTCTACCGGGGAAATATACGAGTCAACTGGAGAATTTAATGTCAGGACGGCACGTTGGCCATGGTAGCTCAATGGGTTAGAGCGACTGGACGGAAACCAGGCGATCCGTGCTTCAAGTCCCGGCCATGGCACTGAATTTTTCATGCTATCAAAAACCTTAGCCTATATACGGAAATTATTAATTTCCATCAATTAACTAAAACCCCAATTAACATATTTATAGCACAATTTCAATATAAGACATGTCGCGTGTCTGCCTCACGTTCAAGACGTCCCGAGTTCGAATCTCGGTCAGGGTAGAGTTACCTGGATAAGGTTTTATCCGGGGTTTTACCCTTACCCTGAAAGACGTGTTGGGTAACTCTAAGCTCTATGGAACCTGGGCTCATTTCAGCATCATTTCACCCTTCCATTTATCGTCCGATGACTTAACATTGGATGACGTAAATTACAATATATATATATATATATATATATATATATATATAAACATTTCTTGCGCCGCCCTGTATTTGTCCTAAAATGATTTTCATTCTGAATGCAAAGAAATTTGTTTTAGAAGTAGAGAGATTGAGTATGTTTTACTTATACCTATTATTCAATTTGTGTATGGCATTACTGGCTCTCGCACTATATGAAAAATGTGGCGAATCGGGGCAACTTATTAAATGTTACTGTTATATCATTTCTTTATTCCCATGTAGAACATTATTTTGTCTTTCACCTATACATGTATTAATATACATTTAAACCGCTATAATATTTGAAATAGAATAAAAATAAAAGTCAAATACTTGGTAAGGAAGAGATGGTTTCTTTTTTCTCCCTGTTTTCAGTTCACCGTTACCATGGATACATATTTGTTGAATAAAATATTGGTAAGTTTATTCGTACTCTAATAAGAATTTGTAGGTTACAAACATGGCTCAATCACTTTTTAGTTCTTGTGATAATATATACACCGCTAATTCAAATCTACTCCGATAGCCAGAGAGGGGTTTTTTTTTTTTTTTTTTTTTTTTTTTTTTTTTTTTTTTTTTTTTTTTTTTTTTTTTTTTTTCAAAGTGAAAGAAAATTTAAAACTCGTAAAACCTCCATTCGTAATTATGGGACTTAATCAGTAAGTTTGAGGAAACTGGTTCTCTTGCCGAGGGGCTTCATGCAAGTAATGAAGTAAGCAGAAATATTAATTATGGAATTAGTAGTGATTAACAGATAACGAGGTAACTTCCAATGAGAAACGTAACAGTCTGGAGAATTCTGAGAAAACAGCTTGTATCCGTATAAAATGAAACCAAACGTTTGCACTCAAACAGAATGACAAGCGGGATAGATAGGTATAACTTTGCTTTGTGTCAGTAGAGATTGAAATTAATGATTGGTTGAACCACGATATTGGATACTCGAAGCACCTTCTCTCTTAATGATGGAGTTAATAATAATTGGTAGGAGTGGTGTTGCAAAGCTAACGAACTTCCGATTAGTGATACTACAGCCAAGAGAATTCTGAGAAAACCTCTTACTCCCTATCATATAAAATGAAACCGACGTTTGCACTCAAAGTAACAAGCGGGAGAGATATGAATTTGCTTTATTTGTGCAAGTAGAAATTCAAGTTAATGATTCGACGGCTGCGATGGTAATTTACATTTCAGTATATAATAACTGGCTAACCTTTCATGTAAGACATGGCTCCCAAGTGCTTTATTTGTGTTTTTTCACTTACTGTACGGAGGTTACTAATATTTCGGTCTTCTAAAATCCATTTACTGTAAGAATAAAGTAATTGTTATATGTCTTCCACAATATACTTCTACGGTTTATTAAGCTTCTTGCTCTTGCTTTCAACAAACCAATGAAGTTGTTATAATATAGAATTAACATTATAATGTAATATGCTACAATAATACACTATAATGTGTTTCAAATGGGAAGGTGTTTGTCCTTGAGCGCTAGTAGGCGAGCAACCAATGGGAGTCCTGCGGTGTTGTCGTATTGCATTCCTGCTAAGTGGTGTGTGAGGAGCGCCAAACTAATCAATCTGTATGAAATACTATTCGCGCTAAGACAAAAATTCAGATTTCGGCAAAACTGTTCCATGTGGAAGGTAGAGAGTAATGTATCTAACATAACCATGAAAACCCCATATTTTTAGCTCAAATAGTTCTTCTAATACAATATATAAAACACTATTACCTGTATTATAACAATAAATCGTGACGTAAGCACTGTATGAATAGATATCATTATTGGTTGGCACGTATGAGTGTATGTATATTTGAAATTACTCAGAACTGAAACGTAAATGTTTGACATGACGTGATAAAAGCATTACTTTGAATAAGCCAATTATATCTTTGTTTATGAGTGGTTCGTAATCTCTATTTACTATAGAGAGTTGAAAGTGGTTGATGTGTATGTATGTACATATACTTTTCATTACTCTAACTGAAATTTAAACTACTGCATGACGTGATAAAAGAATTACTGTGACTAAATCAAGGTGTTAAATTCGAGAAAGAACAAACACTTCAATTCCTCTTAGCCTGTGGAATGCTGTATGCTTATGTTTACGAATGAATGTTGAATAAGAAGTGTTTATTTACTCTGGAGAGTTCAGATCAATATCATTCAGTTGTTCTGTACACGACAGTAGAATAAGAGTTAAATAGTGCAATGGCTTCTTGCGGTGAATTTAGTGGCGAGTCAAAAAGGCAATTGTTGCGAAGTCAGGCTCGAAGTATTGGTTTTAAGGTGTGCACGTTCTTCAAAAAATTGGGCAATGAGGAATATAAAAATCAGCTCGATTTCAAAAATGCTCAACGGCTTACTGCTGAAACGAGTGGTGTAGGTAAAACAAGTGTGTCCTGCATTTGGATTAGAAAAGCAGGTAATTCATAAACTATAATTATAGTTATAGTATTTAAAATATACATAATTTGCGGAAATGCTTTTTCCAATTTTAATTTTGGCAACTGCATCGTTGTAAAAGTTTGCAAAATATAATTCGTTTACCCTTACATATAGCGCCAAGCAGACCTGCATGTTGTATGAGTGTGCGAGAGAGAGTGGGGTAACAAGCTGGCAACGCTGAGTGATACGGCTAAAAATGGAGTTTCGTTATTTTGAACATCACGTGGTCAACCGTAAGGTTTGTAATTTGCCTCGGCGCCATCTTAAGAGTGTGAAATGGAAGCAAGATCGGGTACAAGTGGTTTTGTTAAATGCGTGTTGGTTAAGGTGTGTAAAAATCGTATGAAAAAATATGTAAGTGATACACTTGCAGAACAAGCCGGACATACACTACGCCTGCTTATCACTGGAAGCTTAACCCAACAGAACTATTCTGGAGTCAAGTTAAGGATAGCACGAAACACGATGTTCAAGCTATCTAGGGTGCGAGAATTAGAGTATTGAGCATTTAAAGAAATACCTAAGAAAAGGCGCAAATGTGTTCAACATGTGACCAATGAAGAGCAGCATATGTGAAATCCGGAGGAAGGTTTGATATAGTGGATCGTTTAATCGTCAATGTAGGATTGAAAAAGGACAACGGTGACAGATGTGAACTTGAGACTTCTGAATTGGAAGGAATTGAGTCGCTCTCGAATTCAGATAAATACTGTCGCGGCGAGAGCACGGAAGTTTCGGTGTGAAGAGATATGCGCGTTTTGTGTACACAAACCGCACCTGCAGATAAAGATAACAGTCGGATTGTGTATCACTGAGAGAAGACTTACAAAATCAGATAAGTGAGGTAATTGAAACATTCTAGTGATATCTTGATTGTTGTATAAAACATTCGAATTCTTGTTTATTCCGGAAATATCTCGAACTTCTCTATGAGATATATAAGAGATTGTGACACGCCAGCGGACAGTTGTAAGTCAGTAGTGAGTAGTAAACAGCTGTAAAGACATGAGTGTTGTAACAGTGGAAGTTGAGTAAGCTGTTTGTTATTGTCATCGACCTTGGTGTGATAGATTGTGGTGTGTATGTGACGTAATGTTGTTACGTGAGAATTGAACAGTGTATTTATACGGAAATAGAGAACATTTAGAATTTTTGCAAATTGGACTTGTAATTCAACGAACCCACAAAGTCACAATACAAAGAGATTCAAAGACGTAAGGACCGGCTACACGTGTTTTTCCTGTCGCCCTCGGCGCTCGTTGCCACTATCATAGGGAGGCGTGGATGAAAACATGCAACATTTTTAAAACTACTACTGAATGTTTGGCATCTCTTTAGGAAAATATCCAAAACTCTTTAAGAAACGCATATGTAAGTAGCTTTGTTTTGTTTCTTTGTTACATAGCTGATATGTTTTTCGTAACTTTCACCACTCAAATTATAGAAATACTATGCATTTCTTCTTACAATGTGATGGCAAAAACAATCCCTCTCCGATGTTCAACAATGCATGTTTGATGTAACAATAAAGATAGCAGTTAAACTCAGGTGACGGCGTAGCTGTTAACGTGCATACGTGCATCCTCCGAAATGCGGAGGAATACTTTAATTTGTTCTAACAAGATAATAGCGAACGCAGCGCTCGTCGATGAAGGTCAATGTTTCTCAACACTGCTAACCAGTCCCTACAGTCTCCATTAAACATGTTTCACAACTGTTGTGTTGTGTATTTAAAGTAGAAGGTAATAAATGCTTATTTTACATTTGTGATATTTATAATGGTTTATAGATTTTCAAAGGTAACTTTACAGTGTTATACAACCAGAGCAGGGAAATAACTACAAATATCCTGACTTCATGAACTTAAAGGCAAAGATGAAGGTAGGAATTAAGATGTGACGCAGTACACAAACGGTATAGGGATATGACACTGTGTCACGCACTCAACATGCAGCCGACCGATCATTACCTGATCTGCTGACTGACTCTTTTTGTAGCTGTCATTAAGATTTTTACATGTCTAGATATGTTGCCCCAATTACAAATAGCTTGTCTGGTAGTTTCCCTGGTTATAAAGGTATGTGACAGTACAAAACTTTGCTTCTGGCCATGTACCTGAATGAGTTCACAGAGCACCAACAGAGTTCCCATATTGCTCTCAATCTCCATGATCGAAAGTGGTATATTATGCATGCAATAACCAAGTGGAACGTAGCTTCTTCCTTCCATGCCTGTCAGTGCGTTAAATCACCATAATCATAAGATGAGACAAAATATGGAATTTCTACCTGACAAGAGCAGAGCATGCATGCAACGACTTACTTCAACCCGAAACATCGCGTTTCCAATTTGCATCTGATCAATTCTTGCCGTGATCTGAGAGTGCATTACAGACAAGGTCTGCCTTTGCTTCTAGAGATAGTCATTTTTATCCGCAATATCCTCAAAAGTTGTACTTTTAACATACTCAAATAACCGATAAATAACGTTATGTTGAATCTCTCTTTAATTTCGATGTCAATGTGACACTAATTTTGGTGTTGTTTTCCATAAAATTCGGCGTTACTTTGTTTAAAGCGGCACAATGAACAAGCAAAAAAGGTTCTTCTTCTTCTTCTTCTTCTTCTTCTTCTTCTTCTTCTTCTTCTTCTTCTTCTTCTTCTTCTTCTTCTTCTTCTTCACTCCATGGTTTGGGCATATCGCCCGTTCCGGCTTCACAGATATCCCCAGCGTTTCCTGGGTCGTCCTCTATCTCTTCTTCCTTTTGGATTATAGTTTAGTACTGCATTTGGATATCTTCCATCCTCCATTCTTAATATATGTTCATGCCATTGTTGCCTTCGTTCTGATATTTTGTCATGCATTGGTTCGATTTCTAATTCCTTTTTAATATCCTCATTTCTTATTTTGTCCAATATTGTACAACCTTTAATACTTCTTAAAAATTTCATTTCTGCAGTCTGTATTTTATTTAAATCCTTTCGTGTTGGCACCAAGGTTTCGCTTCCATGTAGTAATGTTGGAATAGCCATTACCTTATACATCTTCATTTTTGTATACTTTCTCACTCTGGTTTTAAAAGTTCTTTGGATTGTTCCACATATTTCTCGGAATTTGTTTACGTTTTCTTCTATTTCAGCATTGTTTCTGAAACTTATGTTACATCCTAAATATTTAAAACTCGATATTTGTTCTAAAATCCTATTACCTAAAACAATTTTTGATCTTACATTATAATTTCCTTTTAAAGCCATAATTTTTGTTTTTTCTTCTTCTTGGTGAAATTAGAAGTCCAATTGCACAAACTCAAAATGTTCTTTATTTCCACCGAATTACAGCTGGAACACTTGCCGATTACACAGAATTACGTAGCGCACACAATTACAATTCGCCAGTTCGTCTGTCACAGGTCCACTCTACACTCACAATTACGTACAATTCCTCTGATACACGTACACAGTCTTCCAGTCCGTTCACTAGAACGGCGCTCCTCACGCTGCTCGTCAAGAACTGTCTCGACTCGCCCACTGCAGGCCTTATATAGGGAGATCGCTGTTTCTGGAAGTCTCACAGTACAGTGGATAATCGCGACTGTTCCAGACGGCAGGGAGAGGGGAACGAGATGGCTAGTGATGATTTTCCAACCATCCCCTCGTTAGCGCTACAAGATAAATGGGTAGGCGTGGCCGAATGCTTCCCCTCACTCGCTCAGCCGTCAGTTGGTAGTGCCTTCCGATAATTGGGTGACAATATATGGCACAGTCTATAATCTGTCACATTATAATAACTTTGTTAAACTTTACCCTACGTTCCTTGAGTGCAGGTATAACGCGCATTTACTGAGCACTGTCCTCCTGAGCTCCAACTGATCTCTCCAGTAAGAACAGCTCCGTTTATCCATTAGCTGGCTTCTTATGGCAAATGTTCGGTGAACTAAGCATAATTCTACCTACCTGAATATTGTTTGTGAGCGTGAAAACTATTGACACGAATGTGGTTTGTGTATAATAAACTCAAAAAGAATTGCTAAAATAGTTTGCGACAGGATCTCCGGGATAGGAAGCTGCAACGTCCTGTCCTCGAGGCTGCAGCCGACGTCCCAGGTCGTATGTGCTCTCGTTGCCACGGCTACTATAGTCGTCGCAAGAAAACTTCTTTATTTTGGTCATAGTATCGGATGGGGGAAGAATTAGAGTAATTTACTAAATAAATGGAATAATTGTTTAACTTCTTTTCAAATACCCTAATTTCAATTCTTTCGAAGTGAGCATAAATACGCCGTAACACAAAATTAGTACAAGACTTCAGGAGTCTCTCCTTTTACAATTATAACATTGTACTCCTCGACGATGGTTCTAGGCACAATGATTATATTGCTTCCTTACTCGACGGCGTCTTAACATAGAATTACCTTTTCAACTTTATTCGAAGGAGTCTCAAGTAGAATGAATATAACTACTGATTTGAAATTACTGAATTGGCCGTTGCTATGGCAATTCAATAATTTCTCATTGCTTTACGTAATCTTTAGTTACAAAATTTTCATTACCATATTTGGTAATCTTCATAATCTTTTCTTTAAAGCATTTCTTAAATAATTTAACATTCAAACAACATTTCTTAAAAATTTAAACTAATATCAGCGTTAAACACATTAATCATACGAGGTACGTCCAGAAAGTAAGTTCTGTATGGTAATACAATTAAATTGTGTACAAATACAGAAAAATTATTTATTACAAAAAATTCCACAACTCTTAAACTACTTTCCCCACATAACTGCCGAAATTTTGCAGGCTGTACGGGGGGTGGTCAAACACGTCCCAGCCAAATCCCTGTAGAATGTTTTCCGACGCATTTGCAGGGTGTGGTCGTGCGTTGTCGTGAAGAAACACAACACCTTTTGACATAGCAAATTTGCCGATAACTTTCAATTGTTTTCACTTTCCTAGCATTCAGAAAAAGAATCGCAGATCTGATTTCACAAGTGGCGGGATTTTCAATCAACACCGACCTTGTAAATAAGCACAATAAAGCGTACATGGCTCACAGCGATCTCACAATGGCGCACGTTTCTTCTCCTTGATACAGAGCGTCTACCACGCATGTGCGGAACTGCGATCGCAGCGTTGAAACGGAGATAAATTGAAACAGAACTTACATTCTGGACGCCCCTTGTATTAATCTTTCTTTGCTTCCACCTCTTCAATTAGTAGTTTACCTTCAATTGTTTTTTAATCTCGTTCCATTTCTACTACAATTCTTCATAATTTCCAATTAATTATTTTCTCAATCAATTCAAAATAACAAAATTAAAATATTGACAACGCTTTAGGGGTTTCGAATTAAAACAACGGTTACAAGTTTTATAATATATGGTTCGCTTACTATAGATTTCAGCATATTGAGGAAAAATGACGAAGTTTGGATTCTCCTAAAAAAATTACAATGATTTTTAAATTACCTTATTCTTACGTGTGCAAACATTAAAAGAGCGGAGTTATAAACAAATAAGTATGCAAATATGATAAGTTTTTAAGACATTCAATATTCACCAAGTTTTGGAGTCAGTACACTTCAACACAATTACCAAATTGTGTATTTCCAATAATTATTCCTTTAATATTCATAGTTACCGCAAAAATCAAATAACTGAGAAACAAAATATGAGGAATAAACTTTGAATAAAAACAAAGCGTTAGTGTATGATGGTGCAACTATCATCCGTTTGCTCATAAGCTTATATTTCCTGAGCGTTTAAGATAACACTTTAGAGCTAAAGTCATTATAAAGAAAACTTTATCACGTCTTCAAGCGTTGGTTCAGGAACAGTCTGTTGTGAGATGGCCTGTACAAGGTTTTGAAGCCAAGGTACGGTTCTGTTTGACTGAACTTTGACTCAAAGTTTCTCAAAGGCTTGCTGTTAGCTCACTACTGAAAATGCAGAGGTGTGGAGGTTTTACAAGTTCTTTAGGGGTAACAGTTGGCAACTTCTGACTTTCAGCTTACCAAAATTTAGCTAAAGATTTTAAACTAACTTCTCAATTAGACAAAGAGTTGAAACTCTACAAGTAGCTCAGAACTGGATGATAGTAGAGTGTGACCTCGCTTTCAATAAACCTCGAGCAGCCCAAACTACCCTGTACTTGGAAGCATTTTAGAGAGATAAAGAAAGCAAGACAATATGGCGATGACGTAAATTGTTGCAGTATCCTTTGTCAACAGTTGTTCCTTCGTGGATTTACTGTCGCAATCTTAGTTATAAATGCGAAGTGAGAAGGCATTTACTAAAACCGGAAAACTGGCAAGTAATTTCTTATTTTCCATACACCCCATGGTTTTCGTTTTAAAACTTAGAAGTATTTTCATTGAAAATGTTTATACACACAAGACTAAAAAGCTTCCGAATGTCTTCCTCACGGTACTGCTTCGAGTCCGGAAGACAGTTCGTGTCTAGTGTCGGACGAATTACGCTCTAGGTAAGTGCTCCAGTCTCGCCTGTTGGCTATAATTAAAAAAGTTGATATATAACTAAAGGCCGGAGGAATGTGCGCTCGCATGCAATACAGGTTAGCTAGGCTCAGAGTATGAATGACGTCAGATGTAGAGCACGGCCATTAAATGTGCAAACTGCCACTATGAGCAAACGTCGAAAACAACATAACGTATTACTCTGAGAGCATTGCCTTGCAAGAGTATGCAGACGCAAGTTTAAGGTGTAGTATAACCCCCACTGTTTTGTTTCCTCTCATGGTGAACTGCAGACGTGGTGCAATGGTGTTCTTTAGTGTTCAAGTATATCACAATAGGATACCTCTTGTACCAGATACCGAAAAGGTGAAAGCTAAATTTCTGGACGTTCTAAACAAAGTTTTGTGTGAAAGTCTGACAATTAGAAGGAAAACACGCCAGGCGACAGAGTAGAATTCTTTACATTTGCACCTCTGACATTATGTGAAGTCGGAGTATGTTTTTCAATGTTCAAAAACTGCTTCAGTGAAAGCCGTCAAAATTCCACATTTAAGAATCTACGAATGTACATTGTAACCCAGTGTCATGCACTCTGTTATGATCTTATAATATAGTCTATAAATGGCTGTATGTATAAGCATTGAAGTGCAATTCCGAAATGCATAGTTGATGCTTGTAAATTGTGCTATAGTGAGACGGTTGTCATGTACCTACCTACAGTTGTTTACATGCGCCTGAGATAACAGTGTAATCCATGTGCAGTATACCTACGGAAAGGTGCACACGCCTCCGTCCTTTATATATAACGATTTTAAAACAGACTGAAAGTACAAATAATATAGCATAATACAGATTTATAACCTTCTAACGATTCTTAACCCAAACATATTGTCATTAAAATGTGTGACTGTCAATTAATAGCTATGAAAATATGTTATGCAACTTTTAGGTGGAATACATTATTTTTCTAATTACTCGTAACACAGAAATTAAGCATACTGTTTGCACAAGGAAAGATATTTCTTCTGCCATACTGAGAATTTAAATTTTCGAAATTATCTGCAGAACATCGTTCTGTCTACATAATTACAATAAAGTTTTGAATAGTGCACTCTATTTGCTTGACTATTGTTCACATGACATTAAATTTTTTTTCGAAAACATAGAATGAGTATCTAGCTAGTGTGTTATATAAACATAGGATAGTGATGCCAATAGCCTCAGAAATCATACAGTTTTGAGGACTAAACAAATGTACCGCTCCACCAGTCTTATATTGTAAAACACGGGCATTAACAGAGTTCTCCGTTTCATTTTATCGCATTATAAACCACAAAATGGTCAACGCAGGAAGATCCACAAGACTTTATTGCATGTTAAGAGGGCCGGAACCTAGAAGTTTGAAATCACAACATAAAATACTTCAGCTCCGACAGGACCATGGTGAATGAGGACGATTCATAATAGTATAAGCATCGCTAATTATACTTTGGGGAAAGGTAAATTCGTCATTTCAGATATTACGGATTTCTAAAACATACTTCTAAACAATTTTCATTTAAAACAGTACACGTTAGGATAATTACATGTGCTATTTCCATTTGCTTCAAAAACCGTGTGAGAAGTCCTCTTCATTGCGGCCGAATTGTGTTTAATTTTGTAAACCACAACCAATTGACCTATTTCAAGCACAGGTTACTTCAAATAACTTTCTCTGTGGCAACGCTTTTTCTCTTAATCGTAATTTGTAAACGTTTTCATTATTTCTTCAGTTTTAAAAGTAGTCACCATTAGGCTGTTATACGCCGTACTGAGCAAAGCGCTTGAACTTTCAACGCCATTCTGCAAATGTTTATTCCGATTAAGATGGAATAGAGAGAAATACAGCTTTTCTGACGATAATCTCTATTAACGATATATAAATATTCATAGTGTGTGCCTTTGTTTTTCCGACACTCATTTCCCTGTCTTCCCAATTCAAGGCTGTTTACTTCTGGGATCGCTTCGGATTCCCGCCGCTTCTCTATTTGAGCGTTGCGGGCTTCTGAATGTCTTCCTCACGATACTGCTTCGAGTCGGGGAGACAGTTCGTGTCTGGTGTCGCACGAATTAAGCTCTTGGGTAAGTGCTCCATTCTCGCCTGTTGGCTTTAATAATTTTGTCTTAGTGGTCTTTCTGATCACCTTCTCGGGAGCTTTGTTTGGGTTTCAAACGGACTGAATTCTGTCAGTTCCGGAACCAGAAGTTATTGTGTTTTCAAGTTCTGGCCTTATAGGCGTGACTGCTTGCTTGCGTGTCTGTTAAAGTTAAATGTTTTCCGGGACCCAGTTAACTTGGTTAAATTTCAGCAAAATTGTTTGTGTTTTCAAGAGTAGCTTTGTTAATGACAGAGATGCTTTTTGTGTTGTTGAATATTCCGTTATATGTAACATTTTACAGTATTGAACTAAAGTTTGAATTGTTAAATGGGGCAACTATGAGTCAGATCATTGCCTGCCGTTCCCGTAACTTGGACCTCTGTTACGCCTGTAAGTGTTGTAGGTCCAAACCAACAATACCAGTTTAACCAGCGTTAGGTGTGGAGTGCGCGGTCAGTTCCTGCCGGCACAAGTGTTAAAGAAAGTTGCGCAAATGTAACACTTATTTTTCAAGCAGAATCCCTGTCCACCAATAGATGTGTGACCATTACCTAGCGTCGATGTTTGTTTACATTGTTAGAACGTCCAAATACTTTATCATAAGTAATGTCACGTGTGTTTTTGAAATTTCCGATAAATTCAAGAGCGAAGTCGCTATCTAGGGAAGTTCAAAACAGCAAGTGGCATTTGTAGAGACTATTTCACCAATAAAACAAATTGTTAAAAGCAATATAACAAGTCATTTGGTTCCCTAAATCACATAGGGCTACATTAGCACATGAATGAAACTTAACCTCACAAGTCACGGCATACAAGATTAATAGTTCTTACAGGCCATGCACAAGTTAACACTGGTGAAAGCAACTTTGATTTTAATGCCGTCAGATGACACTGACTGGTAAGAAAATAAGGTAAGTAAAGCTCTATATTAAAACAAAAAACTATTTTAAACTACAATAAAGTTGCAACTATTTCATTTTGTACAAGAACAACAAACTTAATTTAATTATTTAAATTCACAGTTATAAAATTGGCCTTTATTGAAGTTGCATGTAATACCCAACAGTAAAGGAACATGTGATAATTTCTGAGCGATAATTGAATTTAGAATTTGTTAGTAATTAAAGTATGTTAAAATTTAATTCTTATTTTAAAATGATTTTTAATTTTGGTGCACAATTATCGATTCAGAGATTAGCGATTGGTCGGTATTTGACGAATCCTAGGTACTTGATTGGTCTATACGAGGATAGATCAATTGGTCTACATTATTTACGTATGTGTGAAATAGTCAATAGTATTCAGTGAAAGGTAGATGGACAATGTTTCTGATAACTTTCCTGGACTATTCCACATTCCATGGTTCACACTCTAACATCCTGTTCTTTGATCACCAGACCTTATACTACTGGACGGTTTGTTTGTGTTATAGTCAGGCATATGGCGTGCGACACGCTGTAACATCAAAGGAGGACCTTTCCGTAAGCAACCACGCGGAGATTGAAATACTGACCACACAACTCGATTCTCCGAGTAAGTATGGTGTTATCTCTACACACCCAGCAAAAGTTCAGTAATGAAGTTGGACATCGTGAATTACCATTGTTTTTTTGTATTTAATGCACAATATAATGCTCTGCTGGATTGGTAGAGATTTCCTTACAAAGTAACGAAGGCGTGTGAAGCACAAACCACAGTTTGCGATATTGGAATATATGAGGGATGATATTAGAAATTATTAATAAGCAGTTGGGAATACATGATATTAGAAATAAAGTCAAAAGGAATATTTTAATAAGAAAAAACGTGTAAACGAAATAAAGATAGGGAAAGAGTTGCCTAAGTTAGAACGGACAGACGGGGCCGGATGCGTAAACAGTCCCTCCGACAGACATACGGCACTAAGGAATGTGCTGCATGAGGGAAAATACATTTACAGGAAGCAGTACCTTTATGACGCCATGGGTTTATACAACCCTTGGGGGGGGGCGGTGAATGCATAACTGCTGCATAGGTGAAGGTTATTGGAAATGACTAATAAGATGAAATCCCATTAAACCCTCCCAATAGAATGCAGCGTAAGCTACGTGATAGGCGTGAAATAGAGCAGGAATAGAAAAGGGGTGGAAATAGACAAAACAAACCTGGAAAGAAGCTGAGAGTAGGACAGAAAGGAAAGCGTCACTCTGCTGTTTGCAATGAAGGGGAGAACACGTGTGATTTGAACAAAGATGTGGAGTAGGTTTAGTATCCGATGGAGAGGTGATAGCGGAGTTATATTTTGAACATGGTGCGATTAAGTATTATCGGAGAGACAGAACGACGCAACAAGAGTGAGAGCGAGTGAGGAAAACGGAGCAATACGACAAGCAATATAAGTGTGAATAAACAAGTCAGGAAAGTGAAACAGCACTTTTCATTGACTGGTGAGAACTGCTGCACTCCTTTCACCTCACCATAAAAAGCAAACAATCCACACAGCCATAACGCACCAAAAGGACCACCAACCAATAATTCTACACCACATGTGAGGAACTGCCTGAATAATCGTATTCTGGCCCATATACTGTTGGCTGCTGAGAGAAATGTAGGTTATGGCAACCAGTAACATACGACAGCAAGACTCCCTATGTATTACAGGAGTTCTGGATGCGTTTACCGACCGGAATGTTTTACTAGGTATAATCGATTCCCCTGTTGTTTAGGAATACATTATGTTCCCAATGAAACGAAACCCTTAGAATCACCAATATGAAACACTTGAGTAGAAAGGTGGACAGCCAGTCGGGATGAATATGTAATGAAATGACATGTGTAGTGTTTAACGCCCGCTTTTACTACATACGGCACCGCAGGCGATGACACTGATGATACATGAGATGAAGATGGAGCACCGGTGGAATGAGATGGCGGGGGTAACCGGAGATCCCGGAGAAAACCCGCCCCAGCTCCATGTTGTCCACCACAAATCTCACTAACCCGGAATAAACCACTCGTCAAGTGTTCCAAAATAATTGCAATAGTCACGTTGCATTAGAGGCTAGTGGCAGCTAGTACTAGTTGAATTCAGCATTAAAAAGATGATCAGTAAAACCTCCGTACGATCATGGGATCATCATACTGGCCAAGCACAATTCATCACCAAAGTCTGAATTTTAACTCATCGTCTGCACTTCAAAACCACTAAAAGCAGAAGGCTCGACAACTTCGAGCCATTGGCTGACTAGCTGGACTCCTAAGGATGTTAAATATATCTTATAGAGCCTCATCTTCAATAAGCGCGTTTTACACCTGTTCTGCAGTTGAATTGTTAACCAAAACTATAAATACCAATTCCTGCCTTGGCCTAGCTGTATCACACTTACACACTTCCTTCCTTTGCGAGTAAAACAGAATTGTTTTCGGATATATAGGAATGTGTTCGCATTGAAGGTCATCAATTTCAACATCTGTTGTGATGCAGGTAAACCTAATGTATGTTACAGCAGTTACATGGTTACGTACCCATTATCTGTCGGTCATTTACATTTAACTCTGGCGAAGGGCGCGCCAATCCTCGCACAATCCTCGTACCACCGTAAGGTGATTCGCCCGATTTGCGAACCCACGCAAGCACAGTTTTCAGACTTCAGCGCACCCACTGCGAGATACCCCTGTTTTCTTGCTTTCTTGATATTTCCAGGATGTACTCCTCTAAACGGTCTTTAATTCTTCAAGTTAAAGAGCATTCAATACAGTAGCCTACCGAGAAGAATTGATATACGATGTCTACCTCAGAAATGAGTAAAATGTAGTATGCATGTAGACAGTGCGTTGCCTTTAGAGAAGGCGACATATGTGACCTTGTTTCGAAATCGAAACATTATCGTGAAGATCTGTAGAAAGCATGCCCACCTAAATACGACACCAAAACCCTGGAAGCCCAATAAAGGAACGAAAACATTATTGGAGTGAAGTGAGGAGAAACGATCAAGGAACTTGCATAATGCCAAACAGATGTATACTTACGCAACTAGGAAACTATGAAAGTATTAGACAGGTTGATAAATCTTAGATTTCGAGTGTGAGACAATTATTTCAACCCTAGCCATCTTCTTCAATTACGATGTTTTAGTCCAATCCTGTCCTGTTAATCTTTTTATTCTGTTCAGATAATTATTTCAACAGCTTCTAAAGCATTACTGATATAAACATTTCCTAAAAAACCTGAAGAAGGAAATGCTGTCCTGAAACTTTGCGCAGCACTGTTTGCCACTTGTGTAACAATCTGCTTTTCAACAATATTTTCATTAACTCCAGCTACGCTCGGTTATTCACTCTCGTGCGAAATGTAAATTCAACCGGTTAAAATATACTATTTGGATTGCTGCCCAGTAACCAGAATTTGCTTATTCATGCATACTCAACTGGTTGTTGCAAGACTAATCACAGCTATTTCCAGAACGTGGTTTCTCGTCTCTTTGAGGTTCAGAATCTATTTACCCTCACCAGGACCATCAAAGCTACAGAAAGCAGCGTCCTAATGCTATGCGCTTTGTGCTGACAAACATCTATGATACTGTTTGCAATTAAATTAGCAACATTTTTCAGTGTTCAGTACAGAAAATCTCAGTATAAAACATTCAAATCAGAGACATCCTGTATTTCAAATATAACTTTCTGTTGAGTTTATACTGTATATAAAATCGTATGTTCTTCTTAGGAGGGACATATAAAAAGGAGGGAAAATGATAATCTCATGAATATCTCAGGTTAGGCGTTGAAGGCAACGCGGTTCTTGGAGCGTTGTCATGGATTAACAAAGCAGGCTACATTGCTCAACATATGCTCTTAAGATATCACTTGACCTACGAATACAGCAATTTTCTGTGTAATATCTCCAATCCTAAATTTACTCTTAGCGCTGGACTTTGAATCCAACTGCAGTGGATTTCGGTTGTACTTAGCCAAAACATCTAAACACAATGAAAATAATTATCGTTAACTGATTTTGTGAAGGTTCTCCATCTCTTGTATAACATTACAACATACACCGTCATTTTTTAAAATTTAATTCACCTTAGCAAACTAAGTTTCGCATGTGTCATAGCTGAAGTGATGAAGATTGTATTATTAGCTAGCACAACCTAATAATCTCTGCATTTAATGTGGAGACTCGGCTATTCACCCAGTACCATTTCTTCATGTTCTCCATCTTAAAACTTCTCTCCCTCTTCACATTCTTTCCTACCTATATCTAGTCGCAATACATATATTGTAACATTTGCATATCAATGAATGTATTTGTAGGTTTGTCAGATGACGAAGATGGAAATTTCTACAGGTTTCTCATGAGGTATGAATGAGGTGTACATCGCTCGTTGCAAGAAAAGCATGCATTGTATAACTGATGTGGAGCATTAGTGCGTATGAGCATTTAGACTGGGCTCCGAAAGGGGTACAAGAAAGACCAGAAGAGTGTACTCTTCTTGTCCATCGTGTGGAGAAAGTGTTTGTGGAGGAGCTGGAGGGACCAACGCAGAAGACAAATCGTGGCTGATATAATAAATCTGTAATTTCTCCAAATAGTAACTCTTCTAAATCAAGTGCACCGTAATTTACCTTATAATTATTCTGGTATAAGGTCCATGGTAGCCATAACGTAACAACATTTCTTACTACACACTTGGAATATAACTATATTTGATCTGGATCTTTACTTTATTTTAAATGGTTAATATTTACTTAAAATTTACCTAACTTACACTGCATCTAATTGGTCACTTTAATGAACACAACCAGGCGAACATAACGTATCGTCACTCCCGCAAAAATGTAACGTTGGTAGCCTTATTATTGGAACCAAAATTTGCAACAGCTGTTAGTATATTTATTAATTTTATTTTCCTGTAAATGCCATTTCTGCTATCCACAATTGCTGAAAAAAGAGCATGCGGTAAAAATGTGTTAACTGCATTGGATAATCTCGGAACTATAATTTTCCAGACCAACCTCGTACATCAATTACGCACTTACTTCACTTGCAGTGCAATATGGTATTATATAAATTTAACCTCAGCTGTTAAATTCGTAAATTACCGAATCGCAACAATTTCAGTATGTGAATCATATTTGGGGGAAACATAACCAGGAAAGTTCTGCTCACATACCCATAGAACTATACAGAAAGCTATATTACCGAGCGAAGTGGCGACTCGCGTCGAGGGGTGTCGGTTTGATCCCCGCGGCCGAACTTCCTGATTCATGTGTTTTATGACTTTTCCCAGGTCGCTAGGCAAAGGCTTACAAGGTTAATAATATCTACCGAATTTTGTAACCTTCCATTTCAATTCACTTCTTCATATAACTTTCATCCTGTTTGACTATATCAGAATATCAAGTGTCAGCCGGAGTAACCAGGATAGCATGGCGGGGAAAAGAATGCTCTGTGCAGGACTTATTCCTCCGGGTCGGGAGCGGATCCAAGTGTGCAAGCGTGTAAGACTAGCCGGTTGTACGAGTTGCCACAGAAGAAACTAAACCTTTAACCTATATGGACATGGCCTCTTCTGCCGTGTTTCAATTCGAACGTTCTCCCGGGAGGCGTCCCATTAGGGGTATAATCACAAAAGATCTTCAGCAAGTCGAGATGCTTTTCTCCCCTCCAAAATTAGTCATATCATGGGTATATTCTTCGGTTCATCTAGACAAGATGGTATCCTCTGGCTCCCGAAGTCCCGGATTTAAACCTGGCGGAGGCCGATGCATTTTGTCCCGCGTCAATATCCTTAGCATGTCTCTCGTATACTACGGCACGTAATAAAAAAAGGAACACCCTCAAGCGTGAGAATGAATTAATGGCCAAATACAGAATGGACGCTGAGAAGTATAGTAGTTAAACAGCGTCTATAAAATAACGTGCCGGGCAAAATAATGTCGCTGGCCTAACTGCTAACATGAGCTTTTACGGAATAAACGGCGAAAGCACTACAAATTTCACCCAAAATAAAAAGTAACTTCAGTCATAAAGAGATAAATTCAGGGTGTCAAGTAATAAACTTTCACAAACCATGCTAAGAATCTAAATATGCAAATATTTTATTAGGCGTATATGTTCAATCAAATATTTTAAATCCATTCGTCGACGCTGTTTCGCTCAGTGAGTTTTCCGAAAATAAAAGTGAAAAAAGAGATTAATATCTTTAAGGATGTACACACCACATCTTTGAAACAAAATACTTAAGTTTTATTATACCATCCGTATATACGTACATCCAACAGTACGCGAACTGTGTTGTTTATTTTAAATTCTAAAGCCTAAACCAGAGGTCGTAACAATACCCTAACACGGGTATTGTGTAAGTAGCGCACCAGCGAATGCACTATAGTGCGGAAGGGGAGGGAAGAGAGGCAACCTGTTTGCTTATAGGGTGATCAGTATAGGTTCGTTTGTTAGATGTGTATGAAAGTTGTGTACAAGATGGCTACCTAGTCACGAAGGTCTTCGACCCCTACGTTATTTAACCCTTCATGGGAGCAGGCATAATTTTTTTACACCATTTGATAATACTGCGCGATGTTTAATATGGAATAAGGTACTGAACGTGATACTAAAATATAATCTCCAGCGCAACTGTCACTTGTCATACTAATGATTACGATAAATTAGGTGATGAACCAATCACAATGCTGGAGTAGTTACGAGACACCAACAGACAGGTACAGCACAGTTGTTATTGTCTTGTCGGTTGTGATTATTATTATTATTATTATTATTATTATTATTATTATTATTATTATTATTATTATTATTATTATTATTATTTAGTTCCATTGGGCAGAGCATTAATAAGAATGTCCTAGAGTATATTATATATTTGTGTTAGCCTGTTGATTTCATAAGAAAAACGGCTGAATATCTGGTATCCTAATTACATATTTTTTGTTTTCTTACTGTTTTTTTTTTTTCTCTTTCAGTTTTGTTTTTGTAACTAATCTGAAACAATTATGCATATTATATATTCATGTGTATTATCTGTATTTTGGAAATAAATAGAAAATTTGAATATATGCCCCGTTATAGTTCACAAGGTGCCGGGGTGGTCTATTCTGATTTGATTTTATTTTTTATTTTATCCTAATTACATTCCCGTAGGGGAGAGGATCCGTCCCCTTCAGCTGCCGAGGTGCGGGCGATGCGGACCCCTAGCACTCGTGATACCTCTGACGTTACTAGAGGAACCTCTGGCCGAACATTCGAACCCCTCCCTGATTGGGAGTTGTTCGTATTGGGTTGGAATCGAGGGGGCAGTGGTTCCCGATACCCGTGGGAGATCGGGTACGTCTCCGGACGGGGTTGAGGGAAGCCATTAATATTCCCGCGTACTAGCCAGCATAGCTAGTAGAAGGTGTGCTAGATCACCAGGCGGCCCCACCGAGGCCATATCGGTAGCCTTCCCATTTTGGAGCTGGCACGCGTAAGTGGCGCATCCATTTCCATCCCGTCTTGAGCCCACAGGACCAGATGTTAGTCTCAGAAGCTTGTTAGTCTCTAGGTCTTGCCCTATGGAAAGCCCCACGGAGGCGCCGGGCACCCTTTTGGGACAGCTCGGCAACTCCTTGGTCAAAGGAAGCCCGGGTCCTTGGTCCTACGGGTCCAGGACTAATGGGAGTACAACCTCTGGCATTAACTATTGTCCATTAACTATCCTAATTACATAAAATATAGTTACTTATTTAAATAAATGTGAACATTGTATGCTTCGATTGTCTCTGAACGTGACTAAGGACATGACACAACGCAAAAGCCGGCACTGCATCACTGCTTACACGTCAACAGTTCCGAGTGCACGAGCGTGCATGCGGATAAGAGACAGCACCACGAGGGTGCACGCTGCTGCTGATCAGTGGCCTAAACCTAAGAACTGGAGCATTACCATAAAGTTATTTCGATGTCCGTTTTGATTCAATAGAAATATAGAAATACAAATCTAATGATATCGACATAGAATCTCATCCAAATCGAAATGTGTAGTGTTTAACGCCCGCTTTTACTACATACGGCACCGCAGGCGGCGACACTGATGATGCATGAGATGAAGATGGAGCACCGGTGGAATGAGATGGCGAGGTCCCGGAGAAAACCCGCCCCAACGCCGTGTTGTCCACCACAAATATCACTTTGCGGTCGCCTGGGATCGAACCCGGGCCGCCTTGGTGAGAGCCAAGCGGTCTAACCACTGAGCCACGGCGTGGCCTTCATCCAAATCGATATTACCAATTCTCATACTTCTGCGAAATGGTATCTCCAAGCAAAATCACTGGCCACTCACAAACGTTTATTAACGGGAATAAAATAGCAGAAATAAAGCTGATTTTTTTAAATTAAAACAAGCAGCTTTTGACTAATTTTCTGTGCAATGGCTCCTGTTATTCTGAGGTTCGCTGAAACTACCTGTGATATTTGTCTCGCAAGAGCTTAGTTGGTAAGCCGCTTTGACACATTTTCGTGAGAGATTGCCTCCACCTTGGAAGGTGCTGCGTTTTTTGCATCCCTTAAGCCTCCTTCGCATTTCTCTCGGTAAATCCTTGCGAGTGTTTCCCCATGCATCGTACTATTTCTAGTACACGAAGCTACCAGTTTAAAAATAAAAATGAAAAAAAAGAAAAAACCTTCAGCGAAGACGTTTCCAGACATGGTTACAAACATTTTCTGTGATACGACAGAGAAAAGAGATTCTACGTTAACGATACGCAGGTAGCGCTTTTTAACTGAAGCCATTTGCAGTAAAGCTTTTTGCATGCGGTTCTCTAAAACTGCCCGCTAAACTTGTTTATAAACATGTAAATGAAGTTATTAAATTCACCGTATACACTGCATGTTGGTGTACGTGGTGGAGAGTAAGCGGGGTCAAACCCAGCTTCTCCCATTTTCTACCTCACCCTTCAAAACAAACGCTTGGTGAATTAATGCTTCGCACTAAAATATGCATACTGAATATATTTGGTCTGTCTGCAACGTTTAAAAGAGACAGGTAGGTTAGATTCCAGGCAGTTGTATTTATTTATATTAAATCTAGTTCTGGCGTCTTATGCTACAAAGTTGAGAGATAATTTGAGATGCTACAGCAACAAAGTTTACGAAAATTGTTAAAATATCTTAAAGGCTTTTCTAGAGGAACCTCAAACCGAACATTCGAGCCCCTCCCTGATAGGGAGTTGTTCGGATTGAGTTGGACTCGAGGGGCAATGGTTCCCGATACCCGTGGGAGATCGGGTAAGTCCTGACGGGGTTGAGGGAAGCCATTAAAATTCCCGCGTACTAGCCAGCAAAGCTAGTAGAAGGTGTGCTAGATCACCAGGCGGCCCCACCGAGGTCATATCGGTAGCCTTCCCATTTTGGAGTTTGCGCGCGTAAATGGCGTATCCACTTCCATCCCGTCTTGAGTCCACAGGACCAGATGGGAGGGAGCCTTGTTAGTCTCTAGGTCTTGCCCTATGGAAAGCCCCACGGAGGCGCCGGACGCCCTTTTGGGACATCTCGGTAACTCCCTGGTCAAAGGAGACCCGGGTTCTTGGTCCTACGGGTCCAGGACTAATGGGAGTAGATCCTCTGGCATGAATGAATTGAATATCGCCTAGATGTATTCAACTTTTGTATACTTATAAAGAAATGTGTAATGAAACTGTTTATGCATAGGTCTATATTGAATGACGCGAATCAGGTGGAAAACTAAGCGTTTGTCAGAAGAATCTGAGAGATGTCAAAAAAGCTGAAAATGGCACTTACCACATTGTATTTTTCTCTCTACGTTATCGGTTAACTGTCTTTATGGAAAACGGCGACAGTCCAACAACGCAGCCATATGGTCGCCCGGACTTACTTCCCAGCACTCTTATTGGTTATTGCCAAACAAATTGGCAACTAGGGTTTTCAAATAGCAAACAAAGAAGCGAGTAAGTTACGCTTTTGTGATGCTTTCAATCCACCTAACACCCTGGCTGCAGCAGTAATTAGGTAACACTGGTAGGTACGTTCAATATGTGCAGACAATTGATCCTCCGACGCTGCTGCACACAAGGTTATGTCACTATCAGCTATATATCACTGCAGTTTTCTGAAGACTCTGACATTTCACTATTCTGTCACCAACAATAACCGGGTACTCGTATAAAACGTTTCTCCTCACTTCTAAATGAAAACTTTTTGTAAAACAAACACGCGCTAGTTTCGCTATTTGCAATAAGTAACTCAGTATCCTCACTAACCGGCCAGGTTAAGTAATGACTAGTTCCCGGTGCTTCTGATTTCTCAATGGGCGAGGGCTTTGTAGACTCCAGGTATTGCCCCAAGGAAAGACCCCCGGAGTTTTCCATCGTTCCCGGGTGACAGAGGCCGAAGTCTTCGAACTTTCGGATTCACCTCACTGAACGTGGTCCACTTGGGGTCTAACGTAAAAAACGCTTCAGATTTGCCAACGAAAGATGGAGAGGGAAATACTGCACTTAACATTATGAGACAGGATATAAACCGAGACTATAAGAAAGAAGGCAGATAAGACTGACGCAGCTGCATGGGCGGAAGAGCTGAAATGGAGATGGGGAGGGCACGTCGCCAGAATGAATCCCGGCCGATGGACCCAAAGAACAACAATATGGGATCCCAGATTAGGACTAAGATCGATAGGGAGACCGAAGGCACGGTGGACAGACGAGTTTAGGAGGACAGCAGGAACACTATGGACGAGACAACCTAAGGACAGATAAACGTGGTGAAAACTGGAAAGAGCAGCCTAGTTTGCAACGGGTGTTAGTGTCAGTGCTAAGTTGAAGTGAGGTTCAAGGAGAAATAGGATCAATGTAAATTACAAAATTCTAGTTGCGAAAGAGGGAAATTAAGATGATAGAACACCAAATTTAGGAGAGTTCAAATTATAGAAGTATCACACATCCATCACCTTAAGCTCAGTGGAACTTAGGTTATAGAGCGTAGAATATAAAACAATCTAACGTAGATCCAAGTAAACGGTGATACCGACAAGCAAGCATAAGGCTCTTAGGAGTTACTACACTAATGAGCTCATAGCAGCAACTCCCTGCACTATCAGGAGGCTTTTGCCCTTTAGGGATAAATTGGCTATTTATTTATTTATTGGACTGTGAGAGGCGCGAGGTCCAAATATTTACAACCCTTACTGGTATAGGCTCTCCATTAGTTCCAAGGAATTCTTCACGTGCCAAATTGTTTGGCGATAGCCATAATTCCTCGGCTACTTTAATCTATCACGTTGCCCCTTCGTTCAATTCCATCGATCAATAAATTATAGCCCAACAGCATAATACAATTGGTTCCATAACGCCCCAACTGTGCCATATGGATTTAACTTGCATTTCGGCTCTATATACATCATCCACACGACAACCCCTACTGCTAACACTCCAAAGTTTCCACAGCAATTTATGTTGTGTCTTCCAACATACACGCGAATTACATTATCGGGGTTACTGAAAGCGTCCTCTCTCCTATACTTCCTGTATAGAGCTTCGTTAACATCAGCTACGCCTTTTGATTCCAACTTAAATCTAATTACGGTTTTCGAATGAAGGGTGAGGTTAACGAATCGAATTAACTTGAGGCAAATTTGCAACTTCTCGTAACATAGCAAGGAGCATTGTTCCGGCAAGGATTTTGCTTCAGAAGCAAGCAGACTAGTGAGGAAATACCACGCTGCATCACTACAGATCACCCCGCATATCATATCATCCACGAAGTAAATTGCTTCTAGAAAACTACTTCTTTCATTTTTAAATATGTTACAGACCCAGATATTAAGTTCTGGCATATTTTAACCCTCGTGTCTGAACGTTTTACACTTTTCTTAGCACAATATTATCAAACCAACTAGATTAGACTTTCTATAATATTTGTCAGAATTTTTATTTATTAATTAAAGCTATTAAAGTAATCCATTCTAGCGCTAAATCCACATTTTCCAGAAAGCTAGAACCTACCTAACTCCAGCCTTACATACACTGCAGAGGGCATCAGGTGGTCTGAACTTAGAGGATCTAGAGGTAAGAAAAATCGTACAGTACACCAATGCATTTATCTATTTACATATACACGACATGCTTTCGCATGTGAATCGCAGGCCACAAAAATTATAATCGATGTTGCCTTGTTATCGGAACACAGAAAAGAATTTCGCATCAGATCAGATGCATTTGTAATTCCTGCTAACAAAACGTAGTCCACGATCACAGCGTTAGCTTTCGAACTTGGTATAAAAATACTTGAAGACTTGTCATACAGCAACATTAAGAGGATTTACTTTAGAACCGTACATCTTGTTTAAAACGCCGTGAAATTTCATAGGTGCAAGAGAGAAGAAATGAGAAGTGGTGGAAAAGGAACTCGAGGACGAACTCACGTATACAATACACTGTAATGATTACACCTACAGCAGGTGGAACACTAATCTCCACTTATTTTGTTAAGCAAGTCAGCGGGTCAGTGTTACTGTGCATCCTAGCTCCAGGATTGGCGGAATATCACGTTTTACACAAGCTATACTGGATCTGCCTCCACAAAAATTGCAGCTCATTCGCAGTTTACAAGTTGAAATTAATTTTCTCTTAATCTTGCTGCAACTGCTTGTAGTATATTCTCTTCAGACATATGTCAATGGTTACTGAACACAGGCGCCCCATTATATAAAATATTTCTATATTTAAGGCAATGTGGTCGTGCACATTCATAAAATATCCTGAACTTTTTCCTCTGGCACATGGAGAAATGTATCTGCTGAGACATAGGGCTTTAGAATCTTTTCTTCAATGTGGTTCACTTCCTACCCTAACGAAGTCTGCAGGATGCATTTATGGTAAGTGGATGCACTTCATGGAAAAAATTTTAATCTTGCAGTTCACATAATTTCTATCACCATCATTGTTTTCCAATGTAAAACTACCGATATGAGCACATATAGATTGTCATATCTTAATGAATTTAAACGCACTCCTATGCGATACATTCAAAGAAGTTTATCTTCCCACTATCGAGTATTTATGTATCTCTTATGCAAGCTACTTTTACAACTTACATTCCTATCTTATTCAAAATAATATACACAAACGTTTGCAAAACTAGTCCCTTTTCACATTTCGTTTTAAATGCACCGGTGATACAAGGATGAAGCTCACTAAAATGAAAAGCGGGTCGTTATATGCTAGCTTTTAAATTTTATTCCTTCCTGCGTGGCATAAGAAACAAACTGTGCCTTACAGCTTATAAATGTTGAATATGATCACAAATATATTTCATGAATGCCACAAACGTTTGACAAGCATTGTTAGTTAACAAAGACTTCCCGTAGGGGAGGGAATCCGTCCCCTTCAGATGACGTGGTGCGGGCGCTGCGGACCCTTAGCACTCGTGGTACCTCTGACGATACTAGAGAAACCTCGGGCCGAACTGTCGAGCTCCTCCCGTCGGTGAGCTGTTCGAATTGGGTTGGACTCGAGGGGCAGTGTGTTCGACACCCACGGGGAATTGGGTACCTCCGGCCAGGCTACGGCCGCCCGGATGGTGTAGAAGGTTGCCTAATAAGTCCCGCGTACCGGCCTGCAGAGCTAGTAGAAGGTGTACTAGATCACCAGGCGGCCCCACCGAGGTTTTCGGTAGTCTTCCCTACGGGGTTGACGCGCGTAAGTGGCGTATCCACTTCCACCCGTCTTGACGTTCTGCTCAGCCGGGGGGGGGGGCTTTTTAGACTCCAGGCATTGCCCTATGGAAAGAGTACCGGAGTATCCATCGCTCCCGGGTAAAAGGAGGCCCGAGTCCTCGGTCGTACGGGTCCAAGACTAATGGGAGTAGAACCTCTGCACTTAACAGTTAACAAAGACTACATGCTGTTTTCTAAATGTTTGTCTACTTCTTATAATTCACAGCAGTAGGTACACACATTTTGTTAGCCACGCAAATTTTCTCAACTGTGTGATATTAATCTAATTCCTTATCATCTTTGAGAAAATCGAAAATAAGGAAGGATCTTGCACACGTCCTGTCCTGTCACACAACCTGATTTTTATCCTGTCTTATCTTTGGAAGATGCTCAACTTAATCGTCAGATTTTTTTTGAAGTACACTTGTCACAGACCACAGACAACAGGCACCTTTTTCTAAAAATGTTTTATTCAAGGGCTTCAAAACATGCGTTTTTGGCTAGACCTCAATGGCGAATTTTTTGGTGGAGTTCACTGCACCTTCATTCCACTTTAAGTAGTGCTGAAAATAGAAAAAATAAATACCTTTATACTTAATTTGTTTTAGATACGAGGTACTTGCACTATGCGAATACTAGCACTGCGTGGTAGACGGGTTTACGCTTGATACATACTGATTTCGCTCACTTTCTTCTCGGGCAGCCAGCCACGTGCAAAGATGATTAGATATCAACGTTTCGGGAGTGTGCATCTCTCCCATCATCAGGATATTTATAAAATGTTATAACCTCAAATGAAATACTGGATATAAGACAACTAGAAACAAAGACAAAACACTATCAAAATTCGCATTACTGAACAAAAGATTGTTTTCAGTAAATTAAATGCCAGGTCAGGAGATGGCGTGATTATAGAAAATTGTGTTTAAAAAACGTAACTACTTAACTTGATTATCCTGCTGTATTGATCTTTGCTTCTTAATTCTAAGGATTTCCATTTTTTAAGGTGGGTTTCCAAGAGGAGCTGAACTGAAATCCAGCATCACGATTAAGCGTGCTTCTTTCAGAGGAAATCGCCAAAGCCTCCTTAATTCTCCGCTCCCAGTAACTGTTGCATTTTGCCAAGATGGTCGTCTCCCGAAAATTTGCTCTATGGTCGTTATCAAAACAATGCTCTGCCAGCCCAGACTTCTCAGGTTGCATTAAACGAATGCTCCGTTCGTGTTCGATTATTCTAGTAGCGATGGTCCTTCCGGTTTGTCCTATATTTTCTATATAGGTTATAGCATTATATTTTCTATACTCACGCCATCTCCTGACCTGGCATTTAATTTACTGAAAACAGTCTTTTGTTCAGCCATGCGAAATTAATAGTGTTTTGTCTTTGTTTATAGTTGTGTTATATCCAGTATTTCATTTGTGGTTATAACATTTTATAAATATCCTGATGATGGGAGAGATGTACACTCCCGAAACGTCGATATCTAATCATCTTTTCAGTTGGCTGGCTGTCCGAGAAGAAAGTGAGCGTATTCGTCGCCAGGAAAGCTTCAGGTCCTAATTTACATACTGATTTGTTAACCGTAACTAACATCCACACAATATGAAAAAGGAATTTATGATACATCGTCACAGTACTCCATAAAGGAGATTGGACTCCTGAAAGACCGCAAGGGAAATGTCTAACGAAGACGTGAAAAAATAAACTAGGCTACCTATTCTAATCCCTGAGTAAGATCAAAGGGGTGTAATGAACTGCATATGCAAAGGCGCCGTACAACATCTAAAGTATTCTATAGCTTTACAAAGAAACAGCAATGAGATAAAATCGCCATCACAGACTAGAATCCAAGGCAGGAGCATGTGAATTGGAACCGATGCGGCAATGCCTGAAATTGAGAGGAAATGTTATTGCCTAACATTTTGGCTATATTTTAAATGTTTACGAGTCTTCACGCTACTGCACATCTACCGTTATCTATATATCCACAAAAACATTACAGTACGCCAGAGTTAAACCCTGGAGATAAATGTTGCAATTAAACAATGTCTCCATTGACCCAGTGCATGCGACACAATAAGGAACTGTCATACACACCATCACAGAACACCTACGAGTTTCCGAGGATAACAAACTGGCTTTCCTGGTTTGGATTCGTACAAGACAGTTGCCTTGGAACGATTCTTTTCCAAAGTTTTCCCTTGTCCTGAAAATCTAATGTTCCGGCTTCGGGCTGATAAATCACTTTCATAACAAATATCCATTTATCGTTTCTGTGTAACCTTCTGTTTAAAACCTGTGTTAAGCACTACTCTTCCCCAGGAAACACGTTTACTGCTTTGCTTCCAGTTTCTCCAAAAGACGTACACTTCGCTTTCAATCAGAAAATAATTTTAAACCGCGAGTGAAAACATTACCTTTAGGATGTCAAAGCAGCGATTTAGTAAACCTTTAACGTACGATGGATCTACATCATATATGCCAAGTTTTGATAAAGTCACTGTTTTCAATTTATGCAAATTGGTAGTCAACCACTCAACTTATTAATCTAAGAGGTGGATGTACAACTAACGAAAGCTGAACTACTAATGTTTAGTATTTAGTATTACTAATTTTTATATTTATAATTTATAGATATCAGTATCAACTGTGCGCCGTAGAAATGGAATAAACATTTTAGTTAATTGATGGAAATTAATCATTTCTTCACACTAGCCGAATATAGGCTAAGGTTTTTGATGGATAGAGTCAACATGAAAAATTCAATGCCATGGCCGGGATTTGAACCACGGATCTCTTGGTTTCCGTCCAGTCGCTCTAACCCACTGAGCTACCATGGTCAACGTGCTGTCCTGACATTAAATTCCCCATTTGACTCGTATATTTCCCCGGTGGACCACTAGGGGCTCATTTTTCATGCTGTTTCTATCCATGGAATTATCTTAAAATGCTGCCCTGTTATGTTCCAAACAAGACAAGTGTAAAGGTTTCAAAAAATGGAGGATTTAGAAAGAGGACCCATGATAAAATACTTCCATTTGAAAGGCTAAGGCTAATCAAAGAGGAAGTGTACATTGAAAGACTCTGCCCCTTCATATACAATGGTTAAAGGTGGGTTGTAGGGTTTAAAATGGGGCGTACGAGCACTAGTGATGAGCCTCGCTCTGGACGTCCTGTAAAAGTTACAACTCCAGACTTCATTGTTTAGTATCGGAAGACCACAGATTAAATTTGAGATAGCAGAGGCTGTAAACATATCAAAAGAACGTGCAAGTAATTTTTAAATAAAGTTTTGGGCTTTCACAAGGTCTATGCAAAATGAGTGTTGCGTTTGTTGACACCTGTTCAAAAGTGGCAAAGAAAAACTTTCTGTCAAGAATTTGCAGCTCTACCGTAAAATTTCCAGTGAATTTTTGAGACGGCTTTACCATAGATGAAACTTGGATACATCACTACACTCCAGAAAGTAAATCACAGTCAAAAGCCACAGGATTGCGCTAGGTGAAAAAAACTTCAAAAAAAGGCAAAGTCAATTTTGTCAGCTAACAAGGCTATGTTTTCGCCAGATCTAACACCCGAACCTCAAAAATTTCTTGCAGAACGAAGATTTCACAGCAACGAGGAGGTCATTGATGAGGTAAACAGTTATTTTGAATACCATGATAAATGGCACTACAGGGATGGTTTAATTAAATTAGAACACCGATATGACAAATGTATTAGCCTTTCTGCAGATTATATTCACAAATAAAGAAAAACATTTTTAAATGTCTCTTTTTATTACGAGGTCCGGGACTTATCAGCCGACCCTCGTACTACTAACATGAATCAGGAAGAATGCAAGTTTTAAGAGCGATTTGTAGAATGCTCAATACATGAAGTCATGTGAGTGCACAGATCAGATCTTTCGGCCAAGCAAAGAGAACGGAATTCAAAGTCATCGCGCAGCGACAAGCTTTTCAAAATTTGACTATCTTAAAGCCTATCTATATCCATATTGTCCTTGTATCTATAGAAAAAATAGCAATAAGAATTTTTGCAACATGAAGTAGATATAGGAATAAGCGTTTATGAGGGTAGTTTCTTGAACAGTAGAAAAGTCTGCAGAATTCAAAACATCAGATTCTGTTAATTTCTTTCAAATGTTCAGTAGGTATGTATTTTCTGCCGGTTAATGAAGAGATTTAAAAAGGGTTTTAATATCAAGAGTTTTTTTACTTATGATTTTAGTAATATGTTTTATGATTTATTTTTAGGATATTAGAAGTGTCACATATTTTAAGATGTTTAAACATTTTAAAATAAATTTTAACGCTACACATGCAGTGCATTATTTTACTGTATAGAACTATTGGTGCACAAATTAAATGCACTTCAACTGAGACTGGATTTTCATTTTTTTTTATAATTATCTTATAGAAAAGTTCGGTAAACAAATCTGCGACAAAATTTCGGCTAATATGTTGACATTTTTATATATAACGATTTCAGTACCGAGTATCCTCAAGCTCAAAATATTTTTAAGCCGTTCGTATCAGAGATGCCGTTTTTAATTCTGAAATATTCCAAAGATTCCTTTTTTCTTCCTTGGTTTTTCTTCTCTTTTTTAATCTAACTAGCGTATTTACTTTTATATCCTCACCGTTTCATACACGACAGTATAGCGAAACTACCTGAGTGTTTCACAATCTGCAGGCCACAGTAACATCTATATAAATGTTTTACAGGAAAAATGAAAGGAATAAGTAATGGCTGGTTTGATGAGGACTGCGGTAGAGCAAGAAGTAAAGTGTTTAAAAACCTCGCTTGTTGGAGAAGAACGGGGGAGGGTAGAGATAGGATGATTATGGTAATAAGCAGAAAAGCGTACAAAAAATTATAAGAACAAAAAAAGAACGAGTGGCAGGATAATATTAGAAAGAAAATGAAGGATGCCATACAACTAAAAGATAATAAAATATGGAGTATGGTGAGTGAAATGAATAAACAGAAGGGGTGAAAAATGAGATAATATCGCAGGAATGGCTGAACTACTTTAGAGACCTAGTTGCAGAAAGGGAGTGGATAAATAGAGATAATATACAGTTGGGCAAACTGAGGATAGACGATAACATATTAGACAGAGAAATTACTCAAACGGAAGTTTTTCAACAAATAAGAAGCTTAAAGTGCGGTAAAGCACTGCACATGGATGGAATCCCAGGGGAGTTTTGGAAGAGACATGGGGAAACACAAAGAGGATTACAGAATATAACTAATTTATTTAATAAGATGAAAGATAGTAGGAAATTACCTGACTGCTGGAACACAAGTGTGATTGTACCAATATTTAAAGGAAAGGGGAGTGTGAATAGCCCAGAGAATTACAGGGGGATAAGCTTACTATCTATAATTGAGAAAATGTATACCAGTATACTAGCGGACAGACTAATGGATTGGACGGAAAGAGAAAATAAAATATCAGAATTTCAAGCTGGATTTAGGAGAAAAAGACAAACTACAGATAAAGTATTTATAATCAATACGTTAATTGATAAATACTTCAGCAGGTAAAGGGGCAGACTGTAGCGAGATGGTTCCACTTAACATGTGAGGCTGGCATTCAATAGGTCCGGATTCAAATCCTCTTGGACTAGGTTTTCCCAGGTTTCCCTTAGTTCTCATACGACAAATGCCGGGAAGGTACCCTAAATTTACACCTCGAACACTTTGTTCCCAAAATTCCTTTCCTAATATAATTTCACTGCATGCGTCAACAGTGGTGCCATATGTAGTACAACTTCTTCCACTTAGTTTTTCTTTCGTGTGATTTTAGTACTCCTAAAGAGGACGGTTACACGTTTTCAGTCGCCCACGTGCTCAGGCCCCGGAAGTCCTTGACCAACCCAACATCGACGGTCAACGAAGTCCTCCAGAGCAACATTGCTACCAACTGACTCAGCACAAGTATTTCTGTTGTTTGTTTTCTCGTGTACACACCGCACAGGTGAGACAACCAACAATGTTTATTCTGCCACAAGAAGGAGAGAGAAAAAAGTGCGCCTTGTCAAACAAGTACTGTCACCAATGTAGATAAATCAAGCTTTGCTTCAGTGTCGCATCCTTTTATGATTTGTGCTATGCAAGAAGAAAAGGAGTATGCGCTATAAATTTATGCTGCAACACTTCCATAACTCCGTACCAAATAACGAACGAAATGAGATATGAGTTTTCGGATTATGTATGTATTATAAAACTCATTTTTCTAAAATATGCGCGTACAAAATCTAAATTGGACACTATCACTAGTAGGATTATTTCAAGAAATTCATTCTTGCCAACTTCATGAAGTGAAAACCTTTAAAAATTTCCCCCACTCTTCAAAGTGATAACATGAAACTTTGAATAGGAACGTAAGATGTTTAATCCAATAAATGTGAAAACACTGCATATAAAATAACACTTTTTGAAGACCTGACAGTATTAATTCTTAATGTCATCCTGCAGAAAGTCTTCCTGGTAGACAAATATCAATGGAAGCAAAGAGCACCACCCCTAAACTATATGCAGATTTCCAGTCCATCTTTTAAATTTAGTAATATGAAATGTAAAGGAAATGTTACGAAAACAAGAATCATCCCTTGCAGCAATAGAATGCGAAATTACAAACAATTTATGAGGTAGATGAAATTATAGTTCATGACTTCCACTACTGAACATTCACTCTCATTTACTAGAGGTGTAATCACAGTTTAAACTCGCAGGTTACCATTCCTTTCAGCCCAGTGAAGGGAGACTATAATGAAAACACAAAGATGAGTTTTAGTATATCACTGAAGTATACCAACGGTACAACTGACGTTACAGAACTCTCATCCGTGGTGAAAATCTGTAACACATTTTCTAACACAAAGCCCTAAAAATGCCTCCTTTGCCATGAAGTCGTAAAAAAGCCTCCGCTCCTATAAACTTTGCGGAAAACTTATCAGTTCTCATGTATGGAAATTAATTAAATTCTGTAATTACTAAACAAAATGGTGAGGATGGTACCAGACACAGTTATTCCAAAAATCACTTGTGTTCACTCTTAACGTAATACATTCCGAGGAATATCTCAAACAATGATATGCTCATAGAATCCATATATACTGTAGTATTCATATAAACAAGAGCTATTATAACCAAGTTAATATTGTTAATATTGTTCATAATACACTCTTACTTAGGAATGCTTCAAATTCAGCAATAAATGCTTAGTTACAATAAGAGAATCCCGCATTCAAAATTTTATTGGCTAGAAAAGAAAAGAGCGGCAACAAGAAGCCAATTTTCATGCATGCCCGATAAACTATGCTTAAGAAATGTCTAAAACTTAACTAAAATACAAAACGGCTATAGAAGACAGACAGCCAGGAGATCTTTTGGTAGTTTTGATTCAAAAACTTCATTAGGCATTTATTTATACAGGGATAAAAAAAAAAGCCGTGGAAAAGAGAAAATGTAGATACCTGTGACAGAACGGCAAGAGATGGATTTGCGTGTGCCGGATCAGGGATGGTGATGTTAAACATTTTAGGGCAAAGAGAAAACCGAGTAAAAGTACCCATTGTGTAATAGGTCATTTAATAAATATTGTAACTTAATGCTAGAATTTCAAGGAACAAAGAACACGAGAACAAAATTACAAATTACGTAATTTAGGTCCTCCAACGTTAAGTCATATCGGACGATGAATGCAATGGATGAAATGATGCTCAAATGAGTCCGGGGTCCATAGAGCTTAGAGTTACCTGACATTCGTCTAACAGGATACGGGAAAAACCCGGAAAAACCCTTATTCAGGTAACTCACCCTGACCGAGATTCGAACTCGGGACCTCTTGAACGTGAGGCAGACATGCTACCACCACGCTACCAAGGCGGGCAAACGGTCTAGTTTACCAAATGATATAGGTAGAAAGATGTTGAGTCTAAAACAAAGGAAAATTTAATAGAAACGGGAAAATATTTAGGTTTTGTTAGAACTAGTAGATGGTTGAGGAAAATGAGAAATTAGGAGAGGGAAGAAAGCTTAAGATAGTGAAAGAAACAGTAAACAGGACCAAATAGGGAAGGCTGGAAAATGATATGAAAAGGGTTGTAGGTGGGATTTAATAGTTAAGTTGTATAAAACGGTATTTAATTTGGGCGAGTGGTGAAGTATAAACAAAAGCAACTATGATGCTAAACATGTTAGGTAATTTTGTTTAGGCATAAGAATTAATTGTGATATTTAGCCTCTAGAATGGAAAAAAAGGGAAATAGTAACCAGGGTCCAATATATGGGCCCTATGAGGATCAAAAACCCAGGAAAGATTTAAAATATAATAAGAATATAATTTAAAGCTTAACAGTTGTTTGTATAAAGAGTAGTAAATTGCTACTGTATAAATGTGTATTCATTAAGTGAAAATAAGTATATACAAAGAGGCTAACGCTAGACTGAATTTATTACGATAATAGGTACCTACATTTTAATAGCTATGAAAATACCTTAAGCATATAAGTATTCCTTAATCCAAATAGTTACAGCCATTAAAAAGAAAAATCATGGAAAACATTTTTCAGTATGAAGAGTTTGAGATACGGAGACTATGCTACAATGTTCATATCGCATCTTTGGGAAAAGCTGAACTTGAAATACGCATTCATTAGACTTCTCTCTTTCTCTAACTAGCTAACAAATTCAATCTACTATTACAGTAGTCTGGAGAGTAAAAGTTCCAGCACCACATTGGCGAAGATCTATTTTTTTTATATTAAAAATGGTTTAATTTACGTATGCTGGCATTTTTCAAGAATTTGATTTCACTTCTTTTTATATTGCTTCTTTCGAAAATATCACTAATATGTCCATCCTAATTATAAATTTACAAAATTATTTCACATGCACTTAGTACATCACACTTTTCTGCTAAAATACCCCAAGTTGCAGTCAAATGGGTAATTGACTTGGGGGAAGGGACGACGATATCAGGAATGACCAGCACTTTTACTAAACTGTCTCATTATTGCCTCAATTTCTTTCGGCTTCACAAAAGTAGAGGTTTAAAGAACTGTGACTTTGTGGGCTCGTGGAATTAAAAGTCCAATTTGCCGAAATTCTAAATGTTCTCTATTTGCGTAGAAACACACTGCGTAGCAGCAGAATTACATCACATATCACAATCTACAGCACCAAGGTCGATGGCAATAACAAACAGCGTTCAGCTCTCGTTACAACATCCACAACACTTTACAGCTGTTTTCTGCTTACTCACAACTCTTGTTTTACAACTGTCCGCTGGCGTGTCACAATCGCTTATATATCTCATTCATAAATTCGAGAGGTTTCGAGTACAAATAAGAAACCAACTTTTCTCTGTCAATCACGATATCACTAGAACCTTCCAAACGTGAAATCCTATCTGTGCCAGCAAGTCCTTTACCTCAGTTATCTTTATTTGCCGCCTCTTTGTGAACACTAGCCACGCTATCGTTAACTGCTTATGCAAGTTCTTTATTACCCTAAAACACTATCCGCCGTCTGTTATCTATTTGCACCGAAACTTTAATACCCGTTGCCGCGATAGTATATTTCATTTCCAGAAACTGTTCAACTAAATATACTGTAATTTTTTAACAAAAACAATTGTTTGAAATGTGTTCCGACAAGCAATTAACTAATTTTCAAAGTATATACTATTAGATTCTCTGGTCTTGAGCTATCGTTCAGCGAGGTTTATCATCTCACGATTGTATCAGTCTGATTTTTGATGCGAAGAATTCGGTAAACATGCATTTGCAGTGTTGTCAACATTTCTTCCACGTAGGGAATGGACCATGGATCAAAACAGATGGTAATCTGATGGTGCACATCATCTAACGGAAGTTAACTGTGTATGTCCTCTTACTACACTAGGTAGGTGCTTAACCTTTTATTTCAAGTCCAGCAATATCCAATGACACTAATCCCCCCTCCTCCTTTTTAGTCGGCCTAAGTGGCTCAGTTGGTTAACTGCTAGCCTACTGATCTCACAGTCGCATGTTAAAACCCAGTCAACAATGCGGGTTTCAATGGTACTTTAAAGCGACTGCCCTATGTCAGTAGATAATAGGAATGTGAAATAACTGCGGGATCAAATTCCAACACGCCAGAGGTGGCGATTTGATCCTGGCAATTGACAGCTTTGTTTACAAACAAAATAATCAAATAATTAATGAAGGTAATCCCTCAAGCCCGAACTACATTTTACATGGAAAGGTTTACATGGCTCTGTCAAAATTAACTTGCGAGTTACCTAACTCCATAGACCATAAAATTATTATCCTTCATTTTCTGAGAGTAAGGCATAAATTCTTCTTCATTACGGATTAAATTTTGACTTTATATAACTGGTAAACCATACGAAAACAAAACCGCGGATGTTCTTAAAATTTAAAACGTTTCCAATGTCTGTGCTTGACTATTTCTTAGATATTTGTTGCATTTTGTTTGAATGTTCCAATATTTTAACTTTTAATGTGTTCAAGGCATCTTTCCTTTGTTTCTGGTAGTAATGCAAATAATAGAACATCAACTTCAGCATATACTGAACCACATTTTACAATCGCTCAGCCTCCCCTGCATCCCAGTCGTATCTGCAACGAAATGTGAAATGCAACACTTTCTGTAAGGATTTATTCCATTATCTACACCACACCGAAAAATGTTTTAAGAAGAGTTTGTATAATAGATAATAAACGACAGTGGGAAGAAGCCAACTGAATGTATAGTCGCACTGCTCGAACAGTTACCATGGATTTATGGTTGGTAATAGATACCCCTCAGATAACGCACTGATTATTCTTGAAAAAGTGAGAGGGGAACTGCCGCAGTTCTCGGATCTAAGCTAAGCACCAATGGACGCAATACTTCAGCCAATGGAATTCTCAGGAATCACAAATGACAGATGTATGTTCACTCCACGTGGAATAATCAGTGCGTTATCTGAGAGGCATCATCCATGGTAACCGTTCGAGCAGCGCGACTATTACTCATTAGGACAGTTTTCCTGAGCAAGAATTACAGGAGTACGGATTTATTTCTCTTAAAGGCCATGTGATTGTTCCTCTTCCAGATCTAAAGATAACAAAGAACAACAATAAACTAAACTCTGGCATTTACAGAAAATCAACCTATAGTGATAAATTCTATGAAAACAAACTGCTAAACCTTTTTCACACAAATTTGCTGTGTTAATTTACAGGTTAATAAATATACCCCTAAATATAGAGGAATTTAACAGAGAATACAAACACATTATTAATAGTTTTAATCAATGGGTTTGTACAGATTTTATGCATACAAAGATTGAAAAATTTAAATATAAAAAATGTATACGTATTATGTTTATGAGAACTACTAGTGGTGTAAGGGAAAAAAAACACGTGTCAGTTGGAGAATTTAATATTATGATGGCAGGTTGGCCACAGTAGCTCAATGCTTAAGAGCAGCCGGACGGAGACAGGAAGATCCGTGGTTCAAATCCCAGCTATGGCATTGAAATTTTCAGTCTGACTCTAGCCTTTCATAGTGCTTCCTACACACGATTAGTATGAAAGAACAATTAATTTCGAAATAGTAATTCTTTCACACTAGCCGTGTATAGGCCAATGTTTGGAAAGGTAGGCAGACTGGAAATTTCAATGCCATAGCCGGAATTTGAAACACGGTTCTCCCGGTCCCCGTGGTTCAATTCCCGGCTATGGCATTGAATTTTTCAGTCTGACTCTACCTTTCCAAAACTTGCCACTTAATATGAAACCATTTTTAACAAAACTTTGCTATGTAGTAGGTACGGTATATAAGGAAATTTGAAACGATTTCATAAATAGTGATACTAAAAGCTTCACGTGACATAATTCATTCAAATTCTACACTGATGGCAGGCATATAGTAAAGCACGCACGCTTCCGTAGGCCCTCATCCGGAACCTCGCCCTTATTTCCTTATCTCCTTACACGCAGCGATAACAGCTCACAGGAAGTTACCTCCGTTTTATCTAGCTCTCTCTCTGAAGTGCAAATCCTTGGGGAGTGCATTCTAACAAGCTGCTACACGCTATCCAAATAGCTTGGGAACGTTCATGACAGTAAGATGTATTATTATGCTCGCTACAGGTTAACATGCGCCTATGAAAGCCTATGTCGCAAAAACAAGTGTCCATGCGCTCCACACGAGAACATTTACTTCTTAGAACACCAGCGAACAATAAATAAAATGTCATGAGATAACTTAACGGGACTCATCAAGTCAAAAAGTTAAACATATATGGTTAGTTCTGCTTAATTTGGTGATTGTTTAACTAAAATAATCAAATATTTACTATTTTAAATATATTTTCAAATATATTACTGTATTTAGGTATCAGAGTAATTTCGCAACATTTCACGAAAAAATACATTATGTCAAGAAGTATTTAATTGTTCGGTTTGTTTTGCAAGCAAAATGATTCATATGTTGGCTAAACTGGATATCTAATATTGCTACAGCCTATAGCAGTAAAGCAGTTTGAATTAGGAAACGAGGTTTAGTTTTTTGGTATTTTCTGTGTATTTGTACATTTTGGTGCTTTTCACAGCACAGCACGGAGGTGTCGTTGAAGGTGAACCCTGCTCCATGGAACAGCGGCCTTCGACTTGTTGCCATCCCAGGACACTGTCCCTTGTTGGCATTATGTGAGGATTAAGTCATCGGGCGGTGGATAGGTGGTTGGTTTTTGTTCTGTTTTTTTTTATGTATGTTTAGAAAGAGAAGAAATAGAAAGATAGAAACGGTATGTAATGGAGATGTTAATATTTATGGTAGGCCTAGGGAA
Source organism: Mantis religiosa (assembly GCA_030765055.1). Lineage (NCBI taxonomy): Eukaryota > Metazoa > Arthropoda > Insecta > Mantodea > Mantidae > Mantis > Mantis religiosa. The sequence goes on from CM060956.1 coordinate 71,386,050, forward strand.
ATTCTTGGGTGTTTGTAGATAGCCCCGGGGTCTATATTATATTCCCCGAGACCCCTGATAAGGTGGTTCAAACTAGATGGTAGGTCAGAATAGAACTTGTGTGAAAGATTTACGATGTAGTTGGTGAGAGTGGGAAATGAGAGGTCGTGGTGTATGTTGATGTTGGGGATATACCAATCAGCACCTGTAGCAATTCTGAGGTACCGGTTTTGCAGGACCTGGAGTTAAAGTGTGGGTGCTGTAGCCCCCCAGACTTGACATGCGTAAGTTATAGCCGGTCTCTATTTGTTAGTATATGAGAATCTTATTCCTGAGACTCATAGGTGACTTTTTGTTATAAAGCGGGTATAGCATACCCCTACGTTTAAACTTTGGAGGCAACGGATAGAAGTGTGCCTTCCACGTGAGACGCATGTCAAGTTGGACTCCTAGATATTGGGCCTGATTGCTCCAGGGAATGTCTTCTTCTGCTAGATGGAGTACTGGAAGTCTTGGATTTGGCGACGGGTGAAGGTAACCGCCTTTTACTTTGTGGCGTTTATGCGTAGTCGCCATGTGAGGAACGAGGCGGAAATCATGTCAGCATAGCGCTGAAGACGTACAGCCGTGAAGTGTTGACAAGAGGCCGTGGTGATTGCTGTGTCATCAGCAAACAGGTAGATGTTGCAGCTCCAGATAGTAGGACGGGTGTTGATGTAAGTTAAGAAAAGCAGGGGGCCAAGTACACTACCTTGGGGCACCCCTGCGTTACTTACCACTATGACTAAACCTAAGAGCATTTTAACAAAAGAAAGTACAAGGATAGGAAAACAAATGCAACAACGGTGCAAACTTAAGGTAATGTGGAACTAAGTGACAGTGACTATGTGGTTATAAATAATTCTGCAGGCTCGAGTATTGCTAATCCTCCAAGTGTTTCCAAGAAAAAAGCTAAGAAAAACCGGCAGGTTCAGTGAAAGTACCGAATGTGAAACAAACAAATATGATAATTAAATTTAATTAAATTTAACATTTTGTACTCTGAAGGATTTGAGTAGTTCTTTTCTATGCTTAAGCAAGTTCTGTAGATGGTTTTACTTTAAAAGCGAATTACTCAAAGCAACATTTTTCAACATAAATTACCCGTTTTCTATGAAACTACAAGGTGTATCTGCATAAAACTTTTACCACAACTAATCCCATGATCGTGTGGAATTGATTTGGCTGAAATTGCTCAAGCAGTTTCCTTTTTAAAAAATAAAATATCAGAAAGTGTATTGCTAATTTTAGAGGTTTACAGAAAAAAAAAACTAATTTTTTCAAATCAATATTTTAACATTAAAAGAATCGGTGTACTCAGAAGGGATGAATCAACATCAGGTAAAACTTCCACATTTCTATGTCAAGTAGTTTCAGAGAAAAAAGGGCATCAACATAGCTAATTTAATATTAGCAAGAGAGGGCTTGACGAGTCCCTTTAACAGAATAAACAAAACAGGGGAGATATTGCAATACTGTGTGACTCCACATGGAGTTAACAACTGCTTGTCATTCCTGATTTCTTTTACTTCTTTGGCTGAAATAGCACTCATTGGTGCACTCTAAAACATCAGTGACTTTCGAACACAATGTACCAAGTGTGTGTTACCTAAGAGGCTTCTAGTGATCAAAGACAAAGCGCGTATTAACCATTGGATTGGCACAAAATGCCACTTACAATTTAAGGACTTACTTCCAAATAATATTAGCGATTTTCCTTATGGCCAGAAATTTCAACTGCACCTTAAAAGCCATAACCGATGAAAACTAATGATTAATAATAACCGAAACTACTGACACTGCACTAAGAACGTGTATATAGTCACGGTGGCACGGCAGTGCATTAAAAGGGTAAGAGGTAATTTTTTTAAATTGCTTGTACACTTCGAATGCAGTCATTCTTACTATTTGCCTGGCTTAGGAACAGAAAACCACAAAAGCTGAAGTGACAACTTATCAATCTTGTTTCAATTAACGTCCTCCGACGTAAGTCATATCAAAATCTTGTCAATTTGCAACATTATTATAATACTAGTCTATAGATCCATGCCACTTCACGCCCGCCTCGGTGGCGTAGATGGTAGTATGTCTGCCTCACGTTCAAGAGGTCCCGAGTGTAGCCTTTTCCTCCCCCGCTGCGTCTGCTGATACTCTGTCTCGGGTATCAGCCACTCTGGATGTGACCTTAGCAGCCTGGATCCCGGTGATCTGGTCGCCTAGTAGATTGCTGTATGAGTTGACTATTCTTTGCCCTGGCTAGTCATTAGGGCTGAGACCAAGCTTTCTACAGGGTATGCGTGAGATAGGTTGACGAAATAAAAACAACACAGTTCATAGGATCAGCTTTACTATTCAGTTTGTTTCGTCCTCACAGTTCACCAGGAGTTGCCGCCGCGTTCGGATCGAATTACTCTAGATTTCCACTATCACGTTAAAACTATACTGAATTGCTGAAATCTATCGCGATGGAATAAATTACTAACACTGTTTTGAAAGTATACTTCGCCGCTTAATTCACTGCTGGGAGATCTTGTTCACTTAATAAGATTCTCATTACTGATTGTACTTCTCGGCGCAATCCGACGTTTGTGTCCCCGGCAGACAAAACACGTCTACACGGTATCACGTCTCAGACTAGAAGACCGACGCTAAAACCTAATATTCCTTACCAAAACAGATATAGCCTCGCCTCCAGCTGGATTTCTCTGAAAAACTCTAGTTGGCGAGCTACAACCACGTGGACATTTCCCCGAAATACTGGTTTGGGCCAGGTTTGGACCGGTCTACTAATGACCCAGGTAGCGACCCAACCCGTGACCACAGCCTTTCGACGTAACATTTTCATCCATATAGACCAGCAACTTGATTATATAGCTCTGGGTTAAAATAATTATTCGCATTCTAGTAATTGAATTTAAATGCTGTTGCTTCGTTTCATGAACTTATCCATCTGTAATATTCATTATCTTAAATTCTTTCACCTTACTTCCTCATTATAATTTAATTATCATTTTATTCATTGTTAAAATCGTATTCAATCATACGGCTGATAAATACGGCATCACGAGTTCGAATCTCGGTCAGGGTGAATTACCTGGATAAGGTTTTTCCCGGGGTTTTCCCTTATCCTGAAAGACGAATGTCGGGTAACTCTAAGCTCTATGGACCCTGGGCTCATTTGAGCATCATTTCACCCATTCCATTCATCGTCCAATATGACTTAACGTTGGAGGACGTAAATTACAAATTAAAAAAATGCCACTTCGCCACTTAATATATTGTGAGTGTTCATTCCAGGCAGTACTAGTAAGCGATGAGGCTAGGACAGGCCCTAAACGGCCAGTTAATACCCGTCCCGGCCATCTTTAGGATACATGCCAATCAAAGTATCAATACTTCTTACACAAAGAATAGTATTACTCGACAGAGCGTTGATGCGTATCAACCTTCAGGTGACTAGCGCTGTGATCATCTTTTATTAGGTCTTATCTAGTCGATTAGAAGAGTAATATTAGTAAGTTGATGTACAGTAAGTTACGAAACACAAATAGGGCGATTGGAAGCTGCGTGTGTCTATATGATGTTTCCTCACGCCTACCGATGTGTCACACACTGCTGACCAGAAGATATGATTATATCTGAACAGACTATACATACACTGGACTCACTTCACGTAAACATCTGTGTTGCGAATTTTTTTCCCCGATACGCTTTCTCGCTTTGCCATGTAGTCTATCTTGAAAAGTGAGAAATTAGCCACTTACTACTTTGCAATATGCAAGTTAGCGGACAATTCGTCATTTGTAATTCGTCATTTTCCACTTGCTCATACTTAAAATGAATCACTGCCTTCTAGTGCTGTATTGCCAGCAGTACGGTAGACGATTAAAACAGAAGCCTGCTTTCTGATGGGGAAAATTAAAAACTCTTAAATACAGAATACTGTGTGATATTTTCTTTAACACAAATAAAGCAGTTTTTATTTACTAGTAGACATTTCCTATAACGCTGTTAGAAGACGATATCGAAATGAAATATATTGGAAGAGTGCTCCTGATCTGCACATAAATATAGAACTAGCAGTGATTTAACCCCGTAAGAATTAAAAAGGAGGGAAAATAATGAAATAGAATAAAATAAAATGGCAAGGAAAGTAAACGCCTTTGTGGATGTGAAGTCATAAATGGTTTATTCTGCTTGTCAAGCATTTTGTTTGGTGGTGTTACTACTGGTCAGCGAAAAGAAGTGGTGATTTAGTTCACGCAGGTGGAAGCATTAAAGTATCTACCGAGTACCTTAAGTGATATGCTGCTCGATAACCTATTTACAAGCTTATACTATCTTAATGCTTGAAAAGTCGACAAGGCTTCCGAGTCCGACGTACGTGATTAGTTCCGCGTTGGCACTGAAGGTTGACACTTAGTGCCAGGCGATGTGCAGTAATAAAAAACCACTGTCTGCACATCACAAGAAGGCAAGGCTGAGGAATGTGTAACGTATTCACGTTTGCTGTCGCCTTCCGGATATGATAAGGCTGCTAGGTTGACAGAGTTGTCACATAACTCACGCATGCATAATACCTATCACTACAGTTACTGAAACGAGAATTAGATCTGGCAGCTTGAGTGACTCACATGAAGTCATGCACTCATTTCTTGAAAATAGATCCACTAACAGAGCAGATAAACAGTTCAAACCGCTCTCCCCTTCATTCCCTGCTAGCCTTCTTGTACTGGGCAGACAGTAACTGTGGCGGCAGTGTACAAATTACTCTTTACATCTGAGTACCATTTCAACCATTTCTTCCATTCACCGTCAGATATTCCCCATCCGGTTCTTAAAGCATCTTAATTCTCTCTTTAAGAATCCCTGAAGACATTCTGGCACTACTATTGCATTCATATTTCAGCCGGCACTGCAGCTGTGTATAGCTAGAAACTAAAGAAGAATCGAAATAAATGTATGTTTAATAATACTTGAGTATATTAGAACATCCTTTTAAATACTACACTTTACAATTTCTTCTGTGGGGAATATTTGCAATAAAAGTCGCACAATTGCAATAAAAGTATTCTCAAAGTATGTGCATACGCATTTAAATGGCAAAACCTTGCAATCACGAACTTCAGGATCTGATTTTATCCATATTGTTATGAATATTTTCCACAGAAATGCTCTGAAAAAGGAATGTACACGTTTTGCATCAATGGTAATAAAATGACTAACAACAATTTATAAGCTAGAATCCAACCAAATAACTAATCCAGCCATTTGTGTGGAAAATACAGGATTATTGCGAACAGAAGCCCGCAAAGGTAAGTTAATCCACGGAGAGAAACGTTTGCAGGCAGGGGATTACTGTCAACTCTGTGTCAAATCAATTTCGGAATAAACTGGTTCCTCTCTTTTCAACGTAGAAGAGAATAGCTCCAATTGAAATTCAATATACAAAGTCAATAAAACCGAGTTATCTGTAACTGGTATGGCGATACAAACGTGCCAGAATACACTCGCTCATTTCACTACGCTAAGGGAGCAACAACTCAAAGGTTGAATGGGATGCATTATTGTTACCAAATGAGTTTATTCATACCGAGTTTCAAATTCCATGAATGCCTCATTTTAGCTATACGGGGTGTAAATATCAAAGTGTCACTACATTGTGTAGGACGTCACTTGACTAGACGCTAAGCCCCGAATTAAACCGACCTGGTACTCCCACAAAACCACCTGGTACTCCCACAGAACCGCTATAACTCCTAGGGCGGAGTTGCATGGCGTTTAGTATGAACATCGGACACTTTACTTAGCAATAGAGGGCGATCTCACTGTGTTGTGTTTGGTTGATATCGAAGTTCCATGAAAGCTCTTAGTGAGGTACACTTAAAATGTATTTTGGTTGTTTACTTGCGGCCAAAGTATAAACTATCCCTGTTGTGCATGGGAGTAAAGGTTACTGAATGTGAACACGATAACATCATCACCGAAGACATTCCTACTCCTAGATGCCGCTAAGTCGATCACAGTTGGAGGAGGACGCAACTGTTTGTTGACGAAACATGTCACGAAGGAGTTAAAAAGCAAGGCAAGATTGAGCAAGATAGCCCTACAATAACACGCGAGGCTTGTATTTGGGATATCCGGGATCGATTCCTGGTGGTCGCCCACTCTAAACACTCATTGGTTTTTCGATGGTTTTTCATTGGTTGGCAAGGCGAATGCTGAAGTGCGACTTCTACGATGGCTCTCTTTTCTCCCATTTCATTTCCTTGTTTCATGTTACAGGATGACTCCCAGGCTGTGTCGGTCGTCGGGAGCAGATGGCGCAGAGGCTTGCAATTTGGAACTTCTGGGCTCTACCAGAGTGGCGATTTGAGCCTTCACTGCCAGTCAAGCTTTGCGCGTATCCTGTTGAAGGAGACCTCTAAGCCATCCTTCGGCGATATAGGCGGGTCGCCGCCGAGCGCCTCCCAGGCAGGCGGTTAAACCAGCAACTGTCTGTTTAGTTAACTCATGTGCACGTCGGCCGCTGCCTTTGACGAACCCTTATATATACAGCTACAGCCAAGCTACAGTTCTACTGGATTCCATAATAACCCTTAACTTATTCAAAGTGCGGTATTTGAAACCCAGCTCCTTTAGGAGACCGCGCAAAGTGCAGTGCCCATAAAGAAAGTCACAAATTTCTTGCAAATGTGCAACCAATTCGTCTAAGGTGGGCGCTCTCCCTTTTGCATAGAATTTATACATTTCTCGACGAATTAAACCGTATGTGAAATTATCTACTTTAGAGAAACGTTTCCTTTTGTTTTCACACTTGATCGGCGTCTTTGGTATTCCTTTCGTCACAATTTATCTTACTGTATTTCTGTGAATACCCAGAATTTATCATCAGGTTCATTACATGACCCCTAACCATGATTTTTTTAGCACATATTTATGTGTGTTCATAAAAAGCGCTTGAATTTGCTTAGAAACAGTTCCCGTTATAACTTTTTTGAGGCTTTTCCAGTAACATAATTCGGCCCAGTTACTCACGATATTGTCATCACTTTGATTATTTTCACTTGACTGAAAGTTATCTTCTACTTCATTTGCATTTAACACTGCATTTCCCTCCCATGGTCTCCACATAGTGACACAACGAATTTCTGCACGTAATGAAACAGATCATATGGAAGTTGGAACTTTGGCAACTCCATGTGGAGTAGACATGCGACTGTCACTTCGAGAAAATCAGGGTTGCTATTGGTCCTCAACGACAGGTTCCATTTCTGAAGTGTGGAGATAGATTTATGACGGCCGTTAGTGGGCGGGAGGTTGAGTTCCCTTTGAGGGGCAAACTGCACTCGCGTTCACTAGACTGACTAACTCGGCGTATCTCTGCAGTTTATGTCGTCCGCTCCTGCTGCTCATACGGTTCCTGCATCTCACCCGTTTCTCAGTGTGAACGCACATGGATACAATTGCGACTCGAGGAGCTAGGTGACTCTTCCGTTACCTACTCTACATCTACATACCTAGGGACCAGACAAAGTGGGAGTATATAGTCGCATAGTGTCACAGTCGCAGGCAAGTAAATGCAGATCAGAACTTAACTGATCTTCGATGTCCACTTATTCATTAACGGTTTAGTTGCTATTCCGAACGCATTCATATCGAGGCCCATTAGTAATTATCATCATACCTAACGTTAAGGCAATCTGAATTTGTCAAAAGAGTTCGTTACTGCTTCCTTCCGGAAACGGATAGATGTTGGAAGAGTTAGGAAAGAACGATTCATACGTTTGAATGTTTATTTTATTTTACGATTTTAAATGTGTCATTGCAGGGTACATACAGTGCATGGTCTGTTTTATAATTAGTTCTCCAAACTGACAGAGATTATAAATTAGCTCTCCAAATTGACTCCTTCCTCTTAGAGTTGACACTCGTTTCATAAAAACTGACTCATAATGACATTCATGACACTTTGAAATCAACACTTAATATAGGATCAATGATAAATAGGACAAGCTATATTTTATTCAAAATTTGATATTGCGATTTCCCTGCGTATACTTAAACGTGAACCCCCCTGAAAGTATTTGCAGTGGGCTATAAAGATATTCTCTTTTTGAACTCTCTCGCCTTTTCTAATCTATGCAAGAATCACATTTTATCTCTAAATGAAAAGCATAGCTTTAGCTTTGTCCTTATAATCGTATTACAATCAAGCCACATTACTCTTAATCTTTAAATTTACTATCCATAATGTTGCTGGCCAAAACTGTAATCCTCTACAACTGCGTCGTGATATGCTGGCGCCATTTAAGTTGACCTTTAAGAACCAACTGGTCGTTAAAGAAGAATCAACGGCTACAAACTCGGACGGATCTACTTACCTTTGGCCTATTCTACGTTTTCGTGTAAACATCCCAAAACGGCATACTGGAAGACCTGTCATTGGATACGATAACGGATTTAAGCAAGCAATCATGGAAGCCACATAGTTTATTATTATTATTATTATTATTATTATTATTATTATTATTATTATTATTATTATTATTATTATTATTATTATTATTATTATTATTATTCTCGCCAAAAGCTATTTAAATTGCATAAGCATCCCTGGTTAGAAGAAATCGCAGATACGCTGTTACATTGTTTCTTGGTGTTGAAGACTCCTTCACAGAGCTAATGTGTCCACAGTTAGGAACAAAGGTGAGTGACGCGGATATAATATTCGTGTAACTGCTTCAAGTTCTCACAACTGCAAATGGCTACTTCATTCATACGATGGAAAACAATATGGCTGAATGGCGTTTAAGAACACCTTAAGACAAATCGAAGCTTTCACTTTCTTCTCGGGCAGCCAACCAGGGAATATGACGCTGAAGCCTCAATCACCAGAGCTAAGAAAGGGAAGCCTCTAATACAGCAAGCGTCAGATAAGCCTACCGCTACAGCCTGCATCCCGTTTACCGGCAATCTATCCGGCAGAATCAGCAGAATTCCCGCCAAATATAACATCAGGACCATCCACAAGCCACCTCCGAAGATTAAAACATCTATTGAGGACAGTGAAAGACAAACTGGACTTCCAAGTTCCGGGAGTGTACCGCATTCCCTACATATGACAAACCGGAAGGACCATCTCTACTAGAATAATCGAACATGAACGGAGCATTCGTTTAAAGCAACCTGAGAAGTCTGGGCTGGCAGAGCATTGTTTTGATAACGACCATAGAGCCAATTTTTGGGAGACAACCATCTTGGCAAAATGCAACAGCTTCTGGGAGCGGAGAATTAAGGAGGCTTTGGCGATTTCCTCTGAAAGGAGCACGCTTAATCGTGATGCTGCATTTCAGTTCCGCTCCTCTTGGAAATCGGCCTTAAAATGGAAACCCGTCGATTTAAGAAGCAAAGATCAATACAGCTTGATAATCAAGTTAAGTAGTTACGTTTCTCTGACACAATTTTCTATACTCACGCCATCTCCTGACCTGGCATTTAATTTACTGAAAACAGTCTTTTGTTCAGTAATGCGAATTTTGATAGTGTTTTGTCTTTGTTTATAGTTGTGTTATATCCAGTATTTCATTTGTAGTTATAACATTTTATAAATATCCTGATGATGGGAGAGATGTACACTCCCGAAACGTTAATATCTAATCATCTTTTCACCTGGCTGGCTGCCCGAGAAGAAAGTGAGCGTATTCGTCCCAGGAAAGCTTCAGGTCTTATTTTTAAATCGAAGCTTGATTACCGAGTGATTATTGCATCCAAAGACGTATAAATCAACCGACAGTCACATTTGCGCCAAATTTAAACGCATGTTTATGCAAGGAATGTCGCACAGGATTTTTTTGTTCCATTTATACCCCGCCTTTAACTGCAATGGTCATATCGGCGGCCGTTCTCCTTTGGAACATATCGAAGGTGTTAACTTGTATTTGTTGAGTTTAATCATTAGATCACGCACACATTCGCGCTCTCATTCATACTGCCCGACTCTGGGGAAGGTGGAGAATTATCTTGGTCGGAGAAAAATCTCCACCCCCTCCGCTGGGAATCGAACCCGGACCCCTAGCACAGCAGGGTGCAAGATTGTTTTCACTTTTGAGACATTAAAAACGTCAAATTTGAGTTTTCGTCAAGGGGTATCCATTTAATCAATGTTTTAAGAAAAATTATTCTCCCAGAGGTTTCGTATTTTTATTGTTTTTGCAACGTCTTGGAGTTCAGCAGCTGCTAAAAGCCACAAAAGTAGTTTACTTTTAGAGCGAAAATATGTAGTTTATTCTGCAAATTTTTCTGTTGTCACATTATTTTATAATCTTTATTAGATAAATTTCACTGGAAGTTTTGAGCTTGACCGGAAAACTTCCAATGTTAAATAGTAACCTTTCGATATCCTCAAACTTTCTGTGCTATTACTAGCATAAGCCTGTATCGGTTAGTTCACCCATTGCTGACACAAAATGTCACTCTCAGGCATCAGTTCATCCCACAAATTCTTGATTTTATTTCAGATATTAAAAGAGACTGTCTCCGAATTTATTTTCTTTTTCTTCAGCAAGCAAACGTTCTTAACCTTTTGTTTTCCATGCTAAACAGGTGCTGTAGCTGTACATTTATTTTCAATTTTTCATTAACCTCCCCCCCCCCTTTTTATTCTCTTTATACCCCGCCTTTGACTGTTATGGTCCTATCGGCGGCTGTTCTCCTTTGGAACATATCGCGATGGTGTTATCTCGTAGACGATGGATTAGTGGTACTTTGGATTTCTTTTTTTAATCAGTAGATCTCGCACGCACACACACTCACAGACTTGTCATTCATGCTTCCAGACTCTGGAGACTTTGGTTGGAGAAAAATTCCCAACCCCAGCCGGGACCCCTCACACGACATGCAGGTACTCTACCAACTTAGCTACGGGACCAGCCATAAGCCCCTTTATAGACCTCGTACATTAGGAAACACCGTTGCAAATAGTCTGTGTTAATGTTAGAGCCATCAGAAAAAATATATTAAGGCACTATTTATACTTAACATGCATTAATGCCTCTAATATATTTACTGCGACAGTTACAGTCAGCCTGGAGGGATGGAAAAGTAGCTTACATGCAACTGAGGTAGTCCGCCGAAACCTAGCGTATCATGAAACTGTTAAAGAATTTGAATACTACAAATAATAGGTACATATGGTAAGTATTGCACACAATGTGAAGGTCGTATTACAAGGTATCTTAGTTTCTTACCAGAATTGCCTCATGGATTCTTGTCTGATGCACAGGCCATACCGTCCACATCGATTGCACAAGCTTCCAGTTTTCCGGATCATGATTTCAGTTAATTCTGTACAGCGTTTGATGAAACTCAGACGGCAAACCTAGTAACTGTTTGTTATAATGCCACATGATTTTCTAATCTACATGGCTAAGTATTACAGAATTCGTCCCATATCACAATTCGCTTGGCCAGTAGTGTTTGGAATAGTTCCACGTAGCTTTTCATTTGGGGGCTTCAGTTTGTATTCCACTAGTATGATGCACATTATGCCTGGCAGACGGCGTGTTTGGATATTCCCAAGATTATTTTGTTGTATAAAGCATTCAAGTTCTCAAATTGTTCCAAGTAACACTTGTCAGATGTTCCTATGAGTTCCTAATCCTAATGAACACCAGTTTCATCTCGATTATCACTGCTGTCTCCAACACAAGCGTTGTAGATGCTTAGTTTAATTTACAGGTTTCATCGCTGTTACAATTCTGTCGACACAAAATATTTCTCTGAAAAATCTGATGTGTTACACTCAGATGACTAATTATTCTTTTACTTGCTTCATGTGAGCTGAGATGAATACTGTCAGATATAGTTTCATTACGAATTTGCTGTAGATGCAAAAATGTTGAAGCAATAGTCATAATGATACAGAGCGAGCCACTAATTTTGCCTTTGAAAAAACTCATTTCCACACGAATGAATCTAACCCTTGTTCATAAAACTGGTAACACTATCTGAAAACTCAAATATAGAATATTTTGGAAATAGTTAAAACCAAAAACAATTTTAACAAATTGTATGTTTTAACAATTATTACATTTTAGTTGCTACCGTTATACAAGGTAGCAAAACTTCAGCAGAATGAAGAGGGTTTCACACGTATTCTAAAAGGTTCAATACATTTTATTTGCCATGCTAATATTTTAAAAGCATCCTATTTTAACAAGAGCCATATTTTAAGAAAGTAAAATGCCATGAAAATTTTTAGAGAATCTACGAATTCCTTGATTTATGGGACCACAATCATTTTGATATCGGAATTTTGGGTGAAATGCACTACTTCCTGTAACTGCACGAGGGCTGTTCAATAAAGAATGATCATAATATTTTTATCGACGTAATTTTTCGCACTAAAATTCAATCTTATTATATTCTGTTAGCTTAATGTGAAACAAACACGCCGTAATAGTTTCACTGTTGGTGCTTCTGGTTCCCGCCTGTGAGAACCAGGCAAGTTCAAACATGTTCAGTTTCGCCTACCGCTGCAATGGAGGTAACATGCAGTTAAAGTGATGTTAGAGGAAGATCCGGAGTTTCTTTCAAACGTAATCATTGCTGATGAAACTTGGCTACATTATTTGGGTACTGAGAGCAAACAGCAAAGCTCAGTGTGGAAATCTCCTTCATCACCAACCCCCAAAAAAGCAAAAGTGGTTGCTTCTGCTGGGAAAGTTATGGTCATCTCATTCTTTGATATTCATGGAATGGTTTATCAGCACGCCGTCTGCACACATCAGTAACTGGACAATACTACAGGGATGTCCTGAAAACATTGCAAGTCCATATCAGGCGCAAAAGACCACATTTCCATGAAGCAGGCTGGATGCTGCACCACGATAATGCGCAGCCGCATATTGCCAATGTTGTTACTGAATATCGTGCAAAAATCAACGTGAAGTGCATCCCTCACCCTCCCTATAATCCGGATTTAGCCCCATGTGACTTTTTTCTATTCCCTAACTTGAAGAAACGCCTTCGTGGGAGGCATTATCCATCATCAGAAGCAGTGGTGAAGGCTGCGGAGGTGATTTTGAAGGATGTCTCAGAAAATGGTTTCCAGCATGTCTTTGAAGACTAGCAGGAACACTGGGACAAGTGCATCGCATTCAGGGCAGACTATTTTGAGAAGGACCAAAAAAATTGAGGATGAGAAAGGTACGTTGTCAAAAAAAAAAAAAAAAAAAAAAAAAAAAATGTGATCATTCTTTATTGAACAGCCCTCGTAAGTACTCTTAGGTGCAATGGAAAGAAACTAATTGTTCAAAATGCATTAGGGTGATCTCATGGTGTATGCCAGCATAATCACATTAATAACGGATCAAAAACATTTGTAATTGTTTTAGGGCTTCCGGATTTTCCCCAAGTTTTGACTGGGTTTGTTATTCCTTAGGGCTTTAAACAATGCCCAGGTTAGATAACAGGAAGTAAAATACTCAGAGACGCTTCATATTTGTCGTGACGAATGAATATCTACTGATCGGTGTTAAAGAGCTGCCTCCAGGTCCTGAATAATATAAACTCGCTTTCAATGCTGCTTAGTCACGCATGGGTATAACTCAGTTTTAGACGCAGCAATTCAGCATTATACGTATGTACGTTCCCTCACTAAATGTGTTTACACGGCAGCAAAATGTTACCCAAAGGCATAACGAAGCGAACTCTTTTCGTTCCCTCACCATCTCTGGTGAAAAGCACGTCTAATACGATTATTCTAGCCCTAGTCACACAACAATTTAAGCGTACGGATGAATGAACTAACGAACATTACTCAGACCAGCGTAGTTTGTGCAACGTGCTACAGCTACAAATACGGCACCACTTCTCCGAAGCAGTGAATTTATGCATATTCGTAATCAACTACTCACTTTCCAAAAAGTTATGTTTTAACCCCTTCAGTCACCGTGTCCATTATAATGGACATAGGCATTTTTCTCCTATTTGTAATGCTTTTAACTTTTTTCCTGCTATATTCTTGATATACTATTCCTCACCAATTAAACCTATGTATTTGAGATTTTCTGAATTATACAAAATTCTTAATTTTTTTACAACTTACGCTGTAGCTTTTATATAAGAAGAAAAATCCACGCAAACGCAGTCAAATGATATTCCCTCACCATCCACGTGTGCCATCACACCGAATATTTTACATGGGCCCTTCCCGTCCTCTACCACGGACACATTTAACTGAAATTTCAGAGACTCGAACTCACGATCTCAGGCTTTGAGTGCATGGCCAGGCACTGCTTGTTGCCTCAAAGATGTCTATTCAAGTTAGTTGGCTGAAGGTGTCCCAGACCACCTAATCTAAACCGGTTTCGAATTAGAGGAAGAACGTAATAAGTAGCAAAATAATTCCTGACTGACTACAGCACTACAGAATCAGGAACGAAACAGCTTTGCCTCTGACCATTTAAATATCCAAACATGACCTTCAATTGTGAAGATATAAGTATAAGAAAATACTACACAGTCTATGGTACGCCCAGCCCTAACCCATTACATGGTTCTAGAACTATACTTATTCAATTTTCTTTTGCTCCTGGTCCTGCATTCATGGGTTAATGTTTCAGAACCATACTTATCAAAACAATAACAAGACTCCTCCAGAAATAGCGTGGACAGTCGTTGCGAAGCAAGTCTTCTAGCCACTCAAGAGAAATTGTTCCTACTTTTCCCCTTCCACCATCCTTTCGAGGCCTTTGTACATTGGATAGATAATACATGTGTACTAGATTTGAATTCAAATAATAGATTAGTTACCCAAGTCTTCTTGCAAAGACACGTAACTTAGATCTATTACAAGAAATCACTCCATAAATACTATTTAGAAGACAAAATTTTCATTTATTCTAACTTTCTCAAAACCACCTCATTATTTTGTATACAAATATATGATCAAGATACACAGAGTAGTAAACTGTATAAACATAATTTTCTGGTACCAGTCTGCTAAGCTTTTTTCTTAAATATTTTTAATGGTAAGACTTATTTCTAATACTTACCAATGGGATGATCAACTGCAAGTTGGCACTTCACATAGGTACCTGGTTGCTACATAAATAAAAGAAAACGCCACAGTCGTTTCCGAGGGAGGGGGGGGGGGAGAAAAGCAGTCATGTATAGTTCAGTTGAATACATAACAATGAATCTGGAAACACAATTGGTTCAATTAGTTTATGTTATTGGACGTCTAGTATCCAGGTTCTTCATACTGGATCCGCTTACATTACTTATTTATGTAGATGTAAATGGATCCCTCGCAGGATGTTCCATTTCACAGCCGAAGAAACTCAAATCGCAATCTTCCTCATAGCAGTCACTTCTATCCAACATTATAATGTATTTATATTTTGCTTAAAATATAATATGTATTGCCCCAAAACAATATGCAATGGGCAATGAACAAAAGAAACTCTGAAATACAGCGAACTTCCAATGGTTCACGAGCCATGTGTTCCTAGGCGCGAGGAAGAAACCACGGCAGCTTATCACTTCTCAAGGATTGGCTTACCCTAGGTTATACCTGTTCGAGCGTGTTTTTAATTCTCCAAAGAATATCATTCCAACTCATTTGCTTTAAGAGTTGTTTGTTAAAAATAATCACAAAGTAAACAAAACAGTATTAAGAAATTCGCAGCGAGGTAATTATTCGGAAAGATAGAGTCAGACTGAAAAATTCAATGCCATAGCCGGGATTTGAACCACGGATCTTGTGCTTGCCGTCCAGCCGCTTTAACCCTTGAGCTACTATGGCCAACGTGCCAACATGACATTAAATTCTCCAAATGACTCGGTGTTTCTCCCGGTAAACCACTAGGAGTTCTCATAAACACATGAGACAACTACCTTAATGGCGACTTACAACGTGTAAGTACTTTAAGGCCCGGGCTTTATAGTTAACCACTATTAGGTCAATTAATTGTAGTTGTCTCATGTGTTTATGAAAACTCCTAAGTGGTTTACCGGGAAAAATAGGAGTCAGTTGGAGAATTTAATGTCATTTCGGCACGTTGGCCATAGTAGCTCAAGGGTTAGAGCGGCTGGACGGCAACCAGAAGATCCGTGCTTCAAATCCCGGCAATGGCATTGAATTTTTAAGACTGACTCTATCTTTCCATACTTTGGCCTACACACGGCCAGTGTGAAAGAAGAATTTCCGTAATTATTCGGATTCGAGGCAACAATTCACAACAAAGAGGCTTGGTTTCCAGTATTCACTACTTTCTTTACCCATTAGCTATATCATATTATTTATTCATCATTTATTTATACAGCATTTATTTATACAGCATTTATTTATACAGCATTTATTCAGTTTATATAATATATTTTAATAACAATAATATAATAGCGCGTACAAGTTGTGCAAATGTTGTCCGCTACTAGTTTGTAAAAAAGATTATCACCGATTTCTACCGATTTGTACGTGTTAAGTCATCAGGATCTCTAAGTTCCCATGGTTTCCAGTCATGCGCAAGTCAGCTGGAGATGAAATTACGTCCTGCTCTTGACGCGGCAGCGCAAATAGAGTATCACAATATACAATCTTCATTTAAGCGAAATGAACTTTGTAACAGCATATGGTATTTAATAAAAATGCAGTACATAAAATTTCAATGACCTATGTGAATTTTTACAAGGCTATTACCGTATTTTGTTCCTGATTTTATAAAATTATATAAATTAGAGTGCCCGAAAAGGGAAATTGGAATAAACATTGCGCGTATAGAGCTGTAAATATTACCCATACCACCACATCAACATAGTAAGGTGAAAGAAATGCTGCACACATAAGAAAATGCAATCTAGCCTTTACATGCACAGATAAGACAATCGGAGTTTATTACTTCAAGGTAAGACTAGAGTATGAAAAAGTTTAAATCATATGAATTTTTAAAATGTTCAGAAAAAGAACGCTAAGACAGAACATTTATGGAAACCTTTAGGACACTCGAAAATATAAGGACCAACAAGCATGTTCTCTAGAATTTAAACTTTTTTTTTGCCCTTTCTCTCCCCTAAGTACGATGGCTGTTCAATAAAGAATAATCACTTCTCGAAATAGTCTCCCCTGAATGCGATGCACTTGTCCCTACGGGTACACTTTTGCAGATTTTCTGGCAAAACTTGGCATGTATTCTCAATATTGCATATTTAGGTCTTCCAGAACGTAGTAAGTCTATAGTGTTTTCATCTCCATTGTTGAAACTATGAAACCATCGCACACGCTCACTAACGACACCTTCTCCTTCCATTTGACATATACGAGGGCTGTTCAATAAAGAATGATCACAACTTTTTTTTTTGACAACATACATCTCGGCCTCATAATTTTGATGGCCCTTCTCAAAATAGTCTCTTCTGAATGCGATGCACTTTTCCCAGTGTTTCTGCTAATCTTCAAAGACATGCTGGAAACCATTTTTGAGAGATCCTTCAAAATCGCCTTCGCAGCCTTCACCATTGCTTCCGATGGATAATGCCTCCCGCGAAGGCGTTTCTTCAAGTTAGGGAACAGAGAAAAGTCACGTGGGCCTAAATCCGGACTAAAGGGAGGGCAAGGGATGCACTTCACGTTGATTTTTGCAAGATATTTAGCAACAGCATTGGCAATATGCGGCTGTGCATTATCGTGGTGCAGCATTCAGCCTACTTCACCGAAATGTGGTCTTTTGCGCAGAGAAAAGTCACGTGGGCCTAAATCCGGACTAAAGGGAGGGTGAGGGATGCACTTCACGTTGATTTTTGCAAGATATTTAGCAACAGCATTGGCAATATGCGGCTGTGCATTATCGTGGTGCAGCATTCAGCCTACTTCACCGAAATGTGGTCTTTTGCGCCTGATATGAACTTGCAATGTTTTCAGGACATCCCTGTAATATTGTCCAGTTACTGATGTGAGTGCAGGTACAACATGCTGATAAACCATTCCATGAATATCAAACAATGAGATGATAATTACCTTTCCCAGCAGAAGCAACCACTTTTGCTTTTTTGGGGGGTTGGTGATGGAGATTTCCACACTGAGCTTTGCTGTTTGCTCTCAGGATCAATATAATGTAGCTAAGTTTCATCAGCAGTGATTGCGTTTGAAAGAATCTCCGGATCTTCCTCTAACATCAACTTTAACTGCATGTTACCTCCATTGCAGCGGTAGGCAATACTGAACATGTCTGAACTTGCCTGGTTCTCACAGGCGGTTGCCAGGAGTTCCAACAATGAAGCTACTACGGCGTCTTTGTTTCACAGTAAGCTAACAATATAATAAGATTGAATTTTAGTGCTAAAAATTACCGTAAAAAATTATGATCATTCTTTAATCAGCCCTCGTAGCTGAAAATTCAGTTTATTAGCCTTCCTAAACTTTCATTAAACGGTTACGAGTAACTGATGTTAAATTCACACAACTCCCCCTTGGTTTATTTTTATATTTTCAAAAAATCAATCTATATAGGTTTATTCCTCAGCTACGTGGTTTACAGTTAAAACTTTGGTTGTACCTATAAAAGGGACATAGAAGCTGAAGCGATTGCAGAATTTTTAAAAAGCTGTTGTTTATATTGGGCTAACATTACTTCAGGTATATTGCGGGGGGGGGGGGGGGGAATGTTTACGTTTTAGAAAATTCTAAACATTGACAAAAAACTACTACAAAAGAAAGAATGCATTTGATACATATTATAAGCTTTAATGAGACAGACACGTATTTGTACATATTTTAGGTTTATTAGTAACGCGAAATTATGCCAAATTTCATTAGAAGGAAGAGCACTTCACAACGGGATACCCAAAGAAAAGTCTAGATATCCGTTTCATTAGCAAACAAAACATTATAAACATATGGTATTTTACTTTTTAAAAAAATCTTTTTCTCTTATCTATTTCAAGTTAATAAGATAAAACATTTGAAGAAATTGTTGTAATACATTTTCCTCGTAGATATAATGGGCAATTGATGGAAATAAGGGATATAATGGAAAGGAAATTAATGCAGTTTTGGTGTATTAAGATTGTGTCCATCTTTTATGCTTTTTTTTTTTTTTTTTTTTTTGCCTTCGGTAAAATCCCATATGGCCATCGTAGGGAAAAATAAGAAAAATAATGTAAGGAAGTTTAAGAGGCTGGGAGGAGACTAGATCTGTAGATCACTGTCTTTAAGAAATTGTAGAAGAGCTTGGTATACAGGTTTGTTGCATAACTGTAATATGCTGTTGACGCTAGCGGGAAAAGGAACAGACTGCTGAAGTAGGCGGCGGAGGAAGGAAGAACGGTGGGCTCGGTAGCGAGAGCAACTGAACAGGAGATGATTGAGGTCAGCGGTTTCGCCTGGGTCATCAGGACATACAGGGGAATCGATGAGACGTAGTCGGTGAAGATGCGCAGGGTAACATCCATGTCCAAGTCGCATTCTAATGATGGAGGTGAGATGTCGACGTGCAATCCTGAAGCTGGAGAACCAAGGGGTCGTGGATAGATGCGTCTGAACGGCGGCGTGGTGTTTGCCTTTGATGGACTGCGAACGAATCCAGGCGTCATTCCAGCGACAATAGGCGTCACGATGAAGGACCGGGAAGAAACCCGTGTAGGGCAGTTGGATGCCTTGGAAGGTGCCTTGGGTGAGTCCCTCTTTTGCCAGGCGATCGGCGACTTCATTGTATCGAATTCCGACATGCCCTCTGATCCAAAGGAAGTGAATTTGATGTCCAGCTATGGTAGCGTTGTTCACCAACGTCAGTATCTCGTAAAGATAACAGTGCATATCTCTCGTCCAGCGGGGAGATGAGAGTCTCTGCAGCACACTCTGCGCATCGGTTAAGATCAGCAGTTTGGGGAAGCCCTGAGAAATCCCATATTGCAAAGCGTCACGAATGGCCAAAACCTCTGCAGTGTAGCTGGAAGCCTCCATAGGTAGGCGGTATCGAGCCAGGGCATTAGTAGAAGGACAGACGTATGCGTAACCTACTCCTTCAGCAGATTTAGAACCGTCGGTGTAAATCGTGGTGAAATCTGGCCATGTAATCTGCAAGAAATGAGAGAGGGTGATGTTCACGTCTGGGGTCCGAATGATGTGATCAGGAAGATAATGCACCGAAACATTCAAGAAGTGTAAGTCATATGGATATTGAAACCCCGGAAGAGAGGGACTTTTCAAAATTAAGGGAAAAGCGTGGTATAGAGACCGAAAACCCAGTAAGAGTAAGGGCAATCGTCGTACAGCTGGAAAATCCACGTTGAGATGATTAGCAGCAAGATACTGCAACGTCCGCAATACTGGGTGGGCATCCACGGAGAAAACTCGCAATAGAAAGCGCTGGGTTAAGACCTGTCGTCGTATCTCCAATGGTGGTTCTGAGGCCTCAACCAAAAGTGCATTCGTCGGTGTAGAAAGCATAGCACCCAGGCAAAATCTAAGAGCACGGTACTGAGCGATATCCAACTTGCGCAGGACCGATGTGGAAGCAGAGCCAAAGAAGATACAGCCATAGTCCAGCACCGGACGAATTAGGGAACGATATAGCAGAAGTAATATGGAAGCGTCCCCACCCCAACATGAATGAGCGATACTGCGTAGAACATTAAGAGTTGCACCAATCTTGGAGATGAGATGCTGTATGTGACGACTCCATGAAAGGCGACTATCCAAATA
The DNA here is from genome assembly GCA_030765055.1 of Mantis religiosa. Lineage (NCBI taxonomy): Eukaryota > Metazoa > Arthropoda > Insecta > Mantodea > Mantidae > Mantis > Mantis religiosa. The sequence continues at coordinate 71,406,772 of CM060956.1, forward strand.
GACACCCAAAAATTTTGCGGAAGATGCAAGGGTAAAAGTAAAAGGTCCCAAGCGGATAACGCCATCAGGAAATGTCCGTCGTTTCCTAGTAAACACTACGACTGTAGACTTGGAAGGTGAAAGATGTAATCCGTGTTCAGAGGCCCAGGTTGATAAATCGGTGGCTGCATCACTAAGCCACAGACGAGTAATCCAAAAACTAGAGGACCGAGCGTACAAACAGATATCATCAGCGTACTGGAGAACTCGAATGTGAGGACTAAAAGGAGAGTCTAAATCCGACGTATAAAGTGCATAAAGAAGAGGACTCAAAATCGCTCCCTGGGGCAATCCTCGAACTACTATTCTAGGGCCGAAGAAGGAGTTATCAGGAGAACGGATATAGATGAGGCGATGTCGGAGAAGATTATAAATGCCAGAGCAGTACCGAGGAGGAAGACCTAGTGCTTGCAGCTTCCCAAGCAAAACTGGCAGTAAAACACTGTCGTAGGCGCCGGAAATGTCCAAAAAGATGGCTGTCAGATATCCTTGTTCCAAATAGGTACGCTCGATGTCAGTAGTCAGGATGCTGAGACTATCCAAAGTACTCCGGGTTTTGCGGAAACCATATTGGGACATGGGTAATAATCTCCGGGATTCCAGCCACCATTCAAGTCGTTGTTTAAGCAAGCGTTCAAAGGTCTTGGCGATACAGGAAGACAAAGCAATCGGGCGATAAGAGGTACCAAAGCTAGGGTCCTTCCCCGGCTTCAAGATAGGTACAATGATCTGTGTAGTCCAACCCTCGGGGAAGACGCCGGAGGCCCAAAGGTCGTTGAATAGTTCCAAAAGGATCATCTTCGCACGAGGAGGAAGGTGGGTGAGCATGCTGTAGGATATTTGATCATAACCCGGGGCTGAATTCGACGACGACTTCAGTACACTTTGGAGTTCAGACATGGAAAATGCTGACATCAAAGTGTGGTGCGAGTCCCCGGAAGAAGAGAGACCAGTAGGTACTGGTGGTGATGTCACGGATGGCGGAGCAATGTGATCTGCAAACTCAGCGATCCAATCCCTCAGAGCGCGGGTAGGAACTGTCTTCTTCCTCAATTTGTTAATAAACCCCCAAATCTGAGAAAGTGGGGTGGTGTTAGAGAGTTTGGCACAAAAGGTCTTCCAGCACTCCTTTTTGCACTGTCGTAAAAAACGTTTGGCCTCAGCTGCGGCCCGTTTATAGGCCAGAAAATTGTCCCATGTAGAGTTGTGCCGGTAGGTATTGAGCGCCAATTTCCTCTTCGCAACATAACGACTGCATTCTGCATTCCACCAAGGAGATGGTACACCACGGGACGTAAGAACTGGCCGTTTCTCTGGGATGGAAAGCAAAGCCGCACTATTGATACACTGTAGAAAGGTGTCGTAACGCACCAACGGAAGACGATCATTGGGAATCTCAGAAACGGTGGCTTCGAGAATACGTTCGTACTTGACCCAATTGGCACGCCGTAAGTTCCATCTGGTCGAAGGCCGGTGGGCCACAGAAACGTGCGGAAGAATAGTCGAAATCTCCAGCGGGAAATGATCGGAGCCCATTGTAAAGGGAAGAACCCTCCATTGGAGTTCAGAAGATAGGGAAGGGGAGCAGAGCGTCAAGTCAATCGCTGACGGTCGGTGTCCGGGCCGAGTGAGCAGGGTGGAAGACCCATCGTTGAGAAGAACCAAACCAGAGTCCTCGATGAAGTCCAAAAGCGTTCTGCCAGCAGCGTCGGTCAGGTCACAACCCCATGTGGTATTATGAGCATTAAAATCTCCGCCGAGTAAAATGGGGGTTGGTAACTGGCGCAGGAAATGATACCATTCTCGACTGGTGATGATCATTCTAGGGGAACAGTACAATGAGACAACTGTGACCTCTCGTTGACAAAGCAGAGTCCTCACCGCCACGGCTTCAAAAGAATGTATTTGGCTGTGGTCTATCTGAATGGTGTAATGTGGAATAGCAGAGTGCACCAGAATTGCAACTCCTCCCCATCCGTCCGTCCTATCTTTGGAGTAGAGGCAGAAAGAAGGTATGCGAAGAGACGTATTCGGAGTCAACCAAGTTTCAGACAGCAGGGCGATGCAGACGTGGCGTACAAAGAGTTCTTGCACAAGAGAGTCATAATTAGCTCGAAGAGAACGACAATTCCATTGCAACAGGGTTGAAGCCATGCTGTAATGTTGGGTTGTCATCGTTGGTTTATGAGCTTTGTAATAAGCTGGTAAGGAAGTCGCGGAGAAGTTCAAGTTGAACAGGGGCCGTTGAGGAAGGAGAAAAAGCAGATAATACAGGAACTATGAGCTGTAGTAGTTGCTCCACAAGCTGCAAACTAGTGGGAGCAGACGGCGATGAAGGACCCGCCCAAGATGGCGGATAAGGATTATGAGTTATTGGAGATACAGGTACTCGTTGTGGAATATACAGAGTGGAATGAACTGGGGGAAAATGCGGAACTCGGTCCGGGGGAGGTCGTGTTGACACACGAGGCACCGAAACAGCAGGTGAAGTCGGAGTGGCGAGGGCAACGGCCGGTTGGATTCCTGGTGAAGGTGCTGGTCGAGGAGTGTAGGAAGGCGGCGGAAGAGTACTGGCTGACTTTGTAGGAGATATTGCTCCAGGGAGAGGAGGGAAAGACCGTGTATCAGTCATCGAGAGGGCTCCATTAATGGCCTGTAAGTTGGACGAGATGGCTGAGGCGAGCAAGGGGCATCTGCTCGAGAAGCTGCCACCCGTGCCTCCCGGTATTGATGGTATGCTGGGCATTTTCTGTCTGTTGCCAGGTGAGCTCCCTGACAGTGAATGCAGCAAGGACCTGAGGTAGAGGTGCAGTCTTCTAAGAAATGGGGTCCAGCACATTTACCGCATCTAGCCGCACTCCGACACTGATGCGAGCGATGGCCGAAGCGTAAACACTTAGTGCAGATGTAGACTGGAGGATCACGAGGTTCCACCGGGCATCGCGTTCCAAAGATGACTACATGAGTCGGCAACACTTGAGAGCGGAAGGTAATCTTACACACAGGAATGGGGACCCGTACTGCAGGGTCGCTAGTGGGTCGAGAAAAACGCTGGACAGAAATAACAGGGTAGGCACTCTCTAGAAACTCAGCAATTTCTTCTTCTGAGAGACTGGTGTCCACGTTGCGAATAACACCCTGTTTGTGTATCATAAAATTGGGAATGTAAACTTCCAAAGATGTTCCAGTAAATGCCGGTGATTCTACTATAGTGTTAGCGGCCTCTGCCGATGCTGCCTCAATTTTCAGTCGGTTTTTTCCTGCTGAGGTAATATGCACAATTGCACGTCGGATTGTCGGGTTGTGACGAAATAGCAGTTTACCCACATTCTTATCCAAACTTTCAATAAACACATAAAAAGGACCGGGATCTGCGCTGCTATAACGATTGGAATGGCTACGTGGTGTAGAGACGCCAGGTGTAGAGGGTGTTGTTGTAGGACGTGACGTGGAAGGAGGAGATAGTGTAGAAGGTCTCGTCGTCGAAGACTGAAGAGGGCCGACGTCCGAGGTGTCTGCTGGCAAATTCCCATTTAGTACACAATCATTCGAGTCAAAATCCATGTTGGAGTCTAATGGCGCAACGGATTCTCCTGAAGTCCGCTGCCGCTTAGAAGCACGTTCGTCATTTTCACTAGTAGCAGAAGTCGTAGGACGGAGTGAACTTTGGACTGGTTCACAGTGAAGAGTCGGTAGAGATTGCTGCAGAGAAGTGGAAGCAGAGAGTTGTTCTTCTTGCTGGTAACATGTCTGCATTGCGGAGTAGATTAGCTGCCCCGTATCAGGGGGGTCAGCCATAGTACACTAAATATTAACACTTCACGAGTAGAAAGTACGCACGTGAAAACACAAAGAAATTTGATGTAGAATTAGGCCGGCAATTTGCCCCGTTCTACTAACGCCGCCTCTCGCGCCGGAAAGATAAACAAGTCGTCACGGTGTGGCGATGTTACCTGCTCCGCTGTCAGACAGCAACTGATCTTTTATGCTTTACCAGTTACATAAAAAAAATTCAGAATAAAAAAGACTTCCGAGGCTACTCCCAAAATATTCAAGATACACATTCATTTCTAAAGAGAATGTCTTAAACAAATATTTTAATCAAAAATTTTAGTGGCATTTTGAGAAAACAATTTTCGAAAAATTTTCCATGTAAAAGATTGCTTTGGGTGAACAAATTATCTTCAAAATGTCTGTGCCATGTCCTTAGATGGAAAATGTAAATATCAAGTTTGGTATTTAACCCATTTTTCGCTTTTAAGCAGTGCTAAAATATAATTACAGCAAAAACAACTTTTTTTTCTTCTAAAAATTATTCTTTAGGGGAGGTTTCAAGGCGCCTCAAAATATATATTTCGGATTCAATTTCGTTTTGGAAGTTTTGAATGCAAGGCAATGCTTATCTACCTAGAAAGTAAACATGGGAAAGATTTCTCATAGGGACTCATATTTATATACCATAATAAGATATTAAAAGGTACAATAGATACTGCTTCATATTCGTAAGAAGTTATTATCGGAGGCTGTATACACAAAAGAAGTCCTCTCTCCCTTGGAGTGAGGCATTAAGTATATGGGAAGGGCGAAGAGCAACAAAAGTTTTAATTTACAATGTAGCATTTCTTCCTTAGAGCTTTTGCCATCTAGGTACGAGCGACAATGCAGCAGCACCGACGAGTTATTGACAGAATCCTTTTGTAAATAATCCTGTCTCATTCCTTTGCATGCGCCTTTGGAAGAGCAAGCAGCAGACCCCTAAGGTCCTATTTAACGCAACATAGTCGGCCTTTAGATATTACCTTCTTGCGTCGTTAAAGGATAAAGCAAACAGCAAATTATAAGGTAAAGCAATGTGCTATTTAATTAAGGCGCCTATTCCACCGTGATAACCTCTAGTTAATTAGATCTTTGTCACACAGAAGGATACTCTTACATGTGCGGGATGGCATTTCTTGTAAACTAGAAAAGTTGCTATGTACCACTTTGCATTTCACTCAAAACCATATCGAAATACTACTAGAAATACATGTTTTGAAGCACCCCTTTCAGTTTCTCTTCCCGTGCATACAGCAGGCACAAACCAAAGATGACACCGAAATCGTTTAGAAAAAGATTTAGCGCGCACACAGTACGTCGGGAAACCAAACTGTACTTAACTTCAGCATCTTTTAAGGATGCGCCAGGAAGACTAAAGAAAATGCCTTCATCCCAAACAAATCTTTACAAGGATCATTTTCGAAACTTTTCACTTTCTCGAACATGACTATCTTAAATAAAATCCATGTTTACGATATCTTTCCCTACTCCTAAAATGTATATTTTGAATTTTCTAGGTATGTCCTCGGAATTCTTCATTCTCGATGGCTATTACGTAAATGGCCAAACGTGAGAGGCAAAACCTTTGGAAAAAAAGCCGTAGATCTCGTTGCAAAATTTAAGTCATATTTTTCTTATTGGGAAGTGAACCATTTTGGAGATATTTATTGTTCTTTATCATTTCCAATACTTATATTTTTCTAGAATGGGTATCTGCTATTCAATTATTTTTCTCTTGGCCATGCAAAGAGAACAGGATCTCAGTAGCCATCAGTAGCTTTTTAATGGGATCTCGAACTGCTATGGTTCCATTTTATATTGGGAGTAAATTCCGGTTTAATTTATGTACCGTAAATCTATGATACATTAGAACACAACTTTCCCTAAGTTCCTTGCTAGAATCGTTGCATATCCTGGAAATAAATTATTTTCACATACGCTTTTCTTCAGATGTGTAATGTTTATAAAGTCATATTGCGAATCTGCAGGAACCCCTCTGTATATGTGTTTGCACGTTTCTACCCTCAACTTCTACGAGAGATGAAGGTTACATGACTGAAGGTTTCCAAGGTTGCAGGTTCAAACCCGGTGGAGGGCGATGCATTTTTTCGGACGTAAAAATTGTTAACATGGCTTCCTTCGGAAGGGAATAAAGCTAATGATCCATGTCGTAGATTTACGGCACGTTCAAGAACCTAAATCTGAAAGAGATCTATGAGCAAAATTAAGCGATCTTTCACAACCAATACGGAATGGGACGTTGAGAGCCCCCTGAAACAACGTCCATAAATAAAACCTCAATTTCAACTTACAAAATATCAAGCTACATTTTTATGTAGAGCAGCAAGCTTCCATTTATCGATTTATGCCAACAGTGCAAAGAGGTTCTATTTTTCTTATGGGAAGGTGTTCTGTTTTTCCCTAATATTCAACTTCTTATATTGAAAAAGTGTTTAAGGTAACGCATGTGAAAATCAACGTTATGTAACCAAACCAAATTTGTATCTGGCCTAAGTATAAAATACAAACACCAAATGTCAATTATGTCAATTATGTCATTCTCAATTTTAATTAACATAAAGGCCTATGTCATTATTTAACAAATTACTATTTACGACTAAGCCACTTAATATTTGCCAGCTAAACTTTAAATGTTAGTATTTCTTACTAATAGAAAAAGTTCATTTGTTATTTACAGAAAGTATGTATTAATTTGTGAAAGGTAAAGCATTAATTACTGATTACTTGTTAAGCGTTTATATAAAGCTGCTTTCATCATTAATAATAGTAATAAATTCAGGAAAACCGCATGAAAATTGTTTCGCAAGGAACAATTTTAACACAGCGAAAACTCAATCAAACGAAAACAGTCGAACCAAGTCCTTAAAATATTGATATTACTTACGTGGTACAAGCTAAAAAAAAAAAAAAAAAAAAAAAAAAAAAAAAAAAAAAAAATCCCCCTAACAATTTTTAACCAACTAACCTTTCTTTCTAAAGAGCCAGCTTAGTATTTTTCAGCTTATCAACAATGGCAGAAGGCAATCTCAGCTAATGAAACCGCGGAAATTGAGGTTTGTGTATTTCCGGGCAGGATGTGCCTATATCGTTGGGAGACATCAAATGATATGTGGTTGACATTGCAAGAATTGTGAAACTGAGGTAAATTGCTCAAAATACATCTAGTAGATAAAATTAAGTATTTATTTTTAATGCTGCGATTTCGTTATTGCATATCAAACTTCTTTTTATGTATGCAGTACAACTAATTTACATTATTATTAATTATTTCGTTTTCTTTTGTGTATTATTATTATTATTATTATTATTATTATTATTATTATTATTATTATTATTATTATTATTATTATTATTATTATTAGAGCGTGCCAACCAAACATTATTCTATAACGATCGAGATTTCTACAAAAGCATAAGTTTTGAGATTCCTAATAAAAAGATATTCTACAAAAAATACCATTCCCTGTGTGTGCGTGTGTAATTCAAAAACTTGGTATTTAAATGCCAAACTTGGTATTTAAGTTCCACTTCAACAACGCCGCACGAAGTTTTTAAGTATATCTCTATCCTTCAAACTGTTTTTAACATGGGAAAACAATCCATTATTTTTTTTAAAAAAATACTCTAAACGATTTTTAATTAAAATATCACAATTTGAATTTTTGCAACGCGACAAATAAAATCTACTACATGTCTGGAAATTTCCTGCACATGGGAGTTTTATCCTTGCTTTAATTGTTCATTTTAACATTAACATAAACTGCACAAAAACGATGCACCTAAAGAATTCAACAACTAGTTTTGAAAAATGAAATATTCCCATGGAACAGCTGGTTTATGATACAAGATGTTTAGGTTAAACTTTGGTGCCCACTTTTGTTCACTGCTAAAGTGTTTTTAAGATAATATCTCAAGGATTACCGATATATGTTTAGAAGGCATTGCAGTCCGCCTGGACTATTTCTCTCCTGCCATTCTTTCCCCCGACATCCTTTTCAAAATCATGTTACAACAAATGGCTTCGTCACATGACAATCAAGCGATTGATCACTCAGAACGAACGCCTTCGAAACAAAGAATTTTGTCTCAAGGGACAAATTAAGTCATAACTAAAGGCGGGAGGGATGTGCACTCGCATGCGATACAAGCTACTTAGCTGGACAAAGAGTATGAATGTCAGATTAACAGCACGTCCATCAAATGTGCAAACATCGAAACCAGCGTAACGTTGTACTCTGCGGACTAGTGAAGCATTACCTTGCCATCGTAGCAGACACAAGGTCAAGGTGTACTGTAACGCGATTGTTTTGTTTCCTCTCGCTGTTTCGCGGTTGTCATGGTGAGGCTATATTACTCGACAGAGCGTTGAGACGTATCGACCTTTAGGTGACCAGCGCTGCGATCGTCCCTTATCGGGTCGATTAGAGGAGTGAAGTATTAGTAGGTTGATGTGCAGTAAGTTAGAAACACAAATAGAGCGATTGGAAGCTGCGTGTGTCTATATGATCTGATTTCTCACGCCTGCCGATGTATGTAGTACCTACTACATGGCAAAGCGAGAAAGCTTATCGACAAAAATTCGCAACTCAGATGCTTACCTCAGCTTGTCGCACATACACGTTGCTTCTGGACAGCAACGTGCCATACATCGGCAGGCGCGAGAAATATCATATAGGCACACGCAGATTCCAATCGCTCTATTTGTTTCGTAGCTTGCTGTACATCAACCTACTAACATTACACTCGTCTAATCGACCAGATAAGACCCGATAAGGGGCGATCGCAGCGCTGGTCACCTGAACGTCGATAAGCCTCAACGTTCAGTCGAGTAATACCTGCAGTTGTTTCCATTCGCCAGTGATAACAGAACAGCCAATGTGCAGCATAAATATGAAAAACGCACACCCTCCGGTCTTTAGTCGTAAAATATTTAATGTATATACAAAATGTTAAGATCACTAGAAAATAACTCCGCATTCGGTGGGGGAGGGAGGGTTAAATTCACATTACGTTCCAATCTGTTTACATAACTGTATAGCTAGTGGATTAATAGTCCTGCGCCGTGGCGTAGTGGGTTAAGGCATTATGCTTTGGTTCCCTACCACGGAATGTCACCCGGGTTTGATCCCACCCCTGGGGTGCGGATTTTAAGTCCCAGGTATAGAACCGGTGCCCAGTTAGCATCGTGGGGAAATTGAGGAGTTTGCAATAGGTAACCGACCCTGGTCATGAAAGCCAACTTTCCGGCTGGGGGTGTCGAGATGGTCACCATATCTCCTCCCCGTATCGGTTGGATGATCGCCCACCTCTACCTTGTGTATGTGGCGCGAGGTCGGCAGTCGGGTTGGGCCTTGGTCCGATATGGACTGTAGTGCCGCGGTTTAACTTAAACTTTACTAGGTTAACATACAAGTTCCGAGTTCACGTTGGAACTGCTGTTTAAGGATGGCCCCAAACCGAAATTATTTGTTGATTTTGGAATAGTGGTTTGAATTTAAAAAGTATTATAATGGTTGTGTGGTAAATTATACAGTTATCGATATAAACACAGGCTACGGCCGCCCGGAGGGGGTAGAGGGTTGCCTAATAAGTCCCGGGTACTAGCCTGCAGAGCTAGTAGAAGGTGTGCTAGATCACCAGGCGGCCCCACCGAAGTTTTCGGTAGTCTTCCCTGACGAGTTGACGCGCGTAAGTGGCGTATCCACTTCCATCCCGTCTTGACATTGTGCTCAGCGGGGGGGGGGGGGCTTTTTAGACTGCAGGTATTGCCCTATGGAAAGAGCCACGGAGTATCCATCGCTCCCGAGTAGGAGGAGGCCCGGGTCCTTGGTCCTACGGGTCCAGGACTAATGGGAGTAGAACCTCTGCACATAACTATCGATATAAACAAAAAAGACACTCATTGGAGACGTGAAACGTTGTGTAACTATTTAGAAAAAGTGATCGCAAAAATACATTACCTAAGGGAGACAATGCTAGACAATGTGAGAGATGCTGGAATGATTTTGCTCTGATGTTAATAAGTATTGTATAATTAGGCATTCTATTTGTTTATTGTGTCTGAGAATACAAAATAATATTTAATTAGAAAATGGAGTGATTTTTCGTCAGCAGAGTTGAATTATAAATAAAAATCAATGAGACAACGCCTGAGAATTTAAAACATTACTGCTTGCCGACATCACCTTTATGAAATTGGATTCCTAACGGAAATCAATAAACATCTCTAGCAATCAATAAATATCTTCGTGAAATGATAAAAAAATTCTAACAGCTTTTTTCAACCGGGCGTCCCAAATCAGACGCCGGAGTAAAATAAAATTACAATATTTCACATTACAGTATTAAATTATATCAGTGATCCCCACAACAGGAATAAAAAGGTAAATTTCGAAGTATCAAGAACAAATATCTAAACATAGGAGTTAAAACGACAGTATATAGACAACTACCAAAAATATAAAAAGAAAATGTTCCGTGGATTGCTATTTTATGTATTTGTATACTTTAAGCCTTGCATTATCTTGATCAGGGAAAGTCCGAACGCTATTTACAGAAACACTCACAAAACAGGGAATTATTAAGAGAACATTATTATTATTATTATTATTATTATTATTATTATTATTATTATTATTATCATCATCATCATTATTATCATTATTATTATCATTATTATTATCATCATCATCATTATTATTATCATTATCATTATTATCATTATTATTATTATTATTATTATTATTATTATTATTATTATTATTATTATTATTATAACAGTCTAGGTTGGGAGGACTAAATAATAGGAAAATTTTCTTTAAAACTCCTATCACTAAAGGGCTTCAATCTCCTGGAACAACCAACCACCCTTGATAACTTGCAGCCTTTTCATTTTGTTTTCTGTATGCTTTTGTTTTCTTTTATCATCAGGGGGGAAAAAACTAATTCTGTTAGCTTTTTCAAAGAACAACTTTCGGTACAAACTCCACACTCACGCTTTTCTCTCCTTTCAGCATCTACTTTATTTTAAAGGTATCAAGAAGGGCTTATTCCATACTAGGGTTATTCAGACCGTGATGAAGCGCCAAGGCTTTCCAAGGGAGGCGCGAGAAATTTCCAAATTGAGTTTTTATTTATAGACGCTCTTTAACTCCAGTGGGTCTCAGCAAAATGTGAAAGGAATGACTAAACTTGTAAGATCGACTAACCTATATACAGAGAGTCCTCCATGGTTTAGTGGTAACATGCTAGTCTCTGGTTCCCTAGGTCGTGGGTTCAAACCCGGAGGAGGACAATGGGATCTTTCGGGTAAACATCCTTAGCATGGCTTCCTTTGAATTAAGTAAGATCGGCAGATTTACGGCACGTTAAAAACAAGCCTAATAAAAGACAACATTGAACGGTCTTTCACACCCAATATAGAACGGGATGCTGCACACTCATCAATTGTCATCTTTGTCCCAGATGCCATTTGCTCCTTTTTTCCTGTCCATGAGTCCTACATATGGTGGCCTAGATAGACCTGTTCTACTTAAATGTTCTCCTCATCTCCATCTGAGATGTGCTATGGCGAATGCTTCTCTCTTTTCTTATCTCGTAATTTTTCTATTTCTATTTGAAATCAATGCCTGCTATTTTCCTTGATCGTACTCCGGGGATCTTCTGCATGTCCATTTGGAATGTTCAGGTCTGGTGTAGCCGTATAGAAGGGTTGGTGTGACGCAACGATGAGAATTCCTTAAAAGATGTAATGTGATCAGGTTTCAAGATTAGAGAAATGTAGGCGTGGTTCAGTAAACTGTACAAACAGCGGATGACAAATGATACGCTATATGAGCCCGGGATTTACAGAACCTAAAATCTAATAGTGATTCAACTTCCCGGGACAAGGGAAAGACCTGGAGAAAACTTCCACTCTTTATGTTCGACTATTGCTAGTATAAATAAGTTTTAATGTAGACGGTAGTAACCTATTCCATCAACGGAAGTATGTTGAAAGCAGTCAAATTAGTTTTTGTTACATCTTAGCATTTGGGAATTCAATTGGTGCGACAAAAGACACCAGATCAAATGAGGTGCGAGGCTCATTTATTTGGTTGATTAAAGCTGTTGTACCTTCTCAGAAGAGATGTAATAATGCCAAATTCCAGAAGTAACCTCTCTTTTGAGAGGGAAGAAACATACATTTTAATGGAAGCGGGTTGACAAATTTTGCCACTTAATACATAATATTTGTAATAAATTGGATTTTCCACAACCCTTGTTCAATAGAAAGAAAATAAAAAGTACCTGAAAGATTACACGCCAGTAAGCTTATTAAATTATTGCAAACTATTCAGAAAATTAATTACAGAGGACAAAAAAAATAATATCAACCACTGCAACAAGCAGGTTTCCGTAAACATCACAACACACTGGACCATCTACGTTCAATCTGTCAAATAACTGAGAAGACAAGAACTTAACCTAAATATTTACTTAGCTTTCATTGACAACAAGAAACTTTTCAACAAAGCGCAGCATACCAGCGTTCTGGACACAATGAAGAAAATAAACATACTCCCATAGTTCACAGGGCAATTGAGAGAATAAACATGAATACAATTGTAAATCGAAAGTAAGATCTGGATCGAAGGCGAGATAGTTAAAGTGGAAAGGGTAGTTACGCAAGTAATCCCTAGATCCTCCAAGCTTTTCACCTGTCTACTAAAAATAATATTGAGAAGAAACGGAGTGAACATCTTTGGGGGTGGGGGGAGAACACTTACACATCTCAGATTCACATACATATTGTGGTGTATGCAAACTCAACTGTAGAAAATGACAACACAGCTGAACGTTAGCTGCCCACATTTGGCTTAGAAATGTACCGAAAACAAAATAACTAACCCCACAGACACACCAATCAAAATAAATCACACACAGCCACAATACTGCAAAGAGTAAAAGAACTACGACAAATCAGCCCATTTCTATGGCGTGGGAGTAGTGTATCGAACCTCGGTTAGGGTACTTATTGGATAAGCTTTTTCAATTCTCTATTTAGCAGCCACTTTTAAAATAAAAATGTAATATCTAATTTCTGCGATTTTTTATTCCACAGCATGGGTAAAAAATTTCAACTTCACTCTTGTAATTTTTAGGTTTAGTTATAGTAAAAATTTCCAATGGTTCTTAGATATCAGGCGGCACCAAGGAAATGATTTAGTTTCAATAGTGCGAATGTTTTATCTTTACCTAAATAACATTTATTGACGTATCAAAATTATTTTCTATATTACAATGTTTGCTTATGCTTTACGGTCGTTTATGAAATATTTGAAGAACTGAATGAAATATTTGAAGAACTGAAACGATATTCTGGGTCTCTCCTGGTTTTGTCTTATCTTGTGCCTTTACACAGAATTGGTATTATTGCCTTCTTCCTATGATTCAAGGAAAGCCTGCACTAACAAACCCTTCCTACCAATTATTCTCGATTCAATTAAATCTGCTTCATTAGACGTTGCGTAAGATACTTCCAATATTAGTTTTCAATACTGTTCTGTGAATGTTGTAAATATCTCTCTACTTCAAATTTCTATTCAATGTGTTAAATGTTCTATAAAAATCCTATGTTAATTTCACTTACCGTAACACTATCGTTTCCTTTCACAACTCTTCTATAAATTATTCGTATAAAAAGCTTATTTCTCTCATGTTAATCGGCTTTGAAACAGCAATTTCTGTAAGAGAGGAAACTGAATGGGCCCTTGGCACTTTGTTACGAAAACCTTCATGCGCGGTGTTTTAATGAGATCTACGTACATAACACTTTTTTGTCCTTCTTAATACTTTCAGACAAAAGAAGAAAATTGAATTGAAATGAAGAGTGCTTTACAAGCCAGTTGCAGAAACATCGATACACGTTTTGTGTGTAGTAAATATATCTGGGGTGTGTGTGTGCGCGTGCGCTGACGCGTGTGGCGAACATACCTTACGCTATGTTCCTTAAAAGGCTCACACCAATTCTTAACACTCTGCCTTGCATATGTGGAAGTGAGGCCGGCAGTCGGGCTGGTCGGCTCAGACCCGTTTCGGACTGTTACGTCATGGGTTACCTACTACTTTACTTCATGTTCCAGGCACGTCAGTCAAACTCCAGACGTTTCTATGCCCGCCAGGTTTGGGAGAAGCTCTCCAGTCCAAGCTCTAACCAAAACTCACACCAAGTTCTAAACCCATGTTGACCCATATGTAATCTTAATCAAAATAGGAGAACGTTTTATTATTTTTTAATCTTTGGACCACGTTTATGGAAGATATTGAACTTACTTACAAAGCTTGTGTTCCTAGAAAATATTTTGTTTCTGAGTAACGCTGTTAACTAGCATGCATATGCCCGTGTACGCACACGCACACAAACATTATATACAATGCCTTGAATTTAGAGGAATTCATAATGAACTATATCTAACGAATTTTTGTGGGAATAAGTAATTTCTACATACTGTAGTTAAGTGGGAGAGAAAACGCGTACGTAAAATGCATTTTGATATGGAAATGAACTCTCACCACTGCAGCTAATGTTCAACTAGCAGGAGATCTGTACAGCATAATCACTTTATTTAGACAAAAACAAATTGCGCGTGTTTTGTAGACGAAAGTGGCCCTAAAAGAAGGCACCATGAAAACCAGTTCACTAGTTCAAAATTCTTTTCTTGCTGTAATTAGCTTCCAGAACTACTCTGCGCCTACAAATCATTTCAGAAAATCTGTATTGAAAATAGCTGCAACTAATTGTCATAAAATACTAATAATTTTTAGATAAATCTCGTGTATTTCTAATGAATAAAACTTCTGAAGTCAAATACTGCAACTAAAATTTTCAATAGAATGGTCTCTATTCAAACTACCCTTAATTTTGAAGGATTTCAAATAGATTTCAGAAGTACCTATCTATTTTCCAAACTCCAGTATGGAAGATAAATTACCTTCTTTCCTTTTTTCATTTTTAAAATTATACTAACTTGATTTTTGTCATAAATTATTATGAATTCTGTTTTATATTAATTTAAATTGAACTTAGGTTTTAAATAAAAAGACAAATATTACTAAGGGAGGAGAAGACCCTATATAACTAGTTTAATGTTTTCTCATTTCTTAACGTCAGTATTTCGCCTACAATTTGCTCATTTTAGTGACTATCATAGCTTTTGTTAATTTTATACTAATTTTAGCTCAATTTAAGTATGGCGATACATTTTTTGGGAACCCCTGAATGCAAAATTTTACCAATTAGCAGTTTCTTTCACGTGTGTGAACCAGCAGATTGCTAGATATTTCCGCTGTGTTACGAACATCCTAAAATCGCTACACTGTAATACAAATGTTGCATTAGATTGCCCACTTAATTTATAAACTTATTTGTGCATTTAACGTGTCTAAAATGGCAGAATGTAATTTCCAACATGAAAATACAACTTAAAATGGGTTCATTATTAAAAGGGCCACTCGGCTCTATTACTGCCGCTGGTAACTGTTTACAAAGAGATTTAATTAGCTTTTGTATCATGTAACAAACTCCAGAACAATTCATATGCATCTACGATGTAATAGAATAAGTGTAGTATCAGCACTTCCACGATTTTAATGATAAACATATACTATGCTGTAGTAATTGTCGACACTTGAACATCCATTTCTTGAACTATTTTCGCCGTTATTGACTTTTTTGTAACAATCTGTCTAGCGTTTGTAATTTGCGAAGATTATCAAAACATGCTAAGCAATTCAGTAAAGTATACATAATTTAAACTACTGATAAAACATCGATTTACAAAAAAAAAAAAAAAAAAAAAAAAAAAAAAAAAAAACATTTACACCATGACTTAATATAGATACACATGCAACAGAAAATAGAAGCTTTGCTGACACTTTTCACAGCAGGCTTTCAAAAACCAAGGTTACCTAATATAGCTAAAACTAAGCAGATTTCATGACATTAAGAACGCTTCTTAAGTTTAAAGCCACTAGTTACAAATAATCTGAAATGGCTTCATAGGATGCAGCCAGTACTGTCCACCCAACACAAGAAAGCAAGGCAGAGCAATGTGTAGCGCAATCATTTTTGCTGTCCGGATGATGTTTATGCTTGCAGTCCAAATATGATAAGGATGCTAGATTCATTCAAAACAGTGTTGTCACATAGCTCACCCATGCATAATACCTATCACTGCATTAATGAAACGTATTAGATCTAGCAGCATCGGTGACTCGTATCTACTACCATACACTCATTTCATAATAAACACTACCAGAGCAGATAAACAATTGAAGGCACTCTCCCTCTTCAGACCCCGCTTGCCTTCTTGTGGTGGGTAGGCATTACTTAAGATAGAACCAATTACAGCTGAACCCAGGCAGTGCGTAGATGTATGATCCTCCAGCAATTGTGCCGAGTGTCCGCAGGTCACCAGCTTATCCAGCTACAGCCACCAACGTACAACCGTTATATATCTTGTCAACTTGTTGTGTATACATTACTTACTCTTTTTACAGTAGTAATGAACTACAGTATTTAATTGTGAGCTGGCTGAAATAAAATTACATTTTCTTCTTAGAAAATGCTTTAAGAGTGAATAAAATTTGGTAAGACACTCATGTTAGAAGTCCTGACGTGATGAACAATCACTCATTCTATTTATTTAAACATATTCACTTCAAAATTCATTAATATTGTTTCACCAAGATTTGTGCATCATGAAACTTAGCATAACTGAGATTGAATAAATCTAGTAATTCCCTTTTGTACCCAGGTTTAATGATGTAAGTATTTGTATGTTATCTCGTTGAACAAAGACTACCGCATGCAGATTTAAAAGACACTTATTAAATAATTAGAAAGTATAGTTAACACTTTAATGAGGACTTATTTTTAATTTAATTGTCAAGATCACACTCCAGTCATTTTATTTGTCTTTATTGTATGAATACCTTCTTTTGCCACATTCGTTTACTGCAAATCTTTCGTTCAATGAAATTACGCCCTACTAAGTTATCTCAACCTGGCAGAGTGATAGTACATATGGACATCAGTTTGCACTGGGATCGACTGGATGCTTGAATTGCCTGATATTCTAATATTGGACTAATCTCCTCTGACATTCAGAACCTTAATCACAAGCACATCGATAAGTATTCTGGTGCAACAATCACGCGCTTATCTGAAACAAATGAAATAATTAAGTCGTATTTGCAAACATTCATTTACTAGACATTTACATCGGTCTTCTTGAACGTTCCAGTTAAGTGACACATTTATTTTTATTGTGCAAATTTTGTCTTCACGACTAAGCATTAATGTAAGGGATGCGACTCAACAATACGAATAGAATAATATTGCTTAGCTAGTCGAAATAAGTGTTAGAAACTCTACTTTTACCGCTATTTTTTATATTGCTTCACATACTGTATGAAGCTTTGACATCTCACAAACTGACCACTTCAATTCTAACATATTTTTATTATCCACAACGTACAAAAAGCGTAAACAAGGCAACAACTTACAGGAAGTTTTAAAAAGTACAACAAATGCAAGGTAAGATAAATATATCACTGTCATATACTTCATGCAGGTTTGTGCCATGGTTTTAAGTTAATCTGGGTGCAATTTGGCGGGGACAAACTATCACAAAATATACAAAGATTAGGGCATCATCATTCACTATCAAAGCGACAAGCAACTTCTGTAGGAAAGGGTTAACCAACTGTTTTGAAGTCCGCATCACATCGAAAATCATTAAGCCAAAAGAAAATTTATGTACTCACTGAAGAAGCCAGCGTAAAAACGTCTCTTCCTTCATTGATTGACAGCCTCTACGAAAGCAGAAGCAATGCGTTTTCACAGCAGAAACTTCAATGTGATACAGACTCAATCTGTTTTCATGACTAGGGTGCAACATTCTATGCATTCCTGATTTGCGTAAATGCGCTTAGCAGTACATGTGGTTTGACTGCATTTCATTTGATATTTTTGGGGAGCTATCGAAGATACAATTCACCTTTAAGTTATAAATCTATATAATCAAAACAATTTAAGTTATCTTCTCATAGGTTATGACTCCTCCTAGGACTGCAAATATGCGATGTTTCTTAATTACATTCTAAAAGGTGTGTCCAGTAGTTTCTGCTTATTGCTTTCAGAGGCGGGAAAGAGGATTGCCATCAAAGAGTTTCAGAGTCTAAAGATGTTTACTGAAGTATCCATGCTGTGTGACGATTATCAATTACTTCAATAACTTATTGGCAAGCCTTAAAATTATGGATTTGATTCGGTATATATCTGACAACATGAGTATAGTTTTACCAAACTTTAGGCTAAGGAAGTCCTTCAATCGGCGTGACTATTGTGTAGCTCTGTACTAGCTGAAAATAAAATTGTATGTAAAGAAATTTGAACAATTGCTGATGAAATAATTACTAATTGGAGAAATAAATTATTAGATAATAAATATGAAATTAATATAAGGGGAGCAATTTTTTGAATGAGACTGGTTCAAACAAGTTAATCGATCAAAACGGACGATATATCATCATCAGCGTTCAGCCGGCTGCTAATAATACACACGCGGGCTGGCCCGGCTACCTATTGGCTTGTAGTTTATTATGCGGGACTGTAAGGGAAGAGAGTAACTTCGACAATTTGACCTTAAGACTGGCATACAAAACCAAAATTCTACAAACTCACTTCCATAATATTATTATTTCTATTTTATGTAATAAGCATGTAATGATAAGCTTTAGGGATGTTGCTTGTTTAAGATACTGACTCACAGGAAAGACAGGTAGAGTGGAGAGGAGGAAAGAGAGAAACCGTGCTACGCAGAGTGAACAAAGCAAAATCCCTGCATGTAATGCACTAACCAGCGCAGAATTATTAGTTTGAAATATAACTGAGAAATTGATTGACATAGGACTTGATGATACAGTGTTCATACTTCCCAATTTCTATAAAGTTGGCCATTTGGCTGTGAGGTTATATTTATCTAGTGCACACTATAAACTCTTTGGTGGTAATCCAACTTTACTGAAGTTTTTGTTCAAACTATTTAAGCCCATGGCATGTCTACAGCCATTAGCGGACAGACTTTTACCACAAAGGACAAAGGGAGGAACGTACAAACACGCTAAACTGTACAGCAGTAAACAGAAGAGTAATTTGTTTACTAATGGCTACACCAGCGCCATGAATCCCATACGTCGTTAACTGTCACCACAGTGTGCTATTTAACATTCTCTGTATTACTTGCACTCTCTGCAAATAACGAGGGCTAAGATTTTGACCACTCCATATTCTCAAGTTTAAGACAATACGGACATTCAGGAGTTACCTTAAAATAAGAATGACAGAAAAATATCTTCGATAATTATTTTTGTACAGCAAACTAATTGATGTGTACCCTATTACTTACCTTTGGTAGGTAATAGTAGTATTGCATTCCACCAAAAAATTCGATATTCAGATTTCACCGGGAATACAGGAGGTCTAGGAATTGAAAAGCAGTGTGGGTTTTAAAAGCTGGGCAATATATGTGAGCACGTATTAGATAATTTAATATGAACATTAGAATAAATACCAAATGTTACACAACATTCACTTTGAGGTAACCAGATGATTTTCAAGAATTCGTTTCGTTTAGTAATCTTTTGTCTATTTCTTATGGTTTGCCAAGAATACAGAAATAAAAATCTGTTCAGAATGAAGAAAACTTCACAGGCAATTTCAGAAAATACAAGATATGCCTTTTATATGGTGAAAGTAATTTAAACATTGGATATTTTAATCAAAACTGTTGACAGGTAAATCATAAATGTGAGATCATTTCTTGGAAAATGTTCGTGTCATCTCTTTGGAGATAACTACGTTAAATCAACGTTTGGTATTTATTTCTTCTTGAGTAATATTGTTTATACTTATCCTCCACCCCCCATCCCCGTTTCAGAAGACGCCCATTGAAATCTCGGTATCAAATTTTTGATGGAATAGAGTATTTCCTCTAATACTAAATATCTGGGGTTGTACAAAACGTTATATATGCTTAATTGTACCGAAATAATACTAATAACATAACCAAAAACTATCCATTATTACAGTGTTTCATTACTCAGGAATATGTGCTAAAAACACAGAGCATTCGGTGCATTCCCAGTCATGAAAGCAGGTAATAAAGCCTGCATCCTAATATGTGCAGGGGGGAATAAAATATACTTAACACAAACATAAGAAGTGTTATCACTGAAACATTCAAATGTAGAGCAAATAGTTAAGTCTGAATGAAGGAGAGTTGTTCGTTAAAAAGATGCACAAGAATTGTTAAGAAAAATCATCTTTCTTTTAGGTTACTTATTACAGTCATTTCAGATGTGAAAATACATCTACAAAACACAAGAAGTAGTGGAGCTACAACACAAAGAATGGTAAATGATGAGGGAAACTCCAACTATTTAATTTTTTCAATTTATATTCAGCATTCTCATTACGCAGTATTAAGAAAAGCTCAAAATAATCATGAAGCAAGTTTTCTCGTATACAGAGTTATACTGGAGTTACAACTATTCTAATTAGAAATATTAAATTCTGATTACATATACGAGATACACCAACATACTGTAGTAATGAGATTTTTTAATATTTTAGTTAATACAGGCTGTCCAACTAGCTATTGAACCCAGCATTATATTAAAAAATGTGACCAATGAAGATATAAGATTAAGTGAATAATTCTACAGGTTCATGTGTAATGCAAGTGTATAATTTATTACTAGTGCTGCTTTCTCAGTGGTGTTTCCGCTTGAAATTTTTATAACTTATACGAGGGGTGTTCAAATGAAAAGGTACGAAACGTCTTAACAACCAAACCAGTTGAAATTTGAATATGCCGCTTTGGGATAAAAGATGAGACATCTAATGACCAGAATGAAGTGCCAGCCTGGTTGTGCGCATGCGCGGGCGCCAGCACATGGCGCAAGAGAGAAGCAGGCAGTTGTAAGTTCCGTCCAATTGATGCGGTAGTGTGCGTGAGGACACCCTGGCGTTCACATTTCAAAATTCGACAAATGAGGAACAGCGAAGTGTTATCAGATTCCTGTCCGCGGAAGGTGTTAAACTAGCCGATATTCATTGCCGGACACGGTCTGCCCCATATACGGCCACACCCGAGTTGTGTTCACCGATTGAATTCAAGCCAGGGAAAGAAAGTTAAATTCTTTATTGAACTATTATAAATATTCAAAAAAGTAATAACACCGCACAACAGGAAGAAATTTATCAAATACAAAATAAAACGTCAACTAATTTAAATTTTACTACACCGTGTTAAGCGTAAAGTTAAAGGATTTTTATTTTGGAACTATATACCTGAATTTATTTTTCCTGCTTCTAATATTCCCTCCAAAGGTACTAATCTGATGTAGACAGTTCGAGAGTGCGGTTTTCTTTTTAATTTACGTCCTCCAACGTTAAGTCATATCGGACGATGAATGCAATGGGTGAAATGATGCTCAAATGAGCCCAGGTTCCATAGAGCTTAGAGTTACCCGACATTCGCCTTTCAGGATAAGGGAAAACCCAGGAAAAAACCTTATCCAGGTAACTCACCCTGACCGAGATTCGAACTCGGGACCTCTTGAACGTGTGGCAGACACTCTACCACCACGCTACCGAGGCGGGCTGAGGGCGTTTTAGCTAAAGCTCCTAGAAATTATGCTGTTATTGTAAAATAATTCATTCAATTGGGCCATGCTGGCATTCGATGTACGAGATGGCGCTCTAAAATGCAGCAGATAGGGAAATGTTTTTGTTTTCAAGAGCGTTAATAGTATATCTTCCTAGAAATTCAGCCATCGTTATAAGAATGATCTACCAAAATATGGCGAGTCAGCTTAAATCTGTACCAAAGTTTTTTTTTTTTTTTTTTTTTTACGTCCTCCAACGTTAGTCATATCGGACGGTGAATGAATTGGGTGAAATGATGCTCAAATGAGTCCAGGGTCCATGGAACTTCGAGTTACCCGACATTTATCTTGAAGGCTAAGGGAAAACCCCGGAAAAACCTTAACAGGTAACTCACCCTGACCGAGATTCGAACTCAGGACCTCTTGAACGTGAGGCAGACGTGCTACCTACCGAGGCGGGCCGTACGAAAGTGCTGCTTAGTTCTGCAGATTAAATGCAAGGTGTATACTCGGGGCGCGCGCACAGAAAGGTACACATCGGTAACCTCCTGGTAACAAAAAACTTCCTTAACATTTTGTATGGAGTAAATATGAAATCCTAGAAAGAAGGGGCTTAAAAGAAAAGACTGTTCAAAAGTAGGGTAACAAACGAGAGTCAAGATTTGGAACAATACGTACAAGTTGTATGATCCTATTGCATAGACACCGAGTGACTGGCGTGCCCGCGCTATTGCCTTAGTTACACAGCCTTTATATCACTGCGTTATTCCGGCTTGCGATGTACAACGAAATTGGGGGTTCCCAGACTACACTCAAACCAATCCCCTTGTTTCACAGCACACTTCCTTTTTTATGCAAAGCATAGTAAACTCTGCTTCAAATTTTGCATTATGCATATCAACTCTAAAAATACTGTGGAAATGCTGGGTTCAGTAGCCAATGAAACAAGTTTTTATTTTACAAATAACTAATATATTCAATTCATTCAATGAATTCTTAGCTTTTCTAGTTAAATTCAAACTGTTAACTCCTGTATAATGACTCTGTATAAGCAAAACTATCATAGCATTAGTCGAGTTGCCCTCACAAATCCATTCTAATTATATGTTACCTACAGAGTAAATCCTTAGTCCAGATATGGACCTGGACACTCCATTTGCTGCAACAACAAGGAAGAAACAAGTACTTTAGATTCACCAAAATAAATCAACCGCAGTTTCTGACAAAACAAATTAAAGGACAACACAGGGCTTCCTGCAAAATACTTCAACACAGTTCTATATCTATAAACCACAAACATAGGAAATGTGTACAAGCAAATGCTGGGACATTTTATTTCATTGCAACAATCAAATTCTTTGAGTCCCAAATTCATCAGTTTAGATTAGTTGCATGAAACACAGTGCACATGTTTCAATCTAACACATACACAATCCATATATTTTATATCCAATAGCTTACTTACAGGCCAACAGCTTGCAGTGCTGCTTGCTCTTCTATCTAGAAATATCGTTGGCGATCTAACACCTTCTTCAAACACATATATGGAGTAAACATTTATTATTTGTAAAAGTTAAACTTATATCTAGAAAAATATTTTCATTACATAATAAATACAACTGCACTGAAATAGTTTTATTTTTGTACAAATATCAGTAAAGTTAAAAAAAATAACGTAGGACCAGTAATACCTATTATAAAGAATGTATCAATATTGCAATTAGTGATAAAATCTACAAGAAAAGGGTTAGAGATAGAACAGAAACTAGTATGTTATTACACTATTACTGCCGTAAGCACCTCCGTTTTAAGTTAGCGCTTTTTGTATATAAATAGTAAATACTTTCTACTAAGTTACGACGCAACAGGGGCTGAATCACTGACTACATACACGGTCAGGCTACCTCGGTATCGGCTATCTCCTGCTCCTACCAATCTTCATACTTTTAGGCATAAATTGTGTGCACATTTCCTTTTACCGAGTGCATTGAATAAAAATAGTGCTACCTCTTCTGGGAGAACAGTGAATCCACCCTTCCCAGATGAACTTCCGTAGGGGAGGGGATCCGTCCCCTTCAGCTGCCGTGGTGCGGGCGCTGCGGACCCTTAGCACTCGTGGTTTATCTCTGACGTTACTAGAGGAACCTCGGGCCGAACATTCGAGCCCCTCCCTGATTGGGAGCTGTTCGGATTGGGTTGGACTCGAGGGAGCAGTGTGTTCCCGACACCCACGGGAAATTGGGTACCTCCGGCCAAGCTACGGCCGCCCGGAGGGGGCAGAGAGTTGCCTAACAAGTCCCGGGTACTAGCCTGCAGAGCTAGTAGCTGATGTGCTAGATCACCGGCGGCCCCACCAAGGTTATTTGGTAGCCGGTCCATTTTGGATTTGGCGCGTAAGTGGCGTAGCCACTTCCATCCTGTCTGCAGTACGCAGTGGGGGGGGGGGCAGTTTATAAAATATGTACTGTCCTATGGGAAAAGACTCGTGAGGCCCAGATTCTGGTCCTACAGGTCCAGGACTAATGTGAGTAGAACCTCGGATTTAATTTTCCCAGATGAACTATGTACTTAGAGTGTGGCTTGTGTAAACACATTGTGTAAACTCTTCAGTCCCCCTCCCCCATCATCGGTTTCCCTGTTAGCACCACAGTTCTTGGACATACTTAAGTGACATGGGGAGAACAGTGCATTCGTTCAGATAATGGTCATGTACCAATCTTTTTCAGCAAGGGCACCATTCAACAGACTTAAACTTACAATTCTGCCTGCTTTGTGAATAGTGCTTCTCTACGAGTGTCCCCTACTACAAAACCTTCTTTGTGATGGTGTTACAATTTGGTTCTATGGAACTTCCGACTTCGTTCAACGCGCGATTACACACAGAACAAACGTTTTCCTCCCCCCCCCCCCTTCACCACAACTCCCTTGGCTCCCCCCCCCCCCCAGGCATTACAGTTTGTCATTTCCTTATCATGTATACAAACATTTATTTTAATCAAGGGTCCAGCGCTTACATTTGCACTTGGCATATATGCCTGGTTGCCTAAGTCCCCTGACACAATATTTGTAACTTTCTGATATTTTTTGTTACTGATTCACAGATTTAATGTTGTAATTTTATTATAATGTAAGTTAATCCTTCGGTTAACGCCGAAGACGGCACTATAACCGCCGGGGATGTGTCACCTGTATGGATGAGGAATACTTGGGAACATACCAAATTCTGGCATCTTATTATTTAATGCTTACTTCCTCTGACTTAGCCCGTTTTCACATTCTAAAGTCTAATTCTGCTGATTTACGAGAACAGCACTGTCCCAGATTCCACATCACTTTAGCTTATGACATCAGTTTTCTGTTTACTCATGTCGACCACGTACGGGTGGCCGGACATGGACTTAGCTGAAAAAAGAAATATGAGTTATCTAGACACAGCAAGCTTTGAGGAATATCATCATGCTTAGCTTTGCTTGCGAAACGTTTACATAGCTTCTTTGGTGTGGGAATGCCGATTTGGCAACAGCTCGCCAAATTAAAAGTAACAGTATTTAAATAAAAAATAAAGAAATATTTGACTCAAATTGTGTGTTTTCAACTCTGTATGTATATATCTTATGGTATACCAGTTATCCAAAATCCATCCAGAATAAAGAGGATTTCTGAGGACATTCCCAGAAAAGTCTAGATAGACACCTCATTTGTCATGAAAATATCTTTAACTCATTATTTTAATCAAAACAGTTAAAAGCAATCTTTGAGAAAATCAACTTTTCGAAAAATGTTTCACTTAGAGGAGGCCTGACGCAGGTGAGATTTTTTTTTTTAATGTTAATGTTACATTCTTAAAAGATGCTAAACTTAAATACGAAGATTGGTGTTTAACTTTTCGTTTTTGAGTTATGCTGATCGGACACATTCATAGAGACCTTTTTAATAAAATGTTTTTTTTTTTTTTTTTTTTTTTTAGAGTCAGGGGTCAAGTAAAAAAATTCTTCAGTCATTTACATTTCAAGTTTAAATGGTCTATAGTGAAAAAGGTAAAATTAACCTGTAAGGATCTCAGGCAGAATCCTCTAACATGCCTCATTACACTTCTGATGGACGTTATTTTCCTCGGGTGCACCCAACCTGTCAAGCATGGAGCACAACACAAGAATTCAACACGCACAACAGAGCTTTTACGTATTGTGTTACAGGAAACAAAAACATTCCTCTAGTCCAAAAGCAAACATACAGGCTTTATATTACGGTTAGAAAACCTTGCATACATGCGGGCTACGTAATTAAATCAGATGCGAATGTA
Organism: Mantis religiosa; assembly: GCA_030765055.1. NCBI lineage: Eukaryota > Metazoa > Arthropoda > Insecta > Mantodea > Mantidae > Mantis > Mantis religiosa. The sequence goes on from CM060956.1 coordinate 71,432,666, forward strand.
AAATATTTCTGTAATATTTTAAAACCTTTCTGACTGAAAGCCTATACTTAGATGAATGGCTCCCAAACCGGAGCACATAACTTGCACAACTCTTGCGATAATTATAAAAAACTTGAATGCCAATAGGTGAGTAACAACTTTTGCAATAATTTTCGATTTTAAATGAATTTTAAGGCTTACGGAGCTTCAAACCAAAAATCGTATTATGTATGGGAGTGGGGCGACTTTAAGGCAAAAGAATGACCAAACTGATTCTACTTGAACAACTGGCTCTATGGCATATTAATTCTAGGCTTTTTAAAACAAATGATAACCTGTTACGTAGGCTCTCTCCACTGAGCAAGGGAATTTCTCGCCGCGGTAATTGCGACGTCAGAGCCGCACTAAACATCTTAACCTTATAACAGATGGAAATGTGAATTCTGCTACCAAATAGTGCAAGAAATTTCGAAGGATTCGTGCTGCTGAGCTTAGGCAGTGAGCGAGAACATGTTTACGTGATATGCTAAGGTAAGGATTTTAATGGATTCTTGAAGGCACAATTTTACGGGCGGAATTATTAAATTTGACAACTGGCTCTTAGATGGTTTTTATTACCATCTTGTAATATAGCATCAACAGTAAAGGTTAACATTAATATTCCCAAAAGTGTTAGTTTTTTTATTAAATTCATATCAATATTTGGGTCTCTCGCATTTGGAGAGAACCCAAGGAACGAGTTGCCAAACGTTTTAAAGACTAAACTTTGCCCTCGGGAAAGGCGGTTCCTAAAGTGTGAAATACCAAAACATATCTCACCTGTAACGCGTTTTTAAAAAATGCATAACAAAATCTGTAAACATGTTTCTAACAAGTCTTTTATTAACAAATTTCCAACAAATAAACAATTTTTTGTTCCTATACGTGTACATAAACCGTTTACCAAGGAGGAAAGCACAGTTTGATTATTGCAGGCATAAGGGTACGACAGGTTTCTTTACTGTTATACTGTTTATTTAATTTTATTTACATTCCAGGAAAATTGTTTTCGAAACATTACATAGAGGGGAGGGGAGGATGGAATAGAACAGAGTGAAGGAGAGGGGGAGAGTGGAAGAGAAAAGAAAGAAGGTGCGTTGTACGAATTCGAACAGGACCGTCCTACCTAATAGGGGCTCTTACAGGTCTTCCTCAGTCCCCGTAATTAGAAACTGACGAGAAATTACCCTAAAGTTAGACTACAACGCTTCTCTCTCAATTTTTAATTTCTTTTCATCAGTGCCCACCGTCTATAGTACAGCATACTGTAAATGCGTGAGACGCTTAAGAAAATAGTAAACAATGAGAGGGAAAATATGAAGGGAGACTGAGGAAGGGAAGAGGGAGAAACGCTAAGAAAGCGCGAGAGTCATATGAATTTCCGCCTTTAATCCAAATGCTAAGGATTCTGCTACTTTGAAATATGTATGCGATGAGCTGTTATTTTTTTTTTTTATTCTAACAACCGTTAAAACCTAGTTTAGTTGCTTCTCTAATTAAGGCTCTGAAATGGCCAGTAAACTAAACGATGTATATGAATCCATCATTAAAAAGTAGTTTTATATTAGAATTTAAGAAACACGAATAAACGCTAGCTTCTTGTTAAAAGTAACAAAACTTGCTTAAAATGAGTGTCTGTATTATGAAGCAAACATCCCTTCTCACACAGCATCACTGGAGGTATTTAAGTTCAACGTTAATAAAATTTAACATGCAGATCATTCTTGGTAGTCTCGTTGGAAGACTGCTCCCGGCCATACAAAAAAGAGAAAAAAGAAAACTGTATTGTGTTGCTGCTTTTTCCGTCTTTAACTTGCAAATTTCTTCATTTCTTATACGCTATGACGAGCATACAGTGAACAGGAAGTACCTGTGTACTGATTAATGTTTTACTTTTTTTAACAACAGAAAACGGTGTTTTATTACTATTTTCAAAACGTCACATGACAGTCACATTGCAGAGAAGTAGATAAAAATGGAGGAAGGGCAACAGAGAGGACTGAAGTCATAGAACATAATGGAAAATAAAATGTGGACAAAAAGGAGAAAATGAAAGAGAAAGATAGTATCCCTTAGCGCAATAATGTAAGCAGGGATGCGTCTGCTGTTGATATTCTTGATTTTCCTATAAAAATAAGAATGAATGCATTTATAATGCATATTTTAGCCGTAACAAATGGCTGTGTTAATTTGTATTGTTCACTGAATTGCAGACAGAATGCGCTTCTGCATGAATCATTAGCTGGCAAACTAAAGTACACACGTGACAGGGTATCTATCCAGAGAGTGCTAGAAGATGACCGAACGCAGCAGTGTAACGATGACAGATGGGATAGCAGAGAATTCTAAGGAGCGCATTCGGCACGTCGATTGATCTTTTGTAATAAACCCCAAGTGGAGCACACTGTGAGGAAGGATGAGGAAAGTGGAAACAGAGGGCGGCTGACTCAAAGGAACCACGACAGTACATAGAGCAGGATCCCTACCATTTAGCTCCCCGGCAGTCCAGTACAGCCGGCATCTCACCTACCGTGGGCCGAAACAGACCACAGGAGGCCGCCAAACCGGAGCTCAGAAACACCTGACAGTCAGGCACAACCGGCATCCTTCCCGCCGTGACCCACTAGATAAGTTCAGAGACCGGAGAACTCCCTGAAGGCTTCCACAACCGGCATCCCTCCAAACATGGTCCTAAAACGGCCCATTGGACCCACTAGACCGGATAATGTCCTACCACAGGTCGAAGGCGTTGACCAGGAGCACAGCTTCCTGCCATGCATCGCCGAGACATCCGCCGACACTACTAAATTGAAGAACACCAGAGATGGTGTGAAATAATAGAGCGAAATGGAGGGACAGATAATTCGGGGGATGTAAGTAACCTACCCAGCATTCGCCTGGCGACCCAGGGAAACCTCGGAATAAACCCATGGGCCGGATAGGTCCACGGAAATCGAACTCGGACCTTCCGAATGCGGATCACAGACGAAACCGCCTGAGCCATCCCGCTCGGTGCAACGATGATTATTCTTAACAAATCAAACACAATGAAACATTATATCTCTGGTGTTTGAACAAAGATACTTAAAATAAAACATGGTTCTTATAAACCAAAAATAAGTTATACTTTTAAAACTTCAGAGGAAAGAAAATCTTATCGCCAAGATGTATTCATTAAAATCTGATCGTAAGCGAGGTAGATACAGAGTCTACCCCAGAGGGATAGCTTTGTGCGGCAAGAGTGAAGTGTCTTCTATGTATAATTCAATTAGACCATACACATACATTCCTTCTGGGTAAAAGTCTTTCAATATAAAGGAAGCTGGATTTTGCTTTCCCGTTAGCTATTAGGGTAAAGATCGACTTACTTTATCGTCCTAATGGCTAAGCCCATTGGTCTTTAAATGTTTCCCTTTGGCTAAACGCTTCCTCATTTGTCTACCCAAGTTTTTCTTCCTGCAGCCGTTATTTTGACCCATACTGAGGTCCAAAACAATCAACCTGTGCGTCCTCTGTTAGAGTGCTGTTCGTAATTATCCTTCACATCTCCATTTTAGTTAATTTCCTATGGTCCCGGACTCCATTAATCGTGTCTCTATTTCTTGGTTCCATATTCTACCACTCAGTGTCACACCCAAGGTTTTCCTTTCGATTTCTCTTAGACGCCCGCCGCCCCCCTCCCCCACCGAAATAGCTTCTTCAATACATCGCAAGCATTAGAGCTACAACTAATTATCAAAGCAGTTAACAAAATCTTCCAAAATTTAGACCATGCTGCTGCGATGCGTCATGCATTAATTTGTACATCGTGTTCTTACAGAAATGCTTTGATCCAAAAATGCAGTCTCATACGTATTCCATGGATTCTTTGATTGCTAATGTACCTTGGTGTTGTTATGGAATAGTTTCGTTCCCTGCATGCATATACCGTGCTCTCCCGAAATATAGCTTATACAAGGTTTACTGGATCTCCTTGCCTTTACAATTTGAATTCTTTCTCCTGTTTGTGATCTCGCTTTAACGCTTGATTTCGTCAAGATGCTTTGTAGGATTCTACATAAAATATGCAGAAAAGGGAACACAAAAGTACAATCAGGGCTTATATTTACCATGTTTCACGTAACAGTAACGTATATGCAATGTATATTACATATTCTGTTCAGTGTAATTAGCATGGGATTATTTTAGGAGACAAATAAAATCCCTCGACAAAAAATGTATCCGATGAAGCGGTTTCTGCTAAACAAAACGCTGATCTTTCCAGTAAAATGTTTTATATTTTTATCTGAAGCTATATCAACCTCTGCATAATCTTCGATCCACACGAAAGCGAAAGAACGGAACTCAATAATAAATTAGCAAGATAAGAGAAACGGTACACTCAAGTTTTCAGTTTAAATATCTGTTTTTAGATTGTGAAATAGTGGCACTTGCTTATTTTTCTTTTACCGGAGACCGAAATAGCACCCGCCTCAGGCTTGGCATTTTATTAATGTGCACGGTATGGCGACTCCGGAAATTCGTGCATTCTTGGGTAGTTTTATATATATGGCAGCAGAACAAGTTCAATCACGTAGACCGAAAATAAGGTACTGTTTGGAAATTACTAGACAAACAATTAATTTCCATTTTAATTATATCTGCTACAAAATGAGTATGTAAGTTTTACATAGTTTTTACCAGGTTCGTTTTTTAAAACCTATCAGTTCATCCTTTTTTAAAATATTTCTGGAATATTGATATCCATGCATTCGTTAACGAAGATAACTGACTAAAGTGTATTGTAATAAAATGATTGGGAGTTACAGCTTATACTTAAATATATTTTATAACTAAAACACAGAATTAATAATACAAAAATTAATTCATTTAGAAGCTGGCTGTTAAACTGACATGGAGTATCCTAAAAAATATCTTTATATTTGTATAAAGCGTCTTTTTTAAGTTAAAAAATTTAATTTTATATTTCTAAAAATTGAGATAATTTTAGATAAATCTTCACAGAAGGTTACAAGATGTACACTTTTCTAAGCAGCTCAATGACTTTAGCCACTTATTTTATCAGCATCATTAGAATAGAAACTAAAATCAAAGTACAAGGACAAAATATTAATTATGCAAAGACCTTTTTAAAAAAATTAGATTTATTGTTACCTATTATTCCTTACTTATAAGAATCTCTGTATAATATGGACATTTGTTGACTAATTTTCTATTTTGGATTAATATTTATAAGGGGTTTCGTGAAACGAAAATATACATTTTAATATGCGCAAATGCATACGCGTTACCTTTTCAAAAAATACTCAAACCGATCTTTATAATTTGTGGTGTTATTGCACATATATATATATATATATATATATATATATATATATATATATATATATATATATATATATATATATATATATATATCTTACCTCTAATTGCGTTTTATGTTGCATGAAATTTGAAAACCTAACGCTCTACCAAGTTTTTCATTTAGAAAATTGTTATACGGTGAATTTATAAAAACGGTACACATCTCTTATTCTATTGCGCGTGTGGGTAACCCGATTACAATAAAGTGTAAGACTAAACAGACTAAGTTCGGTCAAAGGGATGTAGCACAAGTTTGTCAACTATAAACATTTTAAATTTGTATTTCAATACCGCAGATAAAGCTTCATTGCCGGTTTGCAAAAGTCACATCGCATGTCAGTTGCACAGAGAGGGAGGAGGGTGGTGACGGAGCGGCTAAAGCGAGATAGAATAAAAAAGTGTGAAATGAAAAAAGCGACGGGTAGCAAAACAAGAGTAAAATCTCTGTAGTTATTAAATAATGCAATTTTGACTATACTCTTAAGATTTTAAAGTTTTAAGGGTCATTTAGATTTGTTTCCTACTTTGTTTCTCACGATTGCGGTCTTTCATGATAAATTGCACTTTTAAAGTTTTTATATTAGTAAAACTCCGGCAGAAATGTTAGTCGATAAGGATTCTAATGCTGATATTGAAGCTTTTGTGGCCTGCTACGTAACAACTTAATTTCATAAATCCTTGTAATGTTCATTAAAAGACGTGGGAAACGGTCTGAAATATACAATTATCGAAGCAATCATTACATACTTTCGCTTAATAACATAAAAAAAAAACAATTCTGTCTGTAGCATTTCAACTGCATAGTTGCAGTGATTCGCATAAAAACTGAAATTTGTTAGGTGGCTAAGAATAATCTAAATTATCCTTAATTTGTATCCAATTTAACCCATTTTTGTAGCATTGATAAGGAGATTTGTCCGATAGGACGCTGTGACAGATGTTTCATACCGTGGCTTATACCTAAAACAATAAAGAATGGCTAAACGGTGAGGCAATTTCGGAGAAATGCTATCACATCAATAAAGGAAGCTTCAAACAATCAAGATAAAACGATCTAGTGTCAGCACATATTGCACAACGGCCTGGAGAAACACACATAGGGACATACCACATGCTTTTGTTTGAACCTCATCTCATCTGGTTTTCAGATGAAGTTATAATTATTTCCATCTTGACGGTTAGATCAACAAACAGAAGTCTCCATTTGGGTCACAGAACACGCTCATCAGCATGCCAGCTTCTGCTCAACCTCAAAATGGATGTTTTCTATTTTGTTTGCCAGTTTATTCAGGGCTTATGTTCTGTCGCAGCAGCAAACGGGAGTCACAGTTTTTTCGATAAAGAAATGAAACATTTTAAGACAGCCCACAACGAACATAGTGCCTTCTACCGCATTGATGGTTTTGGCAATATGGGAGACATTGTTCTAGACACTAAACAGGTGGATTGTACTGGCCAGCAAATGTCATTGGATCCAACCGTTGTGACTTCTTTGTTTGGGGTTACTTCAAAGAGCCAGTATCTAGGAATAATGCAAGAGCCTCGGGTTTCCAAGCTTGCAGGTTGAAACTGGATGAGGGCGATAGACATTTTCGGGCGTAAAATCCTTCATTGAAAGAACTTCAGCCTGATGAGGCATCTGAGCAAAATTAAGCTGTCTTTCACATCCAATATAGAATGGGGCGCTGAGAACAGTAGCAGCTAATGACTGTTCATAAAAAGACTTCTGTGCAGGAATCGACCAGCAGCAATAAAGATACGTTGAAGCTGCTAAAGAAGCCACATCACTACACCAACAAACGAACGTCCAAATTCCATACTCAGATGTTATAAATCATGTCTCCAAAATACCAGTACAAAAATGGAAATCTGAATGGAATCAACAACCAGGAAAATTACACCAAGTACGAAAAGGTACCACCGCTCTCTACCCAACCATGTCACTCACATGAAAGGAACAGGTAATCCTCAGCCGTCTACGAAATTGGCCATTCCAGCTTCACTCATTCATATCTCCTCTGAGGACAGCCACAGCTTACGAGTAACGTAGGTCATAAAGGCCTTAACATCTACCACCTTCTCATTGAATGCAATAAATACAAAAGAAAACAACATGGAATCTCATAGAACATCTCCACACTGCTAAACAGCTTCAAACTACGTCGTAAGCTTAATAGTTACCTAAAGGATATTGACATTTGGAAATTAATATAAATATATGTACATTATTCTCTATTCAATTGTAATCCATAATCAACAAAATGGTATACAAGTAATAATTCTTTTCTTTCAAAATACTGTTATTAATATATGTGTGTATGTTCTTGTATTTGTTTTCAGTTATCTGTATTTAATTTAAATTGTTTTTCCTAATTAATATGTAATTTTATATGTTTGATTGTAAACATGTGTATTTAATGTAAATTTTTATAAATGCTACTAACTGTACTATATTGTTAAGATGGACGCAATATGACCTAGGAAGTTGGAGCGGCCTTAAATAAATTAAAAAAAAAAAAAAAAAAAAAAAAAAAAAAAAAAAAAACTTGAGCAATTCAACAAAGAAGTAGTGCAATCCTACCAGAATTTTGTCAAACATGAGATTGCATTAACTTCATTTGGTAGTAGGGTAACACTTCTAAAAATGTATCCACTTCAGCATTCAGTCATAACACCTGCTTGCTTCTGCATATTGCAGTTTACACGTTGAAATTTTTATCAGACAGGTTTTTTTTTTTTTTTTTTTTTTTTTTTTTTTTTTTTTTTTTTTTTTTTTTTTTTTTTTTTTCCCAACGCATCTTTAGCAGAAAAATCGTTTTCATTGTCATACTTATCTAAATTACGGAGAAAATAATTTTCCAAATTTGAAAATTGGATGTCATGCGAAATGCTCACTCTGACGAAAATTTGTAATGTTTAAACTTTTAAATGTTATTTCAAAGATTAACATTTGTATAAACTTAAAACTTTATCTGGAAAAAAATAATTTAGCTTTTCAAACGTGCCCACCTCTACTGTTTGTGGGTAGACCCTGCCTCACATTCAGGTGGTCTCGAGTTCGAACCTCGATTAGGGTGAGTTAGCTATATAACTTGTTGCCAGTTTTCACTTATACTAAGAAGACGAACGCTAATAAGTGAAATATTCTAAACTCCCGGTCCATTTGAGCAACATCTGAACCATTTCGTACATTCCTGTCTGATATGACCCGATTAAACGACTTTGATTTCTTAGAAGTTCCCCCTCTCTAATTGCAAACATTTATTAAATCATTAAAACTCTAAATTCAAAGCTACAACCGTAATCAAAAAATGCTATTTTGTTTTATTTATTCATCTTTAAAGAATGTACACCGGACTTCAAAGACAAACTGCAATAAAATTTGCATTATGAAATGTGCATTTTGAAAAGGCATTAATGTACGATAGTAGTATTACAAGGGAATCAAGTTTTAAGATGTCATTGTACACGTCTACGCATGCCCATTTAAACAAGTTTGGATAATATTTAAACGGCCAAAGACGAAATTGCAAACGGATTCTAATGCTATTATGAAGATTTCTGTACAAGTATTTAAGTCATTTTTCACTAGAGATTTTATCAACAACTCATACTTGAGGCTTTTATACGCCGTAATGTGATGAAAACATTACAAAAAGGTAAAAACTTGTAAAAATTTTGTAAAAATTATAGTAAAACTACTAAAACACATTAAAAAGGTGGTCAACCTTCGCAATATAGGACATAAAATCATGATCTAGTACAACTACGGATTACTTCGCTTGGCTGTTATACTGTAGCAAACACTGAAAGGCATTTATGTTGACGTCACGGATTACAAGCTCATTAAATGAAGTGCATTGTTTAAATGGAACACATTCTCAGAAATTGATAATCAGATACATCGAACACTTTTTTTTTCGGGGTAAGACATTCAATGGTGACTATTCAAGTTCTAACTTCCTCTATCTCTGTCCCATATTCTTCAGTGCTGCAAACTCTACGTCAATATTACGAGCAGCTGGCCGACAGACTTAACAGATGACATTAAATCAGCCTTATATCAGCTGTTAAAAATGCAAACAAACAACTTTGGTCTTGCTCAAAAACAGTGAAGACGCATTCATAAATGGCCATGTGTTTATCTCTCGAACATTCAAACATGTTCCCATATTTAGCGACATCCTATTAATAAGAGTATCTCGGAAATGATTCTGGATTTAATTCTGTATAATGAACGGCATAGATCAGCTGTGGCCCTGAAACACGTATTCAGGAGGCTCCCCATTCGATTTCAGCTGGACTCTGAGCTTACGTTTTCGATGGTGTACATGTGTGTTACGTATACTTTTGAGGAGCTAATATTTTCTTTTCTAGCATGTGTTCTCTGTGAATAGGAAAAGGGATCATCGAAGGGGCAGTGCCACCACTCTGGTCACCCTTCATATCTTCTCACCTCATCCCTCCCTCCTCGGAGGTTAGTGGAAACAATAAGGCCAGACTTGGCCGGAGTAAAATGCTCAGTTTCTAATATATCCCCAATTTGCATGGTAAATATTCCTTATGATTGTCCGCTTAGTGAATTATTGCTAGGAAAAGCATCAGTTTGTGTAATTTATTATAACAAATGTTACTCTACAGTACTCTTTAAATTATATGCTCAACCATCCCTCAAAGATTGCAATATTAGTGGAATATATAATATAAAAATCCATAATTTATTATAACAAATGTTACTCTACAGTACTCTTTAAATTATATGCTCAACCATCCCTCAAAGATTGCAATATTAGTGGAATATATAATATAAAAATCCATAACAGAAGTAATAAGGCGCATCAACCGAGCATGGAAGAAGTACTGGAGTCTCAATTCATCCTGGAAGATAGGCTCTAAAAACAAATTATAAATAGAGATGTCATCGAAACCTGTGTACAAGTGTTATATGGATGACAAACTTGGTCCTTGACAAAAAAAAAAAAAAAAAAAAAAAAAAAAAAAAAAAAACAGAGTACCATGCTGGGAATCTGTCAGCGCAAAATGCAGCGGAAGATATTACACGTGACAAGGAAGGACAGGATGACAAACGAGGAAGTCAGAAGGAAGACAGACATGATCGACGTGGCTTCATGGGCGCAACAGTTGATATCGAGATATGGAGGGTACTTCGTCAGAATGCACCACCTCCGATGAACGCAACGAATGATAATTTGGGACCTCAGAATAGGACGTCGAACGGCAGATAGACCGAAGATGAGATGGGCAGATAGCTAAAAAAGATAGGCGGGATACAGATGTCAATACAAGCTAAGAACAGAGCTACATGCAGGACACTGAAAGACGTAGCTACCCAGGTGCTATAAATTAAAACCGTGTGTGTGTATTATAGCTAAATCTGTACAATGGTGTACGTGTTAAGTGTGTGAAGTAAACAATGACAGTGCTAAGGACACGAAAGTACACCGTTACTGGAGCGCAGCAACTGCACACGGCTCTTAGGAGTTTCGACCCTAATGAGCTTCCCAATTGCTACTACTTGCGCAGCAGAAGGCCTTCGCCCTCATGCTTTTCATTCATTTTATTTCATATTATATAAACATTCATACTGTACCACATCCCCTTGAAAGTACACCTATTAAAAAATAAGGAAAGCGCAGCTTATTTTCGTTGCACATATTATAAAATACTAGTGTTTAAACGTTTAAGAAAGTTATAAAACATGTCATAATACCTTTCTTATAAAAGACTAAATAATTATTAAAACCCTGAAAGGATAGCTAGTGTAAAATCAAAAGGCTAAAATTTAAATTGTAAAAGTTTACCTCAACAACACTGGGAACACTCAAAGTGAGAGAGATGGAGAACGTATATTGCATTAAAAAATAATATCCAAAAACGCGATGGCATTTTTGCCATAACATGGAAACCTAAAATACATTTATTAAAATCTTGGTGCCAGTTCTTAGTACAGTTTAACCAAAATACAAGTTACAAAAAAGTTTGTATGCGCACACACATGACCACCTCTTGCACAACCTATTCTTGAACACACTTTGCTTGTGTTTACTTCATGTTTATCAAGATAATACATTTTTCTGTAGATACAATGGAAGGTTTAAGCGGCTATCAAAACAGTTTAAAAAGTCGATTACTATTTGAAGGCTTTGATGCTCTATTCTCTTTACATATCCAGAACATGATAAAAATGACTTCCCCATTTAATAAAAGTGTAGGTATTAAACATTTTCAATAAATAACAAGGGATATCTCAAATGGTTAACTCCACACACAAAACAATCGTATCGACAAATTGTCCGTTTTAAGGAGAGTTCTTTTCATGCCCTAAGATTTTGTCTACCCTTACAGTTTACCATTTAGTCATCCAGAGAGAAGAAGACTTGTGAACATTTTCAGAAAATTCAACGTTTACTTTACATGAAAATATTTTAAATGTAGGACATTTTAAACAAAATCTGAATTTCTTGGAAAACAAATAAAATTTCGAAATATTTCCCAATTAAAATGTGGTCTGGATACGGGGTACGTATTTGCTTGAAAATCTTTATGTTGCATCCTTTGGCAATTAACTTAAAATACCACAGATAGAATCAACATGAAAAAATTCAATGTCGTGGCCGAGATTTGAACCACAGATCCCCTGGTTTCCGTCCAGTCACTCTAACCCATTGAGCTACCGTGGCCAACGTGCCGTCCTGACATTAAATTCTCCAATTGACTCATATATTTCCCCGGTAAACCACTAGGGGCTCTCGCATTCGAGATACACCGTTTGTGGCGACTTACCATCGTAAGTACTTGACTCCCAGGCTTCATCATTTAACTCTTATTATTTTAGTTAATTGGTGGAAATTAATCATTTCTTCACACTAGCCGTATATAGGCTAAGGTTTTTCAAAGAGTCAACGTGAAAAATGCAATGCCATGGCCGAGATTTGAACCACGGATCTCCTGGTTTACGTCCAATCACTCTAACCCATTGAGCTACCCTGACCACGGTTTGCCGGGGAAATATACGAGTCAAATGGAGAATTTAATGCAATGACAGCAAGTTGGCCATGGTCGCTCAATGGGTTAGAGCGACTGGACGGAAACCAGTAGATCCGTGGTTCAAATCCTGGCCATGGCATTGAATTTTTCGTGTTGACTATCAAAAACCTTAGTCTATATACGGCTAGTGCGAGGAAATTATTAATTCCCATCAATTAACTAAAATTAAAATACCATGTTTGGTACTTAACCAACTTTTCGTTTTTGTTAAAAATGCCATTTTGTCTTTTCTTTTATTCAGGGGGTGTCAAAAGCAATACTTCCTCTGCTAACTAAACGTAGAAGAGAAAGTAAGGAAAAAAGTATATAATTCTGCCGAAAACAGAATTTCACATAGTACTTAAACGGAATAATTATGCTGTCTGTTCAAAAACAAAAACCGAAAACAATAAAACCGTTATTTATTTAGAATTTACTTTTATCATTAAAAAGAAGTTGGTTTCCTTAAAACAATGTGATCACCAGAAAGTTTGAACCTGCTGCAGTTGTAACCTCGTTACTGCTTAATAGCGGCTGACCACCCCTTCCCTACATATTACATTACTCAGCGACAGAGATAGACTATTTTGAAATATTACATATGCGAAAGCTTTTAGTAGAGCAATTTCTTTAATCGGTCTTCCAATTATACAATCAATCCATTAAGGTTTCGGGGCCCCTAAAATCCTGAGCCCCCGACAGGTGTTCCCACTGCATTTGCTTAATGGACGGCCCTGGCAATGAGTTACTGGCAAATGGTACCATAGAGGAAAGAAGGTGCATCTAGGCAGACATACACATCTTAGTTATCATGGATTGTTACTTTCTAACTGCTTATCTATTGTAAACATAGATACTAAATTTCTTCCCAAAATTTAGTCAGAGGTTCCACTAGAAATAGAGGCTTCGAACTGAAGTGGGCGTTTTTCTTTTAAAACTTAATTGTCAACAATATATACTGTTAACAGCATAAACTTGGCTTACTTCAGCTCCATATGATATATATATATATATATATATATATATATATATATATATATTACTTTAGGAAATTTAAAATGAACCTTTCAAAACTGCAAAGTTGACAAACTGCTCCCTTGGATTTGTTATCATGGGCAATGACATCTTACACGTGAAATGAAAAGGTGAAGTAGGAAATATGATCCCTTATATGATAAAAATCTTGCTATCCCTTAAAGTATGCAGTTAAGCTAAACTACCAAACAATTCTATGAAGGGTTCATCTACAAACGCCTTGCTTCAACTATTATTAGAACAAGATTACAGTTTGGAACGACGTAAACTATAGGATATTTCGGTGAGGGTAGAACCTTGCCGACAGTTGACAAAACCTGACTTGGGTGTATATTTTTATTGGTTTCTGTGAGCTCAAGAGGCTACCTTGATTCGATCAATGCTGACTGGCTTGGTCGAGAGAGAGAGAAAAAAAAGCGGCGGTTTTTGTTTTGTACAGATCCGCACGAGATAAATCATTTACAACTCATTCTGATCCTTAGCATCTTTTTTTACAGGTCTGTACGGCTCGGGCGAATTCTACGGCCGTGTTGGCCAGTTTGTGCTTATTTTAAAAAATGTTGGTCACGGGCTTGTTAATACACCACACCCACCCACCCACCCACCCACCCACCCACACACACACACACTACATATGCATTTTGTCGTGAAAACACCTTGAATAACTGCTATACTAAAATTACACACTCTACATATGCATTTTGTCGTGAAAACACCTTGAATAACTGCTATACTAAAATTCTATGCCATAACAGAGCTTCAAATCACGAATCTTGCATCCGGTTGCTCTAACCACCTGAGCTACCGTGATAATAGGCGGGCACAATAAACTGTCCAACCGACTCAAAGGTATAAACTTTGTTCTACTACATGCACTAGATGAAGGTACTGCATTCCACTCAAAAATTCAAAATCGATATTTCACTGGATATACATTTTTGAAATTCCCTCAATCAGAGAGAAAAAAAAAAAGCATTTTAAGAAAAAGATCTGAGAGAAAGAGACCGTGTCTGAACAGCATAACTCCGTAATGTCAGATACCAAATTTGGTATTCATAACACGAAGATTTTGATGAAAAGGCTCTTGTTTAAGCTTATGTTCATGACAAAAAATGTGAGTATTGAATTTTTCTGAAATAGCTTCTGAAACCATCTTAATTCTGAATTACTCTTGCATAACGGTAAATCGTAAGAAATATACAAAAACTTGCCACATAGAAAGGCAAGATATTGTAAAAGCGAATGGTTTATCTCAAATGCAATTTTTCAAAATATTCCTGTTGATGTGAACTTTCCAAATGGGTATACTTTTTTCTCGAAATTGAAGTTTTTAATACAAAGACAATGGATTATCAAAGCCATCACATAGTGACCAGGTGATTTGACTGGTACCTTAAAATTGCTGCGTTCTTCCTCACTGTATCTTAAGAAAATATGTTGTAGGATAATTTCAACAAATGATCGATTAAAATGCAGTATATAGATTAAACATTTTAGGATAGTTGTAAAAATAGTATAGCAATTCAGGTGAGTGCATTCATCACATTTGTTTGTTTGTTGATAAAGTGTTAATTATGAAATTCAGATTATAAAAATCCAAAGGACTCAAAGGAGTGCCTTTATTAACTGAAACGTTAAAAATTACAATATGACTAACTGAGACTGTTTTAAATACATGTTAGATGAACTTACAACTTGAACTTTCGCAAATTTTTCTTAATAATAATAATAATAATAATGATAATGATAATGATAATGATAATGATAATAATAATGATAATAATAATGATAATAATAATAATAATAATAATAATAATAATAATAATAATAATAATAATAATAATAATAATAATAATAATAATAATAATAATAATAATAATAATAATAATAATAATAATAATAATAATAATAATAATAATAATAATAATAATAATAATAATAATAAATACTTCGACAAACGAAAAATACATCGTTAGACCATCTTACACAGTGATTTTTTAAATAAATTATTCTCAATATTTAAGCTTTAAAAACAGTAAAATCTAACGTGACAACGGAATGTTCGATCTCAATTAAAGAATTTGTCAGCTGAGTTAACAACTGTTCATTAGAAAAGAGAGGAAGTAAGGAAGAAGGGAGGCTATTTGAGAAGATGGACAAAAAAATTATACTGTGAAAAACCAAGCTGGAAGTCACCTCATATCCCACCTTCACACGAAAACTTGATTATTGCCTTGGGCATTTGGTTTCAGCAATAGACTACTAGCTCTGCGCTGAATTGTGTGTTAACTGTTGATGCTATGGTGACATCTCGTATTAACTTGACATTGTTAAAACGGCACATGATGGTTTATACTGCTCTGAAATTAAATCGATTGCTCTTAAATTTTAATAGCTGTATCACTGTCTTTGCCTGAAAGACATAAGAAGAATGCTTCACTTTCTTAACGAATCTGAAAACCTCCATGGATATCTTGCATCAAAATGCATCCCGACATATGTACTTAAGGACACTGAGAGACAATAAGAAAGCTAAAACACGACGTTACTTTAAATTTTGGTTACACAAGAAGTAATGCACGACACCAATTTTGGGTTGTTAAAAATTTCAGTTTCTGAATTTTAAGTTGCAACGCATGCTTGAGATGCATTTTCCTCCTATAAATGTTTCTGAACCTAGTTTTTCGATAGCTATAAAAATAGACTTCTTCTATCAACAAAATCGTGAGCCTATTGAAAATAAAAAAGTAACTACGTTTGTGAAACAAGAACGCCTGCATTGTTTTTTATATTTAATTTTATTCTTGGGTTTACTTATAAGTTTGAACAAATAAAAACAGTTTAGCATGAAACGATACGATATTTCAATACATAATATACATAATCAGTATTAAAGCAACAAAGAAGCAGTATATTTAAAACAGTAACACTATTCGGCCTTGAAGTATCCTATCCATTGGATTTACAAAAGGAACACCACGCTTCTTAAAAGAAATTTCAATTGGATTTCACTACTAAGCTGAGGTGGCGTGTTGCTTAGAAACTCTGAAAGATTACAAGGCCGACTGCTCAAAACTTATAGTAAAGCCGTTGAAAACTTCCATGAAGCACGCCACCTCAGTTACAATTTAACCTACCCGGAATAAAATTCCAGTTACGAACGAGTGAACTGTTCTTGTTTTGCCGGGAGTACTAATTTAAAATTCAGCTATCTACCTTTTGACAAAAACAGTACATACAACAATGCAAACTACCGTATTCCTGCTGTTCCGGGAATATGTGAAATGCTTCTTCAGAAAAACAATTTTAAACTATTTTATGTTTTTATCAAGTCCAAACAGAACAAACAGTTCTATTCGCTTCAAAAGAAAAAGTAAACAAAACGAAGAAGGTTGCAGAACGCTGGACCACGTGTTCGTAGCCGATGTATTTGCAAACGCACTATCCTCGTTAACGGCCCCGCAAGTATTTGGTTCTGTGTCTAAAATGCAACATCTCAGCAGTTGGCAGGTTTGTGATAAATTTGTGCAATATTCATATATTGCACTGCAATATTTAAACATCACAGTATCTAAGGTAAGCTGTGGGCTACTTATTTGATAAGACGGTTCTTAAAGATATAGTGCGGCTATTATACAGGGGTGAGCAAAGTATACAATTATAAATGTGGTATGACAGGCGGGCAACACAATGAGTTCTGTTATCAATAAGATGGTTACCTGCTTACTAAGTATGAATTGTGCCGGCTTTTTGGCAGAAGATATTTTAAACAGTACTAGAACAAGGGAACCAAATGAATGTCCACCAATTTCTTTGTATCTTATTCCTATGGGTTTCTTTATTAGGCTAGTTTTTAAGGATACGTTTTGCAAAAACATCCTATCATATTGTTTACTGATTTAGTTCGTTAGTCAACTCAAAAATAATAAAAATAAAGAAATTGGTGGTAAAGTAAGCTTGTATGTGAAATTAAAACTACAGGAGCTGTAAGCCTGAAGACCAACAATATCAATTTTCACAACAATGATTTACTATTTTTATTGTTTCATAAAGAGTTTGCTTGCGAATTAAAACTTCATTAATGCATATGTACTGTTTTCGCCCACTACTGTGTAATGGCAAACTTCCTTGCTGCAATAATTTTTATGCCTCCCTTCTTCGCACCCCCCCCCCTTTTTTTTTTGTAGTTTACGTCCTCCAACGTTAAGTCATATCGGACGATGAATGGAATAGGTGAAATAATGCTCAAATGAGCTCAGGGTCCATAGAGCTTAGAGTTGCCTGACATTCGTCTTCAGGATAAGGGAAAACCCCGGGAAAACCTTAACCAAGTAACTCAATCTGACCGAGATTCGAACTCGGACCTCTTGAACGTGAGGCAGACAGGCTACCACCACGCTACCGAGGCGGGCTCTTCACCAATGCTGATGTTAGGAGTCGCTTGGGTTCCCTCAGGACGATGTAGCCGAAGCATATTGACCTGATAGACGAGATCAGGGTTATGATGGAGCAATTGGTGGAATAACGGTGGGGGAAACCGGAGGAAGCCCACCCGGTGCCATGTTGTCCACCACAAATCCCACTTTGCGGTCGCCTGGGATCGAACCCGGGCCGCCTAGGTGACAGCCAGGCGAGCTAGCCGCTCAGCCATGGCGCGGCCCATAAATAATTTATTTTCGCTCCCATAAATCACGACTTAGTCGTAACAGAGTAGCTTTCTGAAGAGGTGAGTAAATAAACGAATTCATGTGCGCATATAAACTCGTTACATGATAAAGACAGGGAAATTAAGCAACATTCCCTTCAATATCCAAAAAATAAACAAAGTTCATCATAAGCCATTGAAAACAATGGACATTATCTAAAGCGATAAAAGTAATGTTGCTGCCTAAAGAAAATATAAAGTACCAGTTTATTAAAAATGTACTTTAAAATCGCACTATCGTCTCATTGCAGCTTGGCATGCTGTATCAGTACTTCTGCATATGCCACAACCAAGAGCTTACAGCAAATGTCAAGTAACTCTCTTGGCAGTTGGCACTGCGTAAACAGCATGCATACAGATAAGATTTTGCAACAGGTAGGTTTGCATCTCTTTAATAGCTGAAATCACAGCGTTAGCAGCAATGAACACGAGAGTTAGGAGTAAGAAATTAAGATAGAGAAAAAACCAAGACTACACGTTTGTACAGCGTTAAATTTCGGGCGCCTTTTTTGTGAAGTAGTGCAGATATTTATTACGGTATTTCGGAAAATAGCTATAGAATGCCAACTTGTTTTACTTTCTTGGCGACATACATAGAAGGTAGAAAAAAAAAAGCATTGAATTACACACAAAAATTTGTCGAAATTTTACTGAAATTCGAGTTTTGAGCTCCGCTTAACCCTCCAAAAAGCAGTTTTAGAAAATGGTCCCTGTATGTGTATGTCTATGAGCAGCACAACACACAAACACACACACCAAAAAAGGTCCGGACGTGGTTGAGTGGTTAGGCCGCTCGAATCTCACCAATGAGGCCTAGGGTACGATCCCAGGCGACTGCAAAGTGAGATTTGTAATGGGTGATACGGCGCTGGGGCGGGTTTCTCCGGGATCTCCGGTTTCCCTCGCCATCTCATTCCACCGGTGTTTCACCTTCATCTCATGTACTATCAGTGTCACCGCCTGCGGTGCCGCATGTAGTAAAAGCGGGCGTTAAACACCACACATTTCAGTTTTCATAAATAAAAAAAGTTATGTAAACGTAGAGTCAGACTGAAAAATTCAATGCCATAGCCGGGATTTGAACCACGGATCTTCTGGTCTCCATCCAGCCGCTCTAACCATTGAGCTACTATGGCCAACGTGCCCATATGACATTAAATTGTTTGTCTCTCATTAAGTTGTCTCATTGGTTTACTGGGAAAAACACGAGTCAGTTGGAGAATTTAATGTCATGTTGGTACGTTAGTCATAGTAGCTCAATGGTTAGAGCTGCTGGACGGAGACCAGAAGATCCGTGGTTCAAATCCCGGCTATGGCATTGCATTTTTCAGTGTGACTCTACGTTTCCACAATTTAGCCTACACACGGCCAGTGTGAAAGAACAATTAATTTCCATAAAAAAAGTTAATTACCAAACTGAATTATTTAAGTTTTAAGAATGCGACACGAAGATTATCAAGAAAATCCCAGCCACCCTGGACTACCCTAACATGGAATGTTTGTTTCTACATTTATCTTCTCAAAAATGGCAGTAAGGAGTTTTATTAAAGTACTATATGTTTAAGATATTTTCATACAAATGAAATGTATACATTGAATTTCCTGGGAATGTCCTCAGTCGTTCATTCTGGTTAATTTTTGTCTCGCTGCTTAATGGTTAGAGACAGACCAACTGTCACTACACAAAAATTGTAGTGCTCGTTAAAACACAATTTGTCAAATGAAAATTCTTGTGGAGTGAACCATTGCGGATAACATTCCTAACATAATAGCATTCCTTGTTATTTGAAAGCTCCAATACTTATACTTTTCTGAAATGGAAGTCATTCATTTATTTTTGTTATCTCTTGCCCATGAAAGAGGCAGGATTTCAAAGCGATCACATAACCACCTGTTGTATCCCCATATTCTGCTTTAACCTACAAGGAAATTAGCAAAATGATGACTTCTGCAAATGTTTATCATGATTAACACGAAGTAGAGAAGAGTTTGAAAGAATAGTTGGTACAAGAGTAGAGAAAGCCATGCAAATGCATAATAAGATGATTTAATTTTTTTCGCTTATACCACTTTCAAATCTACCCATCTGAACTAGAGAGGAAACGTGTAGATACATTTTCTTTGAGATTTAAAACTACGTTCGTCCAATAAATTTTAATAAAAGAGGCAAATCTCCGTATAAACTTCCCTAAATTTGTTTGGTAGATGATATATGAGCAAACACTCAAATTTCCGAGATTATTTTATGAAATGTTTTCCCGTTGGAGTTCTTTTACATGGCAGTAAATTTATTGGCATGGGTCTGTCGCTTTTAACCACACTTAAAAACTATTGGTCTATTCAAGTTTGAACTCACGAACCTATAATCACTAAGCCAGAGCTCAAACGTTTTGCTATGGTGATGGTTTTACTTATCCCATCAAACCTTGTTTTTTTATAACCTGCCCACGCTGTTTCCTTCTTTCTCATGATTGGCAAACATGGGCCTTTGAATGATGAGCAAACAAACACTGGAGCAGTACGTGTGCCTCAGGATGTTGCTCCAAACTGAAGCCGTATGCGTCTGCTTCACTCTTGAGCAGATATCCTCAGGGTATGCGTGGATGTGTAATTAAAGTAAGGATGACACAGGAATCCGAGTTTGAAACGTTCAATAAACAATATTTATTTTATCTAAGAAGCTTCCGACCATGTCCGGAGTTAAAAGTACTGGTTTTCCCTATCAGGCGCTAACACAAGGTTCTAACCTGAGGCAAGAATGACAACTAATCCAGCCACGGCTTGTTCCATCGGTGTCCAAAATTCTGCCCAGTATATGTTACTCAACTACCAAAATTCTCCTAATAACTTCCCCTTTTGCTAACGACAAAGGGCCCCCCCCCCCACTATAGTTTCTAATACGATGTTGCCGCTTCATTTCTACATTTCTGAAATTGTTCTTCCCGCCTAAAGTCACTCTATAAATTCCTAAGAAATACTCTCACATATTTCTAGAATTCCAAGCTAGTCTGTCATACCTAATCTGGCAACTTTGGATACTTTCACACCTTTCGCTATCGTAACCGACTGGACTACTAAGAATTCGCCTGACAACCAGCCCTCGATAATTACCGTACTTAATGTCATCTTACCCCAAGCCAAACTGTACTCATAATCTACTGCCAAACCTACAACCCCTTCTTAACATTTAACACAAATGCACAAAATATTCATATTTAATTTTATTATAAGTATTAATTTATTCAAATGACATATAATTTCGGTATCAATACACTGTTGGGTAAACTCGAGTTTTTTTTTTTTTTTTTTTAATTTACGTCCTCCAACGTTAAGTCAAATCGGACGATGAATGGAATGGGTGAAATGATGCCCAAATGAGCCTAGGGTCCATAGAGCTTAGAGTTACCTGACATTCGTCTTGCAGGATAAGAGGAAACCCTAGAAAAACCTTATCCAGGTAACTCACCCTGACCGAGATTCGAACTCGGGACCTCTTGAACGTGAGACAGACATGCTACCACCACGCTACCGAGGCGGGCATAAACTCGAGATTTTGGCTTTTATTAACATTATGCAGATTTGTTTTTGCAGTATCATTTAATTGCAGCGAAATTTCGATCTGCCAAGAAATCTGTTAAGATTACTCCAAACCCAAGGGCGGTGGTATTGTGACTGAAGTTCACGGACGAGACATCATTAAAAAGACTCTACTGGTGACACGACTGCCAAAGATCTTTTTCAAACTTCCTAATTATAGCCCCAGAATTGTAAGCCGAAGTTTTAAACTTTTTCGGACCCTGTTTTCATAACGCATTGCACAAACGTATTTGAGCATTCGGCTGTGAGAGCACAATCTTATTCAACAATGTGACTATACAAGTAAATATCACAAAGCAGCCAACAGATGAATGCAAAAACAAACGAAAACCGAACCTCCACGTTTTCCAAACGAGGACTGTATCCTACGAGTTAAATATTGACATACACAATGTTTCGAAGTTTAGTGTTACTTTTAGAAGAATTTATAATAAAAATTCAAAGTCTATACATAAAATTCCAGCCCGAATGTGCATACAGATTAATAATGAGGTGAGGATTTGTGTCTCTGCTGGCACCATTTCTCTAACGACTCTCGGTTTCTCGTGTACTGGAGAGAGCCCATCAATTTTAATAACCCTACTTCTTTATTTCATATAGTCCATTTATCTGAATATACATCTGAAAAAATTGCTTAATTCACATTTTCATAACAGCAAGAATGTATTAGTAACAGAGTTGATATAATATATATCTGAAAGGCACGTAAATACTTGCCAAAAATATTAACATTTATTCTGAGTTTTTGGTCACCTGCAGTTTATATTCTAATTTTACCAGGATTTGGTGCAATTTCCCTGATGATTCAAATATATTTGAAATATAGTTTAGAAAATCATTAGTAGAACTGCTTTCAATTGAGATTTTAAACCCCTCTCAGAAAGACGAAACAAGTGTTTACATCAGGTTTATCGCTATCCCTATATTGCACACGACTTGTAACCATTCGAAGGTGTTCATTAGCCAATCAAACAAAAGGGAAAGAAGACAACATGGGAGAATACCTCGGAGGGGCAAGTTTATATAAAACAGGGCTGGGAGGTAATTCTTTCATCGGTATACAGAGGTACCATTAGCATAGGCTGCCGCGTAGATACTGAAGGCAATTTACACTTAATTTGTATTCAGTTGCCATTTTACTCCCTTATGAAATTCTCGATGTTATTTTGTACAAATTGGATATGACAAAGGAAAGCAATTACCGCAAAGTGGCGTTTTATGTTTGTAATCCTAATGATTACAACTTTGTTT
This sequence comes from Mantis religiosa, assembly GCA_030765055.1. NCBI lineage: Eukaryota > Metazoa > Arthropoda > Insecta > Mantodea > Mantidae > Mantis > Mantis religiosa. Next base: position 71,455,683 of record CM060956.1, read on the forward strand.
TATTTGTAAGCAGTAATTAGATGTTTGAAAACTAAGTTCAATCACAAATCATTCATTGAATAAATAATGAAGAAAACCTTTGGTCTTCATTTTATGTAAAGGAAGAGGTGCACGTTTTTGACAAGAGAAGAGGGGAAAGGGCCGCCTCTGTGGTGTTAAGGTAGCGTGTCTACCTCACGTTCAAGAGGTCCCGAGTTCGAATCTCAGTCGGGTGAGTTATCTGCATTAGGTATTTTCCAAAGTTTACTCTTATCCTAAAACATGAACTTCGGGTAGCTCAAATTCTATGGCTCCTGGGCTCATTTGAGAATTTCAATGTTTTCATTCATCGTCACTTAACACTGGAGGACAATAAAACAAACACACACAAGAAGGCAACCATACAATAACTTCAAAGATACAAAGCATGTATTTTCCTTCACCCCATACGCTTTTATCTAGAAACCCCATAATGCTGTTTAGTCACGCGGCTGTGACAAGATTTCGCTAACTTTGGCATACACATATATTCAAGGAATTGTCAACAGCTTCACGGTCACACAAGTTCACGTTCCGATTAAATCAAAAGGAAGAAAATAATCACAAGACGACGACTACGCAACTAAGGACACCTTTAGCACACAAAGGTTTATCTAGGAAGCTACAGCAACCTTAACGCGAATGATTACGAAGTTAAAGCCATGCTAATCAGAAAGAATGAAAGACAAAGAAAGAGAGAAGGAAAGAAAGGAAGAAGAAAAGAAAGATGGAAAACGCGAGAGAATGAAAAAGAAAGAAATAAAAAGAAAAAAAAAAGAGAAAGGAAGGACGGAAATGAGTATGGTTGCACTCAAACCTTGCCTCTTTTATTGACTTCAGGTAAATCATCTTGGGATTTAAAGTTAAACAATGAATAAAATTGCGAAAGTACCAGGAAGGACAGTTTGTCGTAATTGGATGTAAATAAGGGCTGTCACAATTTGAAGACTCCGATGCCTTAAACACAGTAAACCTATAGTCAAAAATTGGGAAGAATTTGTAGACATTGGAAGAATTGGCTATTTAGTGTACAAAATGAACTGTCACGGTCCTGGTCGACAAAATTTCTGCACTTATGAACGAACGTCTAGGGGAGTATTTCGATCAGGCATAGCATTGCGTCGATTCCTTCTTTTTTCTGTTTATCCTCCTCGCCTGGAGGACTTACACCCACCAGGACTTACAAGTGGTTGGCTGACGTCAGATGCCTGTCGAGGAGCAAACTCTGGATTAGAGAGAGAAAAGCAAGGATGGGTAATCAGCCTGAAACCAGTATGACAGTGGGGAAGGAGATGAAATCAAATGACTGCAAAATGAGTGAAAGGAAAGATAACGGAGCTATTTCTGGAATGAATTGCGGGGGAAACCGGATAATCCGGATAAAATCCGTCCAAATGCTGCTTTATCACAAATATGACATTCGGTCTCCTGAGATCCAACACGGGTGACCTTGATAAGAGGAGAATGGTCTAACCAGGCCACGGCACCACCTGTTTCGATTCCAAAAGAATGAAATCAGGAAACTGATTACAATATATATTTTCTTCTTGTGGAAGGGAGACAAAAATGACAGCATGATGCCTAACATCGATCGTTTATTCCTTAGTCCTAAATTCCGATGGCATGATAATCCAATCCGAATTCCAGAACACAAATATTTGTCGGCACACATTTGCTGTTTTATTGCCCAATTCTACGCACAAACTACGGACATCAACTTAATCAAGCAAGTAAACAGACACTTTTAGATCTATATTCTGACAGGAATCAAATGCTGTCAAGCTTTGTAACTTCTAAAAATACCCACATGGATTTTAAAATGGCTGGGTTTCGAAACCTTAATTACTATTGGTGCCATTATGACTCATGGCTGCAATATTCTATTTGGCAATGTACGCATTGTTTTGACAGCGTTGTGACGGCACAAAATTCAAACTAAGTTCTATGCAATACACTACCACCTTTCTTAAATAGTTTTTACTATCACTATCTCAATCACGGTTTAACGATAAACGTCCAGTAGAAAATGCAACATTTGAAACCGTGATTTCAAAAAGTTTGGAATGCAAAACTTGTATTAACATGTAATCAGAAATCAATAATTTACTGCTCCCCCCTTCAAAATGGCCTTTTCTTATCTGTACTTGTTCCCAAGCCCACAAAATCAAAATATATGATTTACTTTAATCTAACAAGTTGTAGATATAAAACATTTCAAAACATAAGTTGTAAAATATAATTATACCGATACATTTACAATTTATACTGATTTTATTTCAAGGACATCCACAGGGTCTCCAGCCTGTGTTGTATATTTCCAGAGGTTAATTTCTAAGCAAACAAATGAAATAAAAATAAGCAAACCAGAAATATGTAAAGTCATAAGTTAGCCCAGTGGGGTTTCGTCAGAAAAATTCATTCTGGGCGAGCTCCGCGATTAAAAATGCTGAATTGACAGAGTAGATGTGCTTCCAAGCATGTAACAAATTAGGTGTAACAAAACTAAAAAATGTTTGCCAAACAAAATTGGTAAAAACAAAGGTGATTTAATTCATCTTCTCGAACGGCTCAATTTATGATAATAAAATTGTAAGGTAATAACTTCAAATATCAGTTTTAACTTATTGGCACAGCAGAACAGAAAAGGCAGACTTCAGGTTAGTGCAAAATGCAATTTACTTTAAATATATTTTTGTCAATGTCAAGTTAAAAGCACAATTATGACAACCAGCGATTTAATAATAATCTAAAAAACAATTACACTTTCTTCAAAACCTCACATTTATTTTCGTATTTATCAAAGGAAAAAAAAAACAATTTTCGGAAGGTATGTTTTACAAGATCTTAAAATTAATCACCTTAGAATAAGAACATACACAAGAATATATGCATTGTCCCGTCCTTCCTTAGCATTTGAATGCACCCATTTTATCCCCCCCCCCCACACAAGTTATACACTAAGTTTAAGTATTTTTGAATTTGCTAAGAAAAATTGAAGAAAGCTGAACAGCTCATTGGGGTACTATAGGCGATCAATCTTGCAAAATAATTAATTTTACTAAATTAGTTCCAACAGACATACTTTCTGTCCTCTATATTTTTAATGGCAATATTTTAGCATATGATTTAAGAGCGATTTCAATCTTTTCATTAAGAATTCCATATGCGACTTAAAAATCTGCAACTCTCTTGACATACAACATATAACCGCCAAAACACCTGTTTTCAATTTTGTGCAGTATGCACTGTACGTCTATTATTCTGCCATACTCCTTGCAAAGTACTTACAGTTGTTAATGCGAGGTTAAGAACGCCCCTTGGTGATGTGACACCTTATGGTGTACACTATTTTACATTTCTAACCTTTTACAACCCTGCTTAAAGCCTCCATAACGCAAATGCATTTGGCGGTTTTGTTCAAAGATACCCTAAAAAGCACTGTCAGTCGACAGAAACTTTTTGTACAGCACAGAATACCACATATTTTAACTATTATAATTTTCCTAAAATTCGTAATTTTTTACTCACCTCTTCTTCTTTGAGCTGAACACGTTGCCATGGATCCGCCAAAATAGCCAAAGGCATATCTGTAGTCAATTAACACTAAATTTGAGCTCTAGCACCACACTGGTCACAAATACATCCGTCCTAACCGGATATTCACTTCAATATGGCGATTATTCTGAATCAAAACAATCAGCGAGACAGCTGGAGATATTATGCTGGCATCTGTTATGGTAAATGGTAACTAACCAACACTGCCAGGAGGGCAAACCTAATACTAGAGACGTTCTAATCAGGATGAAGTATCATAAATATATTACAGAAGGATGTTGTGATTCATTTTAAATTATAATCAGTTAGAGTAATGTATTGATCTTTATTCAAATAAATTAACACTTTATTACCCAGAAGTCAAAAGGAAACCGTTTTAGGACATAGTGCTACAGTTGGCTATAACTCACGTAAAGAACACACTTGTCATTCAATCGTTGTGAATGTTGACTAAGTAAATGAGAAATGGCAACATATTTTGGAGAAATTTGCCATAGACCTTCAAGGGCATTCTGGGATGACGAGGAGGACTTTGATGAGGAGGCCAACGCAGATGACGAAGTGTGGCAATCGTATGTTCTAAATATGCAACTTTGTATACCTAACCTCATTTTTGCAAAACACTTAGTTCTCGTATAACTTTTGCTTTTTACTGCATATACTTACTTCACAAAGATCTTCAACGATGGTTATTATATTAACCTAGTAGCAATACATTAGTATACAATGTGGAAGCATGAATGTTTCGAGTTCTGTTGTTTGTTAACATTTTAGGTTAGGTGCTGATTAGGCAAAAAAAAAAAAAAAAAAAAAAAAAAGTAAGGTTTTAAGAAAACCGGTTTGAAGTTCCGTATCACTAATGATCCTTAAATTTAGTAACTACACTTATTACATTTTTTGTTTATCGAGTACCCACAACACTGCCGTGTTAGGTACAATCGTTGAATTTCAAATTAAACTGCTTATAATTAACATTTATTGTTATACATCTTACATTTTACAAGGATCGTCAAATTTTATGTTCATAAAATTAATACAGTAATGTTTACAAAATGATGAGAAGTGCAGAAATATTGTATTCTAACCTATCTTTTTTATGCCCTACCAATGAGTAAATTACCTTTTGTAATCATATTTAACAGCCTCCAGTTTTGTTTCTTCGTTATGTTTAATTTCATACGGTAAATGGTTATCAATTCTTTAATACGTTTACTGTGCATGTGTTGTTTAGGATACCGGCAACTCTATTTCTATTATAATTATTTTTTGTTCTAGTGTTTTTTTAATTTTACGCCCTCCAACGTTAAGTTAAATCGGACAGTGAATGAAATGATGCTCAGATGTGTCCAGGGTCCATGAAGCTTGGAGCTACCCGACATTCATCTTTAAGTATAAGGGAAAACCCCGGAAAAAGCCTTATCCAGGTAACTCACCCTGACCGAGATTCGAACTCGGGACCTCTTGAACAAGAGGCAGACATGCTACCATCTACGGTTCTAGTGTTAACATAGATTATTAGGAGTGCTCATAAGTATATTTTGTTTTGTTTACATGCTTATTGGTAAAATAAGATTCATTTTCTCAATGTTGGAAGCATTAGTTTTATGAAATTGAAACTAGTTTTGATTGCTGCTCAAAGGAAATTTTAGGCATTAATTAGTACTTTGGGTCAGTTCCATTGGCTTCCACTTATCTATGACTAATAGTTTGCAAAAGCATGAGAAAGACTCATGTTAGCAATATCAGGATAGATATTAATTCTGAGTTAACTTTGCACCAAGCCTTGCTGTGGATGACCACAGTACAAGGAACGCAAGCGATGGGCATAACCAACAAATAATGGATGTTTTTATTCTGCAGTAATTTATAGTAGCTTTCCATGCTACCTGAAACTATTAAGTAATCCCTATCAATATAAAATCTTCAAGAAGGGTTTAAAGTCATTTTTAACACCCACTCCATATAGTATGAAGGAATTCTTTAATATCCCATTCAACAGATAAATTTTCAATACATAGAGCAAATTACCTGTAATGGTGATTTGATGCCTTACATAATTATTGACGTATTATAATGCATATTCTGAAGTTAAAATGGTGATGGTTCACAAATTTTCATTTTAATAATGTAAGATTAAAAGAAATTAAAGGTGCCAGTGTACTAATTGTGGTGGGTATATTACTAGTCATGATGCATGTGCTATAAAAGTATGATGAAAGTTTACTTCCCTGAGCTTTGCTCATGTTATGATGAAACGGACAAACACAAACAAAAAAAATCAAAATAGGAAGTAGTTGGAGATCATTAGCTTTACACTATAATGTTTCAACTGTAGTTTTTTTGGTTTTGACTTATGAATTACGCTCTTCTGGTTATGTAAAAACAACCCCTAGCTACACTTTGCAGCTGAGTGCCCTCAGTTATTTCACCATGCTTGTTGTAAATAGTTGTTTACCATCGCTGTATGGCTAATGTAAAATTAACCCCAAGTACTAAACACTGTCTGAAATTTTAAAATAATTTATACATCTTGTTAATTTCTTGCCAAATATTCAATGAGTTAATTTTAGAGACTTTAGATATATTTAAACCTGAGTTATTAAAATGTATTTCCTTTTACTGTCACATTCCAGTGAGCTCGAGTTGGAATGTTCCAAAGATGAAATCGACAGAGACACTGTGATTGATCTGTTCATTATAGCCATTGGAGCACTGGCTAAAGGTAAAACCTGTGGAACATATAATAATCTTACATTTTTCTTCATGTGTTTCAAATTTTTGTTCAAATTAATGTTGAACTAATGTATTTGTTATAGATATAGAAATGCATTTTTAGAAACCTTTCTAAAAGGAAGTTTATTAGAAGAAAATTATTACGGTGATTCAACATTTTGAAATTTTGGGGGATTCAGTTTATAGTATTTAATTTAATGAATAAAGAATAAATAACATTTTTATGTGATGTATGGTACAGAATATGATAACTCATGGAATATGCAATGTCATGTTTACATTATAATGCTTGAATATAATTTAAGTGCGCCATTACTTATTTATATCTTTGCTGCTGCAGAACACTGTGAACAACCAACACTTTTTCATTCATATCAGAAATACTGATGAACAAAATCCAGGTTTTTAATTCTTCAAGTTTTGTTCTTTAAAGTATTTACAGTGAAGGCAAATTAAGCACTTAGATTTCAGCAGACCATTCATTCCTCAGGTTAAATCTAGCAAATAGTAATCCCATATAATGTTACCTTCTTTATGTGTTGAAAAAGAAATATTGTTTTTATAGTTGCAGTACTTTTCAACAGTAAGTTTTAAATAGGTGTACCACTTATATTTGCAGTTGTATGATTCTAATATGTGTTAAAAGCAGTTGTATATAGTTCTCCAAAACACACACCTGTCACAGTGAATGTGCAGTTTTTGTGTCCCTGGGGCCATTAGAACACTTTTCACTGTCTACCTTGCACCAGTTTGCAAATTCTTTTGATTTTCATCAGTATCATTGTTCAATGCTTTATTTACTGCATACTTACAGCAAGTAGGGGAAGTATTGCATTTTGTCTAAAGATTCAGTGTCAAGATTTCAACAAAAATACTAAAATGCCTGTTTTGGCATCCTCTGAATCTAAAAAAACAATATTTAAAAAAAAAAAATTCAGTATCAAACTTGGTATTTAAGTTCAGCATCTTCCAAGGATATGATGTGAAGATTTTCTAGAATATCTTCAACCCTAAATACTCTTTAATTGCAACATATTGTGACTTTGTGGGTTCGTAGAATTGAAAGTCCAAATTGCCAAAATTCTAAATGTTCTTTATTTGCGTAGGATACACTGTTCAATTCTCACGTAACAACATTACATCACATAAAAACACAATCTTCCAAGGTCGATCACAATAACAAATAGTGACAGCAGATTACGTCATTAGCTCTCGTTACACAGCTGGCTGTCTCTCATTTCACAAAACTGTTTCACAGCTCGCAACTCACTGTTTTACAAACTGTCCTTACAACAACACTCTCAGCTGTTCTCTGCTTACTCACTCTGTTTACAACTCTACTCAACTCCTGGCCAGTCATCGCCTCTTTAAATACCTGCATCGATAATTCTAGATTGTTCTAAACTAAACCAGAACCCTACCAATCTCTATCAGTCCAGAAATTTCCATTTATTTCAGTTTGCCTAGGCAGGCCCTTGGTTTTCACACTGCCCGCCTATTAGTTTCTTTTGTGTAAACAAGTCGTGCAATCTTATATATGGGTTCGCGGCAATATTTTATTCATTCTGAATAACATTTATAAAACTTGGAAACCATAAGAGATAGACAAAATCTGACTGCAAGAAAATTTAGAACTCACAGTTTATCACTAATTCCCACTCTTTGGGGGAGGGGTGCGGGGCAAGGAGAAGCATTGTTACTAGTTACTTGTCTGAACTTTTGAATATTTATACATATTTATACAACCAGCTATCAGATTTCACTATCACTTACGGTGTACTCTATTCCCATATTCCCTTGTACCTACTACAAGAAAATTAGCAATAAGATGTTTATCTCAATTAACATTAAGTAGGTAGACAAAGAAGTGTTTATAAGAATAGTTTTTACAAGAGTACAGAAAGTCAAGTGAGTGCAACACATCACAATTTTTCTTTACTTCTAATATAACACTAGTGACTTGAATGATTTGACAATTGAAACTAAGTAAAAATAGTAGTGAATAAACATAGCACGATATTTTCAAACTCAAGCTACCTGAATGACATTCTCCTCTCCCCTTCATTTCCCTGGAGCCATAGGCCCGTGGACAGACTTTACAATATATACCATAACTATCAAACCTGCTGCTACAAGAGCATTACCACCTATGGAATTGTACATGAAACCCCTCTCTTTCCAAATAGTCATGGTACAGACATATTATCAAGGAAGCCACCGGAAAAAGTCAGTTTGTCTTTGTTGATCACCCTTGTACTAACATTAATCCTAACACCAAAATCCAAATATAAGTAATACTCGTCTCTTTCCAAATATTCATGGTACAGACATGTATTATCAAGGAAGCCACAGGATACAGTCAGTTTGTCTTTGTTGATCACCCTTGTACTAACATTAATCCTAACACTAAAATCCAAAATGTAAGTAATACATGAATGCAGAAAAATGGTAATGAAAAATTAAAATTATAAAATTAATGGTGCAGGTTGCATGTTGTCTTAACATAATAAAAAAATAATTTCTGGTATTCAGAATTTGTGACACAATTAACACCATGTATGTTATGTGACTCTTTACATATTGTATGGTCTGTATTCTTAGCAAATCTGCTACAGTAATTGTTGAATAACAGTGTTTTGATGAACAGTCTCTAATTTGAAACTTAAAAAATAAATTCTCTAATGTGGTTAATTGAAAGGTTAATGCAAGTTTCTTTTCTTTTTTTTTTTCTTTTTTTTTTTATGGTATACTTGTTTCTTTGCAGGTTTTGTGGAATGCTGTGTTGATTATAACAAGACACCATTTGCTAAAATAACAGAAAAACATTTACCAGAAGTAGAAGGTAGAACAATAAAAAGGGACCCATCAGTTTTGCATCGGTTATCACAGTCTACAGTGCTTTGCATATGCAGTCCCAAAATGGACATAAAGCTATCATTTGAATTCACAGAAAAGGTTAGATTTTTCAGTTTAAAATTTATTAATTAATTTACTTTTCATGTAGAGCTTATTAACATTACAAGGTGTTAAACATGCACATCACTTTCTTTATGCACTGTTGTTGTTTACTTTGATATCTATTCTGCAAAAGCTTATTTTTCTATCTCCCCTGTAGTGAAGTGATAGCGCACCTACCTCAGCCATCAGGGACCCAGGTTCAATCCCCTACACCAGTATGGGAATTTCTCCCTGCTGGAAGGTCTGGTCCAGGATACATTAAGCTTCAATATCAATTGAATATCTATCTGATAGAAGTCTTCTTCTGTGGTAGCTTTTGGTTCCTGAGGTTACAGGTTTAAAACTGAAATTGAGTTTTCTATTTATGGATGCTTTTGAATATTTATGATTCTCAGCATCCCATTATATACTGAGCATGAAATACTACTTAATTTTGCTAGGAGGCCTCTTTGTCAGGCTTGAAATTCTTTTATGTGTCATAAATCTGCAACACAGGACCAATAGCTTTACTTCCTTTCTAAAGTAAGCCATGCTAAAGATTTTTGTGCCCAATAAAATCCATTGCCCTCCACCAGGTTTGAGCCTGTAACCTCAGGAACCAAGGCTATATTACTTCAGAAGCAATTCCCAGTGTTTTGTAGCTATTTAGTCCATTGTTATTAGTTTATGCTATGGAGGATTGAGGTAAGAATAGGGACTTATTGACTTTTTATGACACCACATGCTTTTACGTGAGCGCTTCCTCTGGTGAGGTGGCTTCAAAGGATTGAGCTGGGTTCGTAACACCAGTCTGTAAGTGTGTCAGAGATTTAGCTAAGATTGGTTAGGCTTCTGCTTGATAGTGCGAGACACACTGGCAGAAAGATCTGCAGAGCTCAAGCACTATCAGGGATTGACAAACCAGCGAAGCTAGACCTCGATCAAAGGACGGAAATAACTTGTTTTGTTTAGTACATTGTAAATAATAACAAAAGATTAGGAAATACTCGCAACATGGTAGCATGTGCTGGTAACTTTATGGATTAGGATTTCATTGCGGAGGGGATTCGGTACTTAGGCCACCATGCTGGGCCCATTGTTCCTATACGTTCACCCCCGGGAGGAAGTGTGAGGCAAAGGAAACAGAGGGCGGCCGACCCAAGGAGCGATGACAGTACAGAGGGCAGGGTTTCTACAGTTTACTTGGATAGAGAATTCCCCCGACAGACCAGGACAATGGACGCGCTTCCCTACTGCGGGACAGCAACGAGCCCGCAGCCGAGCCCCAAGGGTTCCAGGCAGGCGATCCGAGTGCCAAAGGTGCCTGACTGGCAGTCCTGAAATGGTCCCAGCAGAGGAGCGGAGACCGGCAACTGATCTACTGGAGGAGGAAGTAGTTTTCCTCAGAGCATATTATCCTACCATGCACCGCCAAGACACCCGTCGGCACTTCTACCCTGAAAGAGACCAGATGAGAGATAATGTGAAATGATAATGGAGATGAAATGGAGGGACAGGATATTCGGGGGATGTAATTAATCTACCCAGCATTCGCCTAGCGACCCGGGAAAAACTCCCAAACAAACCATGGGTCAGGTAGGTTGGCCATGGGAATCGAACCCAGACCTCCCAAATGCGACCTACAGATGAAACCACCTGAGCCATTCAGCTCGGTGGTAACTGTATGAGGCAAGGAACCAGTTTAAACTGACTGCTAGCTGCTCGCCTGCTTAATTAAAGTACACAATTTTTGTGGCTACCTGCATTATGCACTGGTGTGGCACATGTTTCAACTTACATAATATTACTGTTTTTACAATAGTTGTCTGAACTTTATATATTGTGATTACATTTACACCCAGAAAATTAAAACTATCATTTTATGTACAATTATTGTAAAAATATTGTATGTTAATCAAAATCATCAAAAGCCATTTTTAAAAAAGTTGTAAAATAATGAAAAACTTTCCATGCAAAGGGTAGTTTGGAGTGGAATTGTCATGTAAATTTTTTATTTTTGCATGGAAGATGAAGTTAACAATATGAAGTTAGGCATTTATATAAATTTTCATTTTTTAATGATGCTGTATACTCTCTCTGTCTCAATCATACATTACTACAGAGATTTTTTTTTAAATAGCCTCAAGTGACTTCAAAATTTGTAATCTTGGTATATAATTTTGGGTGTAAAGCAATACATCCTCTACCTATCATAGATGTGTATTGGAAAATCAATTTTATCTACTGCAGATCTTAGTAATTAATATTGCTGTGTGTGTGTGAGTCTCATCACAAATTCTTGGGTGTTAGATATTAGGTAGCCTTAGTGGTAAACTTTCGTATGGAAACTGTTCCCAGAAATGTAACATTTTTATGCTGCAGGTGCCACAATATAAATCAGGTTTTAAAATTCTTCTTGTAGTGGACGACAGGCTGTTTCTCTGTATTGTTTGTATGTGATGTTATATTGTTGTATTAACCAATAGTGGATAGACCTAGATAGAGAACTTTACAGCCTTCTTTGTGTTCAGATAAGCAGTGGTCTTAAAAATGGACAAGCTGGCATTGCCAATTACTACAGGGTAATTGTGGTAGAAGTGGTTACATAAATTATACATAAGATGTTTTTTATATAACAGTTTGTTCTTAATTTACAACTTTTTACTTTATATCTAATTTTGTGCAAATGTAGCTAATATAATGTATACAGTAATTTTCAGCAGTAATTAACAAAAAAACTGAATTAACATCTTCAGAAGTTGTTGTTGTTGTTGACTAATGGCACTGGGGATTAGTTGATTTGCATCATTTTCCCCCTGGCTTCCCAATATAAAGCCTGTAGGTTCTCACTTTTGAAACCATTACATTTGTTCAAATGGTGTTTGTTCATGATGGCATCCTCTTTACAGATAGTGCATTTGGGTGTAGGTATGCAGTGTATTTTATAAAGGTGTTCTGCAAGACAATCATGGCCAGTTTCCATTCTAAATAGGCCCACTGCAGTTTTTCTTGGCAATTTTTGTATGTCAGTTTTGCCTCCAATGTTCTTATAAATCCTTGTCTTTTAGTTTATCTTCATCAAGACTCTGCTGTCTTTTAAAATGTAGCTTAATGTTGTTCAAAAGTAAGAAGTGATTAACTTAAAATTTGGTTTCAAAATATTACACCAATAAATTAAGATTATGGTAAAGCAGGTAGTATTGCAAGAAATGTTTTGCTATCCGTCACAGATGAGTAACTTTGAAGATCTTTTACTGAGAGTTAAGAAGAAATGGTTATGGCCAGTTAAGTAAATGGGAGTATGTAGTATGTGCAGTTTGAGGAATTTAATGTAGAATTTAGGTGGTAGAAATAATGAATGGATTGTTAATAATAGTTGTAGATGGTAGTTATACTTATGGTATTGTGACTTTGTGGGTTCGTGAAATGAAAAGTCCATTTGTACCACTCAAAAATGTTCTTTATTTCCACCGACTTACAGTTGAACACTTGCCAATTACACAGAATTACGTAATGCACACAATTACGATTCACCAGTTCGTCCATTCAGTTCCACTTGCACTCGCAATTACGCAAACTCCTCCGACGCACGTACGCAGTCCGTCCCCTCACTGGGCGCTCCTCACAGCTCGCCAAGAACTAACTTCCTCTGGCCCGGCGCATCGCTTATATAAGACCAACTGGCCAATCTAGAATTTTCCGGATTAGACGAAACAACTCGCACGTTTGAGAATCCAGGGGGAGGGGAAGGAGACGGCACAGTGGCCCGCGATCCCTCTCCTAATCATCCCTTCAGTTAGTGACAGGAGACAAATGGGTAGGCGCGGCCAGAGCGCCCCACGTCCGACCCCACCTGCGGCCAGCCCCACAGGGAGCTCCGACGTTCGGGTGACAGTATGGTATATAATGTAGATTTTGTATTGTTAAGAAGCGCTTACAAATGCATGTAATTTGGATATGACTGCCAAAGAGCCTGGCCTAAATGCTTAGTTAAATCCATAATTGTAATTACTTAGTACTAAGTAGTTGGCTACAGTTACCTTAATAAATTAATAAAATTAAAATTTGGATACTTACCTCACAATGTGACTAATTCTTATTTATTTTAATTTTATTTTTACAGCTAGCTCCGTGGTTGAATAGGTCAAAGAAAGTTATCATTTTAACATCAGCTCATCAGGGTAATTATATCTCTGGGGAAGATCCAGCAACATTTCCTGTTGCATTTCTTAAGGCCTTACATTCCAAAAGCTTTAATGAGACCTTACTTTGTGATCGCTTAGAACAACCAAATATAATCGCTGGAATTCCTGCTGCAGGTAAGGTGTATAATATATTTGTTTCTCAAATAGAAACCATAGAAACCTATAAGAATGGGTAAAAAGTTTATGGCAACCATTTATTGTAAACCAGTATACATCTCAATGTCTTCATTGTAATTCTCCGCTATAGTTTGCACTTAATGCCAGGTTCTTGAAAGGCATAGTATATTTGCCCTTGTTTATTTCCAGTTTGGAATCTTCTATATAGTATACTTGCCCACTTTTGTGGTTTGCCCATATAATATGTGGAATGGAGGTATTTTTACAACTTTATGGCAAAAAAGGCATTTTTTGGGACAGATCAGTATGTTACAGACTTATCATGCACATGACAAAGTATAAATTGTACTACATTATATTGTAACTTGAGGTTACAGATGGAATGTATCAAGTTATAATGCAGCAACTTAGAAAAAAAAAAAAAAAAAAAAAACTTGTGGGGAGGTTAACTAATCTACAGGTAGACCGCAAACAAAATACAGTCTGTGTGCGCATGAGCGAGGAGAACTTTCTCCCCTTCTCACCATCCAACCATCATGTGTCTCCCACCCCTCCTTTTCTGTATACAACAGAGCGCAAACCACACCAAATGCATGTATTTTAATGCTGTTTTGATTTTCAAAGTTAACAGAAAATAATCACCTTGGCCATGGCCTCACAATCGATCAACAAATAGGTAGAATCATAGTTTCTTTAAACCCTGAGGAACTAAGCAGTGATTTGGCAGAAAATGCAAAGAGTGAATATAACAGTGAATGCAAAAGCGAGTGAAACAGATGGACAGTGCAGCCCGTGCGATGTAGGAGAGGCAACCTGAAATGACGGTAGAGGGTGAAAGCTAGAGTTGGTAAGCCACGCCTCCAACTGCATTTTGTTCGTGGTCTAGTTGTAATCATGTATTCCCCTCTCTAACTGCATGGGAAAGCATACTCTCTTACACTGCCTCTAAGTCGCTGCTTTAAGTACCGTACTGCCTTCTCCAGTGGGCAGCAGATGACAAGATGATAGTCGAACATTCAAGGTTGAAAATGGAAACAGCTTCCAAAACTCGTCCCTCAATAATATAAAACTATAAGTGATGGAATGTTAAAAATCAACTACACGTAGCTTTTTCAATGAATTTTGTGTTACTAAATTCCTCTAACCATGCACAACCATTACAACTTCAAACTTTATTTTCCCAGTGAATAGGAACCCTATAAAGAAGGAAAACCACGGCAGTGATATTTTTTGTCTATTTTCATTATAAAAAATCACAGTTCTGTCTGTGATAAGATAAATGTTCTAAATGTTGTAAAGTTGTGATATGACTTTCAGAGTAAAAGCAACTATAAACAAGTTCAAATTAAAAAAGAAAATTAAAAAAAAAAAATTATCCCTTGTTTGACTCATGATTCCTATAAGATAGACTTTTTTGGACATCCAGAGACATCATGATCCTCTTATTCATGTTACCTTGTATGAATAGAGGCAGAGAAAGCACTAGCCCTGAAGCCATTCTTTGTCACTTTTTCTCCCTTCTCCCCTCCCTTCTGTTCCACTCCAAATTGGCTTTTGGGAAAATACAAATTAATTCCCTTTATTTATGAAGTGTAAGAAAACTATTTTATTTTTTGTTTCAGTTCTGACGTGGTGTGAGATAAACAACATACCAGCAGTGTTATATATTTGTTTTGCAGAGAATTTTACCGTTGATTCTATTAGTGCAGAACCTTTTATAAAGATTTTCTCAAGCTTGCCACAAAAGTTGCTAAAAGAACCATTAGACTTCAAACAAAAATCATATGGTGCTGTTGAAATGAGTACAAATCTGTATGTATAGCAAGTAAAACAATGTACATAAAATTCTTTTTAAATAAATTCTACTTTGTGAAGAATGGCCTTTTAAGTTTTAAATTAATGTAGCCCTACTGTAGGAAACCCCAAATATCTCCACAGAAAAGAAAATAGGTTGTACAAAATTAATAAGAATTGCAAGGTTGATAGCTACACACACAGCAGGGGTGGAAATGTAATATATAGGAAATTTGTTTTTCACCCATGGGTAACCATTAAAAATATGTTGTTTAGATATATGTAGTTGCCTTAACTGCTTAACATAAAAGCTCAAGTATACTCGGGTTTATAATTTCTGAAAAGTAATAACATCCCCTATATTTGGTTGTATAGCTTTTCAACTGAAATGTACTGTAAAGCTGGAATTATCTCATGATCTTATAATTTTATGAAATTTCCATTCATTTTGTTCTGAACAAAATTTTCTTTCATAGTTTTAAGTATGCCAATAGATGTCTCTGAATCAGCAATTACCCTCAAATTTTCCATATGTTTTTCCACATTAGATGACTGTTACAACCAGCTGTTACTGTTATCCATATATTGTGCAGTTCTGTTTGCTTTAAAAAACAGGTGAGTGACAAAGATTGTTAACTTTTGTGGCATTGAAAGTTCTGAAAAAAAATCTATAATGATAACTTTGAAAGAGGAAAGTGACTACTCCAGCTGATCAGAATGTAATATTACAACTGCCAGTGTGATGCAAAATGCTTAGTTATTTCTAGACCACTACCACCTGCTTTTCTATATTTCCCTTTCACAGGTGAACCTGAAACTAATTTTAATATTTCTATTGATGATGTTATGCATTATATTAGTGAGTTCATGATTACGCTTACATGAACATCTTGGTTACTGAGACTAACAGATATGCAACATTAACAACTGCAGTACATGGAAGAATACAAAAGTTGATGAAATGTGTATCTTTAGAGCAATAACATTGTTGCAAAGTATCGTAAAGAAGGCTAATGGACCAAAAGACATACATTAGCTACACCAGTGTATTGAGTGATAATGGCATTCATGAAATTTGTAAATTTTAAAAAGAACGTGTATTACGTAGAAAATGAAGCTAGTTACTGTGAAGCAATAAATATTACACAAATATAAATATTTGTTACTAATTCTCCACTTATCTTAAGAAATTAATGTTAATACTTCTTTCTAATGGAAATCGATTTTGAAGGCAAATCGCAATTCATCCTCAGTCCATCCAAAAAAACAAACTCTGATGTCAAGGAAATCTCAGTTACCATGTTTTTTCTTTTATGTTATGTTTTCAGCATTACCAACATCTGAAGACGAAACAAACCTAAAAACAGAATCAATTGCGAGTACATATGTCAAAATTCATTACACAATGTTTATTTTTTAAAATATATTTTCCCAAACTATTAAATCTATGGGACCATTTAATTGTTTTAATAATTTAACTTCGGGATTTATTTCATGGTTAAATGACCAAACATGATCTGCTATGGCCAATTTATCAGTTTGTTTATATTTAATGTTACGAAAATGTTCTTTCTTTCTGGTTTCCGAACTCAAGTTTCATCTTTCCAATATAAACCTGATCACATTCTAAACAATTAAACAATTAAAATTTTTTGCTTGACTGGTTGATTTAAGTTTATTTTATTTATTATTTAAGTTTATTAGTTTAGATTAATTAATTGGTTGACTGGTCCTAAAGTGTTCCTTTGCTCTTGTTTTGACTATAGTCAAATTTATATTGGAAAAACCAAAAGAAATTTAGAAACAAGAGCAAACTAACACTTTAGGAACTTAAAATATAAACAATTAGAAAAATCAACAGTTGCCACACATTTTTGGGAAAAAAACCACAACATAAATCCAGAACCAAAACTACTAAAACATACATCAGGAAAACAAGAACTATCCACATGGGAACAAATCTTCATTTCAAAAAATAGGAACAGAGTATTCAATTTTGACATCCCCCAGAAAGATTTGTTCAGCAAGTTCCTCAAACCGCCACCAGAGGAGACCTATGACAAAATATCGTCAATGAGAACCAGTCAATGGCCGGTTGAGGATGGAGGCAAAGTCTCTGAAACATGTTCCGGAAAAATTTAAAAGTAGGTGTTGTTTAGTGTCATTAATCGACTACATTTAAATTTAAGTATAAATTGCATTAATTTCTCCATCAAAGCTTGTGAAATAATTTCCAACATGCTTATAGGAGGGGGGGGGGGAGATTTAGAGGTACCTCCTGCTCCATCTTCGTGGTTGTAAAGAGTCTATTTATTATCTGGATATCTTACATTTATGGGTTCAAGGGCATATGCTTTTCTTCTGTAGATGAATTTTCTTTGTTGACTTATAAAAAGCGCATGATTGAGTCAAATTGCAATAATTATTGCAGCATAAATTATTGAGCAAGAAAATGAGTAGCTGTATGGTGAATATTAGAGCTTTGTATAAAGAAAACTTCCTTTTATCAAAGAATTGAGGAGGGAAATAGTAACTAAAGAAGTAAACCAAAATAAAAGATCTATGACAAGCTCATAAATTAAGCCCATGTTTATTTAATTTGCTAATTGATGCTATATTTATAGAGCTTAGTAACGACAATAACTTAATGCCTGTCATCAACAATATACAGACTCTTGGGCTGCCATTTGCAGATAACTTGTTGGTAGGATCATTCACAAGCAATGATCTAAACCAATCCTTGGAAGCAATAGACAGATATTGTGAAAAATGGAAACTAAAGGTGAACCACACCTAAGATGCAGAATATATGTATATATCTGATGGTCAGCAGTTAATAATGAAATCATTGTTCTAGCTTCTCATTATTTGAAATTATATTTTCAAGAGTCACAAGAGAGTCACAATTATTAAGATATTCTATGTTCATTTCTTCTTCCTTCAAGTACAGTAAACAGTTTGGAGGCGTTACCATTCCAATTTTCTAAAAATATTTTTGTCCCTTTT
This sequence comes from Mantis religiosa, assembly GCA_030765055.1. Classification (NCBI taxonomy): domain Eukaryota; kingdom Metazoa; phylum Arthropoda; class Insecta; order Mantodea; family Mantidae; genus Mantis; species Mantis religiosa. The sequence goes on from CM060956.1 coordinate 71,474,048, forward strand.
CAGATCTTTCAACAGGGACTGTTTTGAGTAAGCAATCAAAAGCTTAAGACACATTATTAATTTATAGATGAGTCTATTTATTACATATCGGCTTCATTTACGTACCTATTTTGAGAACATGTTTCGCAAACCATCGTTTGCATCGTCGGAATCGCATAAGAGCCGACGATGCAAACGATGGTTTGCGAAACATGTCCTCAAAATAGGTACGTAAGTGAAGCTGATGTGTAATAAATACGACTCATCTATTAATTAATAATTAATAAATTAATAATTATTTTGCTTCACTGTGGTGTTCCAATACAGTTAAATCTTGATATACTTAAGACACATATTTAAGAAAGGGGAAAATTAAGCAGATATAGGAAATGGACAAGAGGTTTTGCTAGTTTATATACCTAGGAGTTAAAACAGATTGGGATGGCTTAAGGTAGAAACAAAAGAAATAAAAAGTGAAAAGTGCTGTGATAGCCATCAGAGGATGCAGAAGTAGAATATCAGTCATAGAGGACAAGTGGTTAGAATGGTGGTAGAGGCTAAAATGTGTGGCTGAATGGAGGCCAGAAACTACAGATTCAGTTAACAGGATGTTTTCCAGAGAAAGGTTGTCCTACCTTGCACTATTGCAAAGAAGGTTCCAATTGAGACAGGGAAGATGGCAGAGAAATAATGACAGTGGAGAGAGCACTGATATGCTAGTAAAGAATCCTTCTGCTTCATAGTTTAGGCTGTTACTAGGCTGTTCCAGCTCCAAAATCTTGTTGTGTCCATTTCTGTGGACAATCTGGATTTCTATATCCTTGGGGTGTGTAATTATATACTGCACAGTGTATCCTGTTAGCTGGCTTCTTTCCAAGTGTTGTTTCCAGTTGATTCTATAATCTGTTATTTTTTGTTTGATTCTTCTTGTTTTTAACTTTGTCTTATTTCATTTTTTTTATCCAGTCTTGTGTATCCTGCTATGGGTCTGAGGAATTTCATTTCATTTCAACTGTAAAGAATTTTGAATGTAGATAAAAAGTAATGTTTTAACGTAATGTTTAGAATAACAAGATACCAACCTATGAAGCAGCAGATAAAACAGTTTTTAAAAACAACTTGAAAAGTAATGACTTAGGAGGTGCAGAGGAGGGAGAAAATAACACCAAAAGGTTTTGCAAGGCAGCCAAAAGAAAAATTGATGTCAGAGAAATATAGATAGCAGATAAGAAGTTGATGTTCTGTGCTCAAAAAGTCCACGGTAAGGGATACGTATAAAGAAATGAGAGCACATTGGAACTGATGCGTAAAGAGTTTAGAAATGGTATACCTATGGTCAATGCCCCTTATGCAGCGACAAGGACACTGAACATATATTTGAATGTGGTGGAACATGGAGAAAAGATGTTCTGTCTGAAAATTGACTTAAAGCTTGTATCGAGCATGACATTAGTGTCTTGTTCTATAAAGACAGTAAAAAAATTAGGTCAATATTTAGAATGAAAAGCAAGTGGAAATGGAGAATGAAATGACAGAATGCAAATAGCAACATTAGAGAGAAGATCTCAAAAAATTGTACATGTATCTTCAAACAGAAGATGATAGGTAATGAGGCTGGGCTAAATGCCATTCATATATAATTGTAACATTCTCAGTGATAGTAAATAAATATATTTGAAATTGTGAATGTTAAGAATAATTTTACTTCCTCTCACACCTACCTTTATCCGTTTCCTTTTCTTATTTTTTAGTATTTTATTTATACCTAAATAAATGTGGGTAATAAATAAGGAATTGCATGTAAAGATAGGGAATAATTAAAAACTACTTGAATGACAGAAAAGCATCATTTTATATATTCTTTGCATTCATCATAAGTCAAAATTATATCAAAATAATTTCCTTTTCATTTGCATACATGATAGATTAACAGCACACAGTAACAATAAAGCTTCATCCAAATTTTGGACCAGATCAAAATAAATCCTTAAATTTTAAAACAATTTATAAAATTAAGTAAAACGAAATACCTAAAAATATTAATTTTTCGTTAAATTCATATGAAAATTTAATAAATCCCTTTTTGCTTGTTTTACTTAATTTTATAAATTGTTTTAAAATTTAAGGATTTATTTTGATCTGGTCCAAAATTTGAATCAATTCGATTCTGGTACACATTTATGATCAAAACGTGGTAAAGAATAAAACCTTTCATTCCTGCATACTTTATGAGGATAATTTGTTTACAAGTCCATACCTCAAAACAATGTTTTGTGTGAAAAAATGTTGGAGTAAAGGTTTCACTTGAAGTTCATGAAAACATTGGCCTTGCTTATTTAATTCATTGAGAACTCACATTCTTTCATCAACGTAAGATTCTGTGCACAGAGGCAAACAAATTTGTCATGAAATACATGTTTAATAAAACCTTTATTTGTACAAAATATTCATTAAATTTGCTAACATTATTATACTGTAATTCATTGAATGTGTAAGAAATTTTGATGGCAGAGTGAAAGTTTTTGGAATAACAGCAAAATGTTATAAGACTTCAATTATGAGAGATTAAGTATCTGAAGTAGAACAGATTCTGTTTGTCTAAATTATGAACAAACTATCCATCTAATGTGGTTCCAATTTTCGCCAGGAACTGTTTTATGTCATGCAAGAGCTGTCTGCCTCTCACATTGTTTCAGACGCATGAATGAAAATAATTTCAAACACCAACTTATTTCAAACAGTGAAACTTTTTAACATTATTGAAATTGTGAAGGTATTGAAACACTTTAGTTTCGCTCATTGAGTTTTTACTCGGAATATGTGTGAAAGGTGTTTGTCAGCTGTAGATTCACTGGCGTCTAGAAGGGCACACCCTACTTTAGTTGATTACCCAACTCAAGAATGATCAAACATTTACAGTGTGTGTAGTATCCCTTATAAGTTAACATTTTGTAAATGTTTGATGGGGCTACCTCTGTTGCCCTTCGAAAGTAACTCAGCTTTACCATAAGCTATTTTTCATTGCACCAGCACTGAATGTTAAAGAAATACCTACAATTATACTTGTTAAACTAAGTCCACTAATTCAAGAATGAGTGAAGAAATGAAGTGAAATATATATTATTAGCAAACATTTATGTATTAAACTGAGCTCTTGGTAACAGTACAACACCCACCTTTGAATCAAAAGTGGAGGTATGCTTCACTTGTGTCTCAGGTTTATAATCAGCTTAGCAATAATCGGTTGCAAAGTAGTAACAGACACATCAGTTGCTTCCGATGTTAATTTAATTACATCCTTAACAACAACAGCATGTCATAACACTCAAACATTCAAAACTATCATTAGATTTAAACAATTATTAACCTACTAGCAGTTTCACCAAATTTATTATTGAAAATAGAAAATGAACACTAATATATGCAGTGCAGTAACAAACTATTTTTGTTTGCTTAAAATGAGTGTTGTGATAGTGACACTTGCATTTATTTACACCAGGATTCTTTCCTGGGCAGAGGGAGTTGGTGGAGAATTTCACAATTTTTTGTCAAGAAAACATACATTAAATGAGAAATAAAACTTTTGAAATGTGCCAACATCCCAAGAAAATACACAGTGCTGCAATATATCCATATCACAAAAAACATATACACAGTAAAGCATTTTGAAATTCTAGTATATGGCATATGTAGTGTTTAACGCCCGCTTTTACTACATACGGTATCGCGGGCGATGACACTGATGATACATGAGATGAAGATGGAGCACCGGTGGAATGAGATGGTGGGGGAAACTGGAGATCCCGGAGAAAACCCACCCCAGTGCCTTGTTGTCCATCACAAATCTCATGCTGTCGCCTGGGATCGAACCCGGGCCGCCTTGGTGAGAGCTAAGCGGTCTAACCACTGAGCCATGGTGTGGCCTGTATATGGCATACTAAAGTTCTTCACTAGATAGGTAGATGGCAAAATGAGTGACAATGAAGTAGGGAATCCCTTCCGAGATGCCAGTGGATATAAGGCTGGTAATGGACATAAATGTCTTCAGAACATATTCTGAGTGAAAACTTAATAAGTGTAACTAAAGTGTCACAATTTTAATTAAAGTTTCAACCCCTTAACTATAAAACTCTTCTAAATAGATGTATACATCAGCTTATTTAATAGCTTCTGAAATTATGCCCACAAATAGCTACAACAAAAACAAATGCTTGTTTAAAGTGAGAACATCCCCAAAATCTCTTGACAATAGAGGGAAGCAATAGTATGATAAAAATCTTCCAAAGCAGATTTAGCATAAATAATATTTTTCAGTTTTTTTTTAAAAAAAAAAATAAAAAAAAAAAAACATTTACTGAATGAGATGGCACCATGGCAATGTGATTCTGAGTTCAAACCTGGGCCAATTAGTCTGACCAAAGGTTATTTTATGGTTTTTGTCAGTTGCTAAGCAATGTTGGTTTGGATAATTTGATCTGTGAATTTTCCTTTCACCCTTTCATTACTATATTTCATTTCCTTCATTTTCACTGCCATACCAGACACTGATCTCTCATTCTTGATATTTTTTGCTCCAAATTTTGCTTGCTCCTCAAAAGGCCATTGATCAAAAGCATTGGCTTTTGAACCTTCAGGGGTGTTAAGCCCTTCAGAGAGGAGAGTAATATGTTGAAGAAGAAGCATTACATAAAAATATTTGCCTTCATTTAATGGTTTGAAGCAGAAACAGTTTGTTTCTCTGCCCAGAATCAGAATGTGAGAGTAGTGGCGATTGTGAGCAAGGTATATTATTAATTTCAAAAGGAAGCAAAAATAGTTAGCCTTAAAATATTTTGATAGTCATAATTAAGTTGTGTTTTCTCCTACAAATGAAGACGTTTTAATTCTGAATCTTTTCTCACAAATGCATTGTTTTTGAGATAAGCAACTGGAAAAATTTAAACATAGTGTATTTATCTTCACAGAACTTTAAAATCAGTGACAGTAATGTTCATAAGAAATAATAAAGAAAAGGTGAATATTTGAAGCCAATGGCAATGAACATAGAACAGGTTGATGCGAAAAATATTTGAGCAAGCTGGATGATAAGTTTGCTGAATAAAATGGTTTTTATATTTAAAAACATCTAAGCATTCTGTAATCTAAATGTGGCACTACAACAGCCACAAGTCCAAATTGCAGACTTGTTATTGCACACAGTTTCCCTTCAAAAGCATTTAAAGTTTTTTCTACTGCATCTTTATTTTTTAAAATATACAATAAACATATTCTGGCTGCCACTATTTATAGCATTCTCATTTGCAAACAATTCTGTCAATTCATATTTACTCTTAAGGTTTAGTCCAGATACACAAAATCTTTAAAACATAATACCTGTCTGTCTCTATTACCTCACAATCTTAAAACTAAGTTATAGTGACCCTTTTCAGTCAAAACCAAGAACATTGCAGAATGGATGTTAACCTTCCAGCTAGCATATGTTTACATATATAAGTCATACAGTTTGTTATTTCCTACATTTGCAACTATTCTATGGATTTGGCCCTCAATAATTGTCCAATTCAAGACTTTCTTGTTATTAGTGATGTTTTAGATCATTCTGGTGTATATTATTGTTAGTGATAATTGAGAGTGACTTGGATTATAATTGCTTAGAATGTGCCCATTTACAAAATAATTAGTTGTCATATCCATGGTGTAATGGCCTGCAAGTGAGCCAGAGCATGCCAACCTGACTGCCGACCTCACACCCACACAATGAGCAATCATCCAATCAGTATGGGCAGGAGATGTGGTCAGCATCACGGCACCCCCAACTAGTAAGTTGACTTACCTCAATGACGACTTAAAATTCATATGTACTTAATTCCTGGGCTCTTTAACGTCTTTTTTTACTGTAGTTTTCCATTTATATTGGCAATCAGCAAATATCTACTATAGGTAAACAGTGAAGAAAGTAGAAAAGAGACCTTGTCACAGAATGTACCATGCAGTAAAAGTCCTTTTTTTTTTTTTAATTTGTGTGATACAATCATCATAGTTATATTGACCTACTTTTTCAGTTATATTTACAGATAACTGTAATTGAAAATAAATAATTTCTTTTAATCAATGATTGCACCATTTCAAAGATATAGATTGTAGCTTTAATTTCTGTTACCATTATGGAATATATGTTTCCTTACCAGACTGTTAACATCCATTATGCATATTCAAGATTTAATAAACACTATAAAAGGTAGTATGGCTTTCACTTTGTTGAACAACAATATGTCATGGTCTTTGTCATTATAACATTATTTAATATATCTCAAAATACAGCTTTTTAACTTTTTAAGTGGCTAAAGGCAATTACTTGAATAAACACTGTGTGACAAAAGCAGTTATGATCCATTATTTAAGAACACCAACCAAGCGTAGTTCATTTTCTTTCTTCAAGTATTATTGGGTCTTTTAACTTTGGCACCAATATCAACCTTAACAGTTTTGCCATTTTAATAGAGCACATACATCTACAAATTTGCATCACCTTATAGTTTAGATTATACTTTATTAAAAGAAAGAAAATCAGACATTTGCAAATTATCATTAATATAATACAAGAACATTTCTGTAATAAAATCTGAAGTCAAGAATAAACCGTAAAAGAGTTAACCAAGCTATGCAAAATTGGATTTTTCTCAGATTTCTAGAAATTACATTAACTGTAATCATATACTAGTTTTGAATAAGCTGCTAACTCCTTCTCTTTTCCAATCTATTAGTAGCAATAATTTTTTAGACAGACGAATGGCAATTGTTATTATGTTTAAAAATAAACGAAGCTCACTCCCCTGGAATGTATTTTGCCTCTCCTAATGATTGCTACATAAAATTTTTAATATATTATTTCTAATAAAGATTCCTGATTCCAACAATCATGCGTCTTAATCTTGTGGAAGTAAATTGTCATATCCTTTTTATTGAAGTCTTTAGGTTGTGGTAGCTTTTGTTTAAAAAAAAATACTTTTTTTTTCAAAATATATTTTTTACTTGAATATCTTCGAAATTATTTATCTTAAAAAAACCTTCATAACGTGAAACTGATAAGGTATGAGACACTAAGACAATTGCTCCCAGAGGAAGTAAATAAAAACAAAAGTTTTTTTTTCATTTATTCCCTCACAGAATTAGCTGTTAATAAATGTATGTGCTGCAGTCACATAATCTGCGTTTCAGTCAGATCGTAAATCATTTGAGTAGTGACATCAAGAAATTAGTTTTCTTTAACACATGCTATTAAGAATATTCATTTTGTCTTCATAGGTGTCTTTTATTAATAGATAGAAGTAAACATTTCTAAGTTTTTACCCTATAATAGGGTTTTTGTAAAGCCAAAGCAGAGAAGTTTCAAATGCATCCGGGATGTAAAATTTATCTTCTTGTTACTCTAAACAACAAAGTTGTGCAACATGTTTTACCATATAAATTATCTGATCTCCTTTTAACTGTGGTCACATTATGTCTAGAAACTTAAAATGCTGTAAGTTTCATACAAAATATTCTGTTTGCGTAAGACTTTTCCCAGACAGAGAAAAGGCTTTTGACAAAGTGTGTCGGATGCACTTCTCTATAAAATGAAACATCATACCATGCATATATAATACAGAATACTGATATTTCATCTTTAATTACACCCATTCTGCAAAATGTGAATGATTATAATCTTAAAGGAAGTGTTCTATTGCCTTTACAATATAGTTATATGTTTAGCACAATAAACGTTATGGCATGGTGTTACAATTCTGAAGAAAGACTGTGAATCAACTGATAACCAAATACTCTTTTTCAAGGTATTCATGTATGGTACAAATGAATCTGAAATCTGAATAATAGAATATATTAATGAATCCTATAAATTCAAGATTAATACAGGGAAAAATTATTTTGTTAAATTAAAACTCCTAATAATAATCATGCTCTCAGATTAATCACTGGTGGTGCTAAAACTAATCCAATAACCTCCATGTTATTACACATGAATAACCATGAAATGCAGACAGAAATTACTGAATCAGCACTGCAACTCCATGAGAAATGCTTTGCCTAGCAGGAGTTTATTACCCTGCTAACATACAATGTTCCCTATGGTTGAAGACACAAGAAGGTTCCCTTCAAAGAGTACTACAAGCTCAATATATCTTAGAGATTTTTTCAAGATCCAGTCCAGTAATACAGAAAATTCATTTGACCAAAAACATAGATAATGCCTTAAATCTAACTGAAAAGTGCTTAAAAATGGAGGTCTCCCAAGAAATACTAAGAGTGATAGCCACAGAGACCATCTGTATATGTTATCTGAAGAGAAATGGTACATATATACCATTTCTCTTCAGATAACATATACAGATGGTCTCTGTGGCTATCACTCTTAGTATTTCTTGGGAATAAAGCACAGGTTGATCCAAAACAGAGAAAGACTGTACTGGTGCTCAGATAAACTGCAGACTTTTCTTCACATACACATCTCTAGGAAAAGAACATACTGCTTTTGATGGGGAAATAAAAGCAATTCAGAGCACCTTGAAGCAACTAACATACCAGTCATCTGCATTTTCCAAAGCTGTCATATTATGTGATTCACAAGCTGCAATATCAGCTGTCACAAACTTCACCAGCACACCTATTTGTAACAACATACTGGACTGTAGGGAACTGATAAAAAAAAATCTCACTGCATGAGCAGAAAAATAGTCTTACAATGAATCCCCTCTCATTGTGGCATTGCTGACAATGAGATGGTCCAAACCCTTGCAAAAAAGGAACTCTAATTACACCTTACTACAGTACTCTTCCATTTGCCCGAGCAGCATCTAACATACACCAAATTCAGGAAAACCCATTGAGATCTTCTAGAAAACAAAATCAGTAAATATGAATGGAAAGACCAAATACAGCTTCTACCAAACTGGCCGAGAGGGGAAGCAATTGCTAAATTCCGTCTAGTTACAGGACATGATTGCTTGGCCACACATCTGCACCACATCGGAACATTACAAAGCCCAAACTGTATGCTCTGTATCCATGGTACTATGGAGTCAAACCACCTCAAAAGTTGCTCCTCTTTGACAACCATTACACTCACTGATAGGTACTAGGAGGCGAGAGAGAAGATTATGGCCATAAACCTACAGTGAAACATTCCACTGTAAATTTGATTTTTTTAAATTTCTTAATTGTATTTTAATTGTATCTTAATTATTAACATATATTGTTGTGTATTATCATTGTTGTGGCTAATTATACATATCGAAAGCTCTGCATTAAATAAATAAATAATAATCATACCATTCATTATCTGACACCTTCGCTTAATTTTAGATAATAAATGCAAAAGGAATGATCACATCTTTAAAATTTGGAACATTATTTGTCTCCAGAGGCCTGTTTTATCAAAATCACTGCTTTTAATACAAGAGGTAAGTATAACAATTTTCCTCATCCGTTGTATGGCACTATAGTTATAGACTATAAATGCTACAGAATTTTATGTTTCAAATTATAAGTTACATATCCATAGTAGTTTTCTCTTTAGTGTCCATTTCCTTTGAGATAGTTTCACAATATTACACGATTAATTTATATAACATTTCAGATCTTTACTGATACAAGATGCTTGTGAACCTTCCACATAGCCTTGCAGAAAGATAATTTATAGAAAAGAAACCTTCAAATTTAATGTCATAATACTCATACAAATAAATGACATTCTAGTTACAAATCTCAGCTTAAAATTTTGTAATAAGTAATGGACATAGTACAAACTACTATAGTTTTGTAGTCTTGATGGCAGAATTAGTCAAAAGGTCTATGGATCTAGCATTCTAACTAGCTGGTTCATTGAATATCAGATAATGGGAGAGGAAGTGGAAGCATCAACTCCATGACATATTGATGGAATCACTGGAGAGAAAAATTAAAGGAACTTGAAGAACTTAACAGGCTTTAGGCCTCCATGTATTCGTGTTCCCTTCAACTATTTATGGCTACAGTAATCTGTAACATTAAAAGAAAAGTCCTCTTCCAAGGAGAGGTTCAATAAAACAAACGTGGCAGTCATATAAGTGTGAAAAAGACACCCATCTCTGTTTGAAAACATTCCATGAAGGAGCTCATTTTTTTTTTTTTAAATATGTCATAGTTCACTTGAATTTATAAATGTTTATAATGAGTGCTATTGCATACTTTACTTGATTACCTCACCCTAGCAGATGAGTGCAAACATATTCAATTGTATGGTCCACAAAGTTATTTTCTTTTCAGAAATATTCAGTTGTGTAGATTCCATTGTGTAGATTGTGCTAGAAAAACTTTGAAATATTTCCAGACACCTTTTACCACAAGCAGAGCATCCAGAGAAGGAGGAAGTCTTTTAGAACATCATTCTTACTGAGTAGTAATACCCACTTAAGGCTAGATATTGTAGGCTCCACTAAATGAGTGCTTCTAAAAATGTTACAACCAATAACATTTGAAAACATTTGCAAGAAACGGTGGAGCTGTCATCTTGATGTTTTGTGTATATGGCAGTAAAAAATTCAGGAAGGAAACAGGTGAAGAATAAAAGGTTTGATAGATTTACAGAATGATTAAAGCTCCCAGAAAAAACTTCAACTATGTAATTGTATAAGACTATGTTTGCAAATATCTAATGCTTAGATTTTGATAATTAAGTCATCATTTTCATATTTCCCAAAATTTAGAGATGAGATTCTTGAATGAATATAATGTCTCATATGTTGATATGTTGATAAGTAATCTTTCTGCCCCCTTAAGTTAAAGAAAATAATTTTGACATTACGCTTTCAATGATGCTATGATTTTGCTTTTACTTGGTCAATTTAGTTTTCTACTGTTTTGTTGTATATATTTATCACTTTAACTAAATATTATTAAGAATCTGAGATAATTCAATTCTTATAACATGTACTTCCAATATATCTAACATGAACATTTATATATTTTTATATACTGATCAAGCCCAATAACTATTACATGTGCACTTCCTTGTAAAATACTTCAGTAAAAATATAAAATAATATATCGAAATTTAACTGTATTGGAACACCACAGTGAAGCGAAATAATTATTAAATTATAGATGAGTCGTATTTATTACACATCGGCTTCACTTACGTACCTATATTGAGGACATGTTTCGCGAACCATCGTTCGCATTGTTGACTCTTATGCACCGTAAGTGAAACCGATGTGTAATAAATACGACTCATCTATAATTTAATAAAATATTTTGTTTTGATATTTATATTCAGTTACTCTTTCGGCTGAGTGCCTTTGAACAAAGGTTCAGTGGCAGATTATGCAAAACCGAACACACTAGCGGTTCATTATAAATGGTTTCTGAAATCCTCTTAACAACTTGTTGCATGCTCTTTCACTATATTGCCTATATCAGAAGCTAAATCTATTAAAAATAAAAAGGCACCTGAGTTTTTAATGTTTCTGTCTTGTGCCCTCTCAGAGCCAGCTTGAAAGCACCATAACATTTGATAAAGTCAGTAATTCTAGAGAGTTAAATACTTTTCTCCCTATCTACTGATCAATATTGCTGCAACATTAGCATTTGCTAATGAACTAAGGTCAAGTGATCTGTTAATAGGCTTATTATTTGCACTACTTTTTCTTATTAATACATTAATATAAATATTAAAAGCAGAAGCATTATTAACAGTGAAGTATTCTTCATATTTAAGTTTGATTTATGAGTCACTATGTTTATACTCAGTCTTCACTTACTTGTTGTATAATTGAAACGTTTTCAAGATGATTCGATCTCATCCTCAGCTGTTTGGAGGGAGGTTCATTTAGTCACCAAACAGCTGAGGATGAGATCGAATGATCTTGAAAACGTTTCAATTATACAACAACAAGTAAGTGAAGACTGAGTATAAACATAATGACTCATAAATCAAACTTAAATACATTAATATGCTTAAGTTCTGTCACTATCCCTCTAACCTGCTTCTTTATTTTCAAATAACTAACATGGAAAGAAAAAGCGTGCATGCTGAGGATCATCCACAGATCCATCAATTTTCATATACATTCATATTAAATTTTCTTGTATACTAGCTTTTTTTATCATCTTTAACCTTTTGACCTAGATTAAAATTTAGAGTAAGTCTACCTAGCTCTTACCTAGCTCTTCTAAAGATCTACTTGAAAAGGATCTTTTTAATAAAACATCTACAAAATTTGCCATGTTGCTCACACAATATAATATGTGGACTAACAAAATGAAAGAAACAAAGAATCCACTGCATACTATCACAGTCTAAAACCAATGTTCAAATCTGGGTGTCTATATGAATCATAGCATACTCAGAGCTGGCAGGGTGGAAAGCCCAAAAGAACATGTGTATTCGAAATTCACATTAAATGTGAAATATGACCTCTCTGAGCTAGGTCATTTGAAGCAAAATCCTTTCAGCACTCGATACTGTACTTTCCAGCTGTGGCAATTTATGTTCTTCCAGAGAAAACACTACAAAACACATTTTTTGTCTGCTTTGTTTGCATAATGATTTGCACTCTATTGTGCAAGAAGCGCATAAACAGATGATCATCAGCCACCTCTGCAAATGTTTGAAGTTCATTTTATCTTGACTGCTATGTCTGCTTTTTCTTAGTTGAAACTGATTTTATTAGATTAGCAGATATCCATCTTTTTCTCATCCTTATCTAAATTTAGGATTTCTTTTAAAAACCAAAAGTTCTGTTTATTGAAGTGTTGTGGATATGGTTGTTTTCGGACACTCCAATGGCTTTTAGATAAATATATTACATTTCAATCACAGTATACAATTTTTGCAAATAATGTCTTGATATTTTAGTAAAAGAATGCATGCATGGAAAATTTACAATGAATCAACTAGAAAATTAACTTTATTAAGCTGGTTACATTTACATGAGATTCAATATATTAAGGGAAGTCTTACCATACAATTCTGACTAATAATCAAGCCAAAAGACAAGTAGGTTATGAATAATTTTATTCATAATTTCTATACAAATTTTATAAATAAACTACAACACTTGGTAACCAACTTCACTTATCTGTTTTTTAAAATTGTTGAATCCTCTGGGACCAGTTTTGTGATGTTTTCATCATAGCCTGAGCCAGTTAACTGACTTTGTAGTTTATTTATAATATTTGGAATGCTTCACTGTCAGTAACTTCAATTTTTTTTTACAAAATTTTACACAGATGTTAGAAACTATGCTGTTTTTGCTTTCCTAAAATGTTTTTCAGTATTGGCTGTAACATTTCTAAATGCACTCACTCAATTAGTACATGATTTACTGTATATGTCAACTTTTGTTGAGCAAATTCCATGGATCTGGTTAATAGTCTAATATTTATTGGCTATGTGACTACTTACTGAATACCTACATGAGTTGATAAAGGCGTGTTGAAGCTACAGTTCTTTACAGTCAAAATTTTACAAATGCATCAATTATCATCAGTAAATTGGCAAGATATTTCAATATGATTATTTGTAATTGGTCTGGTGTTCTTAAGAATATTCAAAGGCAATTGATATGATATGTATTTGTTGCATTATTGACAATTTGCAATTTTAGCATAATATACCAAACAATTTATGTTATTCTATAACAGTTGGCTACATTGAGCATGGGAATTTAAACCAAGTAGAAACAGTTAAAGTAAGGGCTCAAGCATGTTCACTGCCCTCAGGTCTTGCTACAGGGAATGCTAGTATATATTTTCTTTATCTATAAATAATTTAGTGGTAAGCATTTGTTAGCAGTCTATTAAATATAAAGTGATGATGTCAATGGTGAATGAACATCTACTTTTTGCCTTTTCATTTCTTCATGATTTACTAGTTATCATTTTACCTTAAGCAATGCACCATTCACTTTAGACGATTTATTAATGGAAACATTTAATATCACATTTCTTAATTTCTTAATAATTGTTCTATTTGATAAACCATCAAGCTTTCCAGATCAAAATTCGTCAGCCTTAATAGAAGTATTCACTTAATAAGCACCTTTCTATATAAATATTTTCTATGTCTGTTCCCTTTCTCCTTAATTTTTATAAAGAGCATTAAAATTTAAAAGCTATAACTGAACTTTCTCACTCTCCCTTTCACTCACACATAACAAGCATTTTCATATTTCTCAAGTTAGTTAACAGTTGTCAGTGGCATTTCATATTTCTGTCCTTTAGTTCGACTGCGCGAAAAGCATGATGTGCAGGCTGTATCTCCTTCTCCAAACCTTTCTCCATCTTCAATTGTTTGAGGCATAGGTTGGTTCAGTGTCTCTGGGAGGAAAAGAGCGAGCAAACCAGATATCACAGCAATACTTCCAAATATTGTAGGCGGAAGCCTTCTGTCTTGATTTTCCTGGGAAAAAATTAATAACATTTGATAAATTATATATTTATTTAAAATAAAGGAGGTTTTTATAGATAAGAAAACATCTATGGATTAATGAAGAAAGAATATGGAAGAGATTTATAAAGTGCTTTGTATATTTTGACACTATAGTTTTGAAACAATAGTTTTGATGCCTCCATTGCTGTTTTTCATTGGCCTTGCATGCCTTCCTTCCAAGTACTTTGTATTTTGTATTTCTGTTTTTTGATGATGCTATGAATTACCTTGTAATTTTTACAGCACATAATAAATGAATGAATGAATCATATATTGTCGCGAGGAATTGTTTTGCTGAAGTGGGCTGGCTGGAAAAGAAAGAGACAGATAGCATTCAAGCCAAGCCCACTTGTGTGGTTGGTTGGCACTTGCTGAAGGAGTGGCAGAGAGAGCAGCAGAGGGAGAAGGAGACGATGATGGTCTGGATTATTCTCGCTTTACCGCGAGGGTCCATGAGGCTTTGTTTGGCTTCGTGTGATGTCGACAGGTTTCGGGAAACTTCCGATACTTGGTTGGTATATATAAGCGGGTGCACTGGACAAGTCAAGAGCAGTATGGCAAGGGCCGAGAGAAGAGTTGCAGTGTGGCTCTGTGGCAGATGAATTTGAAGACTGCATACATGTGTATTGCGTAATTCTGCAGTTATCAAAGGTGTACAAAGTGTATTTCCATGGAAATAAAGAACAATTTGAATTTTGGCAAGTTGGACTTTAAATTCTACAAACCCACAAAGTCACAATATCCTGTACCATACTGTATATTTGCACACTTTATCTTGAACTCTTAAATAGTACTGTTGTCGAACACGGTGACAGGACTTTTCATGTCTTTTATACAATAGTACTATAATTATTCCTAGGAGGTCAATGTGGTGCAATGAAGTCTGGAAGTGCTGCTTTCTCAAGAATTTCAACAGAAAAAGAAGCAAACCAAGAAAGTTCATGCCAAACAATATTTTATTTGCACTGGATGTATTTTCAAAATTTATTTGCAAACATCCGCAATGATGTGAACTATTTGACAGCTGCTTTGATTTGAGTGACCAGTTTCAAGTGCTCATTCACTACTGAATATTTCTGTATTTGCGCATTCGTAACCTTAGATACCATGCTTTGTAGATTTCCAGAAGCAATTGCGACTCTTTGATGCTTAGGAAGCACTGTGAAGAAAAGTTTAATTTTTTGTTTTATATGGAATTTTAAATACAACTGTACATATATTTCAATTGCATTAGCAATAATATTTTATGTAGATTGTTATTGGTGGTGACAAATAGGAAATTCTTGTGAAGTTTTAAATTGAAGTTGAAGTCTAAACATGACTCTTTCTTTTACTACTTACAGGAGTGTGCGGTGACAATTCTGGATCTGTTTCAGGCAAATTTAGTGCTTAAAATTATGTCTGAGTAATATACCCATGGTATAACAGCCCGCAAGCAAGCCAGAGCCTGCCAGCCCAACTGCCAGCCTCACGCAAGGCAGAGGTGGGCAATGTCTGAGTTGGTTACAAATAAAATTAAAGCAGTATTATAATACAAAAGAACAACAAAGGTAACGCGATATAGTAAAATGCACAAGTGGTATGGACAACAATGCTCAGATGTTACTCTGGCAAAGTACAGACCTTCTTGCCTTAGATTGTTCATAGCACCAGATTCCAGAACTCAACATAAAATACTAAATTTTGTTGTAATTTCTTCACAGTCATACATCGTACATCATAATGTTCATAATGTTCTTTGCTCACTGTGTTCCTCATCCTTTCAATTCAACTAAGATGAGTTGCTGAGTTTCTTCATACACTGAGAAAAACTTTATTAATGATGGACAAAATGATATTACAGGAAATATGAATGTGCTAACTACACCAAAAGAACAGAAAAGCATAATTTAAATTTTAGTTGCAATGTAACTGCAATGTAACTGTAGATGTTAAACACTTTCCATATAAACTTTTCCAATTGGGAATAATTGCTCATTTTAAGAAAGTATATTGTCAAAGTCATGGCAATATTTTCTCTAATAGAGTGATACGCAAACAATGCTTTTGAGACTTACCAACAAAGTAATGAGAGGGGTAAGTGCTCCACTAAATCTTGCTCCCATGCTGCCAATTCCAAGTGCTGTATTGCGAACTACTGTGGGAAAGAGCTCAGCTGTGTAATTGTAAATAATTGCAAATGATCCAGCTATGAAGAACTTTCCAATCATAACAATGGTTGTAACTGAGATGCTACCAGCAGCTGTATCTGTAAAAGAATATGAAAGAAGTACTTGATTACCAAAGTTCATTTGGATTCCAATGTGTAAGGACTATGATACAATGAAGCACAAAATTAATATAATTTTGAGTCGAACTATTACTCTATGTTCCATTTATTGCTAGTTTTTACCTAGAATGTGTTTCGTTAGGACTTTCCTAACATGATCAGCTGTTATCGACTAATGATGTTGGTTTGGGAGCTCCTTGGAGGTGTTAGGGGCATCAAGGAGCACACCAAACCAACATCCATTAGTCGACAACAGCTGATGATGTTAGGAAGGTCCTAACGAAACATGTTCTAGGTAACGACTAGCAATGAATGGAGTATAGAGTAATAGTTTTACTCAAAATTATATTTCCTTTACCTAGTCTTTACATTATTTTATTATCAAACTGTTCATTCAAATTTTGAGGAATTAGGAAATGAGGGATTAAATCCCAAGCATAAAGTTCACAAATTTATAAAACAACCTTCAGGTTAAATTAATTGGGAGTCGATTAATAACACAAAACAACACTCACTTTTAAATTTTCCCGGAACCGGTTTCTGAGTCCTTCCCTCTATCTTCAGCCGGACCTTCAGGTTGTTAACCTCATTCATTACAATTAATAAGGCACTTGATATAAGCTGATAATACAGGCAATAATTTGCTAAACACAAAGTGCTGTACCCTTGCATACTCAATCCGTTATTTATGGTTAGCCCCAAACCAAAATCGTTTGTAAATTTTGAAACATTTGTGTAAGATTTCAAAAAAAAAATTAAAAAAGGTAAAATGTTTGTGTGCTATATGAAAGCATTGTTATTGATGGAAAAAAGACAAGAGACATAGAGGTGGCGATGAGAGCTTGATGTATCATCAATATAGTGGCTACTAGGGGGACGGAAACAACATCCAGAAGATGCTTATTAGAGATTTTATATCTGAACAAGGAAGACGTGTCCTGAAGAATTTGTGGAAAATTATATTTTTTTATTTAGTATTGTGTTTGTGAAGTTAAATATCTCAAGGTCCAGGAGATTAATATTTCATGTTAAAAGTTAACATATTGCTAGTTAACAGTTCCCAAGAAGAAATCACTGCATATCTCAACATTTGTCACCTTCTCTTTCTAATGCTCTGGATTACTGGAAAACAAATTCAAATTTTCCAAAACTAAAAAAATTAGACTCTACATATTTGTTTGTTCTTCCTGCAACAGTTTTCTCTGAAAGACTATTTAGCACAGCAGGACTCATATATGACAGAAAAAGAAGTAGACTTTACCCCAAAAGAGTGAAAATACTAGTACTTTTTAACAAAAACTTATAAAAGCGGACTGTTCCAAAAATGCATTTTGCATTTAAATATCTAATGTAGGTAGATAGAGTCAATATGAAAAATTCAATGCTATGGCCAGTACCTCAATGGGTTAGAGCGACTGGAAAGAAACCTGGAGATCCGTGATTCAAATCCCGGCCCTGGCATTGAATTTTTCATGTTGACGCTGTCTATCAAAAATCTTAGCCTATATACGGCTAGTGTGAAGAAGTTATTAATTTCCTTCTGTTAACTAAAATCTAATGTAGAGTTTAAAAATAAGTACACTAACAGCTTTAAATTTTGTCTCATTAAATATATGCACCTAATTAGTTCCATTGGCATTGCACAGCTCTCCCAACATTCTATTTTGTATTGAAACTAGAAATAGAAATGATGGATTGAGTATTGAAGTATTGGGTATCATGGAAAATATCATGTATCAGTATGGTACATTGAGTATGTACTGTATGTATTGCCTATCGGGAAAAACTGGTATTGACCCATCCCTAGCACAAACACATGCAAATGTATTGGAAGGAAGGAAAGAATCAAGCAGTTCATGAAGTAGATGCTGTGCTTACTGAGAAACATAATCTTACCTTGTGGTATGTAAGCAGCCATTACACAAGAAACACCTCCTAATAACATTAATCCACTGAGAAGACTTCGACGGCCAAGGCGATCCATGAGAGTAATGGTCATGGCATAGCTGGGTAATTCTACTAGACCAACTATGAATAACACCAGAAATGGATTTCCAAACAATTTACCGGTATTCAGAGACAATCCATAGTACACCAGACTGTTTGCAAACCTAAAAATAAAATAAATTACAATATAGTTTATTTCTTACACCTATAGCATATGTATATGCACAAACATAAAACAAACTCTGACAAAATTGAGTTAGACAGAAGCGTAGGTGAAATTGATGAGAAAAGTCCTCTAATACAGGCATAAGCAGAACAAGATTTAGCAACGAAGGAGGAATGACAATTCAGATATAAGTTAGCATGTCTGAAAGCATGAGAAGTGAAGACAGTTGCCATTATCTTACATGGGAGCAACACTCTTGAACTGTAATAATTTCAAGCTATAATCATAAGACTTATGCTTTCATTGCATGGCTTCTGTTTATTTTCCTTGGCTTGATTGCTTAAAAATACCGTTTTGGTCATGATATACTGATTTTTTATTATTATTATTATTATTATTATTATTATTATTATTATTATTATTATTATTATTATTATTATTATTATTATTATTATTATTATTTATTATTATTATTATTTATTATTATTATTTACTATTATCATCATCATCATCATCATCATTATTATTCAGTACAATAATTAGGATGAATACAAACCAAGTTACGAATTCAGAAATTCTTAAAGTAGCACTATTTCATGTGAAGCTGTGACACAAAGTCTGTTGTGAACTTATGAGCCAAATTTTAATGTCCTTGATGTAATGAGTTAAGACAACAGGGGAATTTTGTTTCTCATCAGCTACATTCCAAGATGCCAACATCAATGCAATCAAATGTCAAAAGAAATTTAATATCATAGAGCATTGTTTCTGATCTTGATAACAAATTAACTTTGATCTTTTCTTATGAAAACTCATTTCTCCATCATTGGTCATGCTGTATTTGTTGACCTTTCGTTCAGGCAATGACTGAGTACTCTGTTTCCACTACAGTACGTTTTTGCATAGTGCAGTCAGATCCAGAAGTTTCCACTACTCTTTACATGGTTTCCTAAAGGTGCCAACTTCTTAATTCTCTTTTCAAGAGTCTAAAGCCACAAAAATCCATCGAAGAGGTATCAGGAGATTTCACTGTGATGCTACTGAACAGAATAGCATGCATTTCAGTTTCCTGCTCCATTTGTTGCAAGAATGCGAGAGTCAAACCATAAGTGTGATTGGACACGTTATCTTGGTGCCACCAGACTTTGTTTTCGTCTCTCCCATAGAGAGCCAAAATTTCAGCATGGTATATTAGCATCAGAACTTCGCACAAAAGTGAATCGAGAAGAAACTGAGGAAAGAGGAAACAACTACAATTTGCACTAGTTGAGTTCCAGCTGATGATAAGAGCAAAAGCTCTTGAAACATGTCCTGTGAAAAAACAGTGTGAGTGAAGCAGTGTGTCAATATCTTCTCGATTCACTTTTGTGCTAAGTTGTGCTTCACTGTCTTTATGCTTCTTTCAAGTTTATACTTTGATCAGAACTTCATTTTTTCATTTATTTTTTGAGGGGGGGGGGGGTAATTTACGTCCTCCAAGGTAAGTCATATCGGACGATGAATGAAATGGGGAAATGATGCTCAAATGAGTCCAGGGTCCATGGAGCTTAGAGTTACTTGACATTTGTCTCTCAGGGTAAGGGAAAACCTTGGAAGAAACCTTATCCAGGTAACTCGCCCTAACCAATATTTGAACTCGGAACCTCTTGAACATGAGGCAGACACGCTACCAACTATGCTACCGAGATGAGCAACTTCATTCTGGTAATACTTAGAATTGATTTTGGAATTGCTAGCAACTCTTCGAGTTTTCAGTTTTCCATTGTAGTAATGGCCATCGATGATCCCTTTGAGCAACTTCCTCTGTGTTTTGCATAACATTTTTGCAATTTCTTTTCCACCCTTTGGTTGACAGTAAACTGCACAAGGTTTGTTGCAGACCTCAAAAACCATATGCCTTATCTAATAGGATCACAAATTTTCATTTTCTCCTGTCAGATGCTTATCATAGAGCTTTCTGCTGTTGATACAATGTTCTGTGATGGGATATGGCAATAACTTATGAACTTAACCTTTGTGACATTTCTCCATATTCAAATCTTTGTTTATATTGTATTATCAGTTTTGAGGGATATTCCCAGTTTGTTTGCAATGAACCATTGCATGGCTAAATTAATGAGATAAAATCCTTGATCATCCTTATCAACTCTGGAGTGCACATAGTAGCAGATCATAGGTTTGCCTACTCTTTTCATTTTAGAATTAATCTCATACGACCCTTCCTGTTTTATTTAACACTGAGCTAATCCCATACATTGACAGAACCAAATTCCACTTCCTGTATGCTTCAATAATAGCAAAATAACTATATTGTATGTAGGAAAGGGCTGTAATGTAGCCTTTCCAAAATGGTTCATTTTGCTTACAGTTCATCTGGTTTATCTTGAAACACGGGAATTAGAGAGAGAGCACACTATTGTCCACGCTGTTGTAAGTAACCCATGACTGCCTAATCCCACATCATATCACTTCTATGCACAGTTTTTCTGGTTTATCTTGAAACATTAGAGACAGAGGGAGGAGAGAGAGAGAGAGAACACATATTGCCCACATAGGTAACCCATAACTGCTTAATCTCACATCGCATTACTTCCATATATGTTTGGAGCTCTAAGAAATAATCCAAGTAAACAACACTAGGAGCTAGACTTTTATCCTGGTAGACAGAATATTGTGACTTTGAGGGTTTGTAGAATTAAAAGTCCAATTGCACAAACTTAAAATGTTCTTTATTTCCACCGAATTACAGTTGGAACACTTGACGATTACGTAGAATTACATAGTGCACACAATTACAATCCAACAGTTCGTCTGTCACAGGTTCACTCCACACTTGCAAGTACGTACAACTCCTCCGATACACGTACGCAGTCTTCCAGTCCGTTTGCTAGCACGGCGCTCTTCATGGCTGCTCGCCAAGAACTGAACTGACTCGTCCACTGCAGCCCTTATATAAGAAGATCGCTGTTTCTGGAAGCTTCGCGGCTCGGAACGTCATCCTGATGTTTCCAGACGTCAGGGGGAGGGGAAAGAGACGGCTAGTGATGCTTTTCCAACCATCCCCTCAGTTAGCGCTACACATTGCTATATGCATTGCCAACATAATGTCAAAGCATTTGTTGATTGGAGATACTACTTAATTATGATAGGAGCATGTTTGTCACTGCGGAACTGACAGTATTAAGTTAGATGTGGCTATGTTGGAAAAATCCAGACTGAACCTGTTTTTTTGAGTTCATATAGCCAATCTATGTAAAATGCCTTCTGTTCAACTTACACAATTAGAGAAATGCTATGTTCTCACCAGTGGCATGTAAGTTTTACCAAAACAGTGATCATATCCTGATGTGAAAGACATTGCCAAAATAGTAAATGGATCATGACCTGAAAACTAAGTAGAGTTCGCATCATTTTATACAATTAATTTCAGCTCTGAAAGCCCTAGTTTACATTTTGGACAACAGTTCTTAATTACCATAGTAATGTATTGAAAAATTGTGTTAAACTTTGCTTTAGAATTTGTTATTGTCATAATCGTTAACATTATAAGATTCAAATACTGTGAGTTCTCAAATGTAAAGCGTCAGTCTGCATGTCCAGCATTCTGAATTCCATAATAATCCATATAAGCATTGAGAAAATGTTTACCTAAATTATTCGTACTGATGCATTTTAAAATTTCCTAAGGCTCATTTGAGTATTTTTCAGAAGAAGCACCAATAGTTTAATGCAGTTACAAACTTAGATATCGACTGTCTAACTGTCTGTTAGTGCTAAATGCAAATTCTATATATATCTTACCAGTTGTAAACAACATTCAAAGTCCGATTTCGAAGATTTGGTGTTTTCAACAGATCTGCAATGCTGTAAGAGGCAGTAGGGCGCTTATTAAGACCCTCATTTCCCTTCACAATTAGCTGTTCAATATCAATTTCTTCTGAACATTTGTTTTTTTTCATAGCTTTCTGAACGATAACAATGGCCTCACTGAATCGTCCTTGAGACCAAAGCCATCTTGGTGATTCATCTATCAACCTGGAAAGAAACCATAAGACATTTTATGCTGTTTGTAACCAAAACAAAACAAAAGACGTAATCATAACTTTTTGGTAACTTTTTGTTTTGAATGAATAATTTATACTAATACTTCAATGTCCCCTGCTTTATTAGTTTTAACATGTTTAGAGTTTTTAAGAATCTCTTCACTTGAAAATAGTCTATTCAGGTGTCCTGCCTACCACTCTTCCAATTTAAAGCGTCTACTTATTATGCTTCCAGTTTAAATTCAAATAATTACTAAAACTAATCTATCTGATATTCAGGTTTAATCACAAATGTTATTCCTCCTAGTACTGACAATTTCTTAACCACATCCCATGCTTTCTTTGCTCTCCCCAGCCTACTTTTACTTTAGTGTAATGGAAATTGTACTCTTAGTGCTGCCATGGATTCTGACATAAAACAACCAATTCATTAAGTTAATTGGGAGTCGATTAATAACACAAAACAACCCAACATTGATAGAAAAATGGCTCAAATCACTTGGAATGTCATCACTTGAAATTTCAGATTACATCGAACTTACCAAATTATGCATAGAACAGAATTTCTTCCAGTTTCAAACAAAATATTTCCATCAAACTTCTGGTTTAGCAATGGGCAACCCCTTATCACCCTTCCTGGCTGATCTGTACATGAGTGCACTGGAAATAAGGATCACTAAAGGTTTCCCATGGATGTTCAAACTCTGGCAAAGATATGTAGATGACATATTTGCCATAGTGCCAAAAAAACACATCAGTGATGCACTAAAACTTTTAAATATTCAAGAAAAAAGCATCAAGTTCACTGTAGAAGTTGAAAAAGACGAGTATTTACCATTTTTAGATCTAAAAATAATCAGAAATAAAAATAGAATAAACTTTGGCATTTACAGAAAACCAACACAGACAGACAACTACATAAAAGCTAATGGCTACAATCCAAGATCCCACAAACAGGCAATCTTTAATAGTTTAGCACACAGACTGGTCAACATCCCTCTCACAGCAGAAGAATACAAAATAGAATACAACAAAATTATTGAAATAGCACAGAAAAATGACTTTCCCAAATCACTAGTAGACAAAAAAGTGAACTTAGCAAAAAAGAAGAAACTACTAAAGGAAACCACAACCCTCTCAGCTACAGAAACTAAAATGATCTTCAAAAAATTCACTTACCATCCATGGGCCTTTGATAAATTCAAAAAAGTCTTCAAAAAACAAAACATTCAACTAGCTCCAGTGAACCATTACTCCTTAAAAAACCTAATTTGCTCAAACATCAAAGATGCCATTCCATCTAACAAAAAATCTGGTATATATAAAATTGAATGCTATGACTGTAGTCAAATTTATATTGGAAAAACCAAAAGAAATTTAGAAACAAGAGCAAAGGAACACTTTAGGAACATAAAGTACAAACAATTAGAAAAATCAGCAGTTGCCACGCATTTTTGGGAAAAAAACCACAACATAAATCCAGAACCAAAATTACTAAAACATACAACAGGAAAAGAAGAGCTGTCCACATGGGAACAAATCTTTATTTCAAAAAATAGGAACAAGGTATTCAATTTCGACATCCCCCAGAAAGATTTGTTCAGCAAGTTCCTCGGACCGCCACCAGAGGAGACCGAAGACAAAATATTGCCAGCTACACCAATGAGAACTAGTCGATGTCCGGCTGAAGATAGAGGGAAGCCCTCAGAAACCGGTTCCGGGAAAATTTAAAAGTGAGTGTTGTTTTGTGTTATTAATCGACTCCCAATTAACTTAATTTATACAACAACACTGTTTTCAACACTTCCATGAAAGGATTTTTAACCAATTCATTGCTCAGATTTTACTTACCACCAGTGACCAATTAGTAGTAGACTATGAAGGCCATATACTATTTGAAGAGCAACTCTATCCTTTATGAGGAAACCCCAAAAGGCAACAAGCATAAGTCCTCCAGCAAAGAAAGCTTGGAAGAGTACTCCTATAAGGGTTCGTTTTGAAGGTCCAACTATTTCCATTGCTGGTGAAAAAAGAAATTTAGAATACGGTTTAATTAAGTACATAAGAATTCAATATAATTAAACTTTTCATTATTTAACCTTTCTACTGCATTTTATATTACACCAAGTAGTTTAAGTACCAGGAGGTTATACCAGGTTCACTTGGTACTATTGTGCCGTTCTAATGGTTAACATGAGCTTTATCTTTGATAATCAGAAGACTCTCAAGTAACACCACCGCATGCATTGTCTGTTCTTGGAAGTCACTGATGTTTCATATTGTATCAAAGAGCGTGTCACTTCAATCAATGAAATCAAAGAAATAAAACATGACACAGGCTAGTAGCTCCATATGGAGCCAAACACAGTTACACAAAATATAATTACTGTCCAGCAACGCAAAGAAGATCCCTGAAAGGAATGTGCCAACCTTACACAGTGGGACAAGGACAGCGAATGTGTGTGACAGAGAACGTATGCTACACAAGGAGCAGAACTGTTAAAAAATCATGCGCCCTATTCACTCTCTACACTAAAACCGAGAAGATTCATTCACAAAAGTAGAAGCTGTCAGAATGTTTTTGAATGGTCTGTAACTGTACTGACATGGGGTGTCATAAATCTGTCCAAGGTGGGTGTGGGAACCTTCTGCAATCCCCCTGCATCTCAGGCCCCGGAGACTTTCTCTCCTGTGGAGGACAGTATTTGTCACAAACTTCACTTATCTTTAAAGAAGTTGATGAAAATTTCCACAGAATTAAAGAGACCGACAATCAATTCTGTCTTTAAGTTTGTTTCATTTTCAGAGTTTGGTAATACATACAAAAATATTATGACATCCAGCGATTGTAGCGATGACAATGAAGGAAGTGACTGAGGATGTAAACAACATTTACGAAACTAGTCTCTTTAATTCTGTGGAAATTTTCGTCAATTTTCTTAAATAATAAGTGAAGTTTGTGATAGATAATTATATTTTATGTAATATTTGTTGCTTCACTGTTGCTAGCTTCTATTTTTTACATATCAAACACAGCATTGTAACATCTCTCTTGTTTTCTTGGTTTTCTGGCTCACCTTGGTTTTCTAAGAAGTAAATGTCCACGTGAGTAGTGCAAATGCATACTTGGTGAAAATGTGACAGTGTTGCTGTTTGTGACATTGAATATCTTTATCTTCTTATCTGTTTTCCATACACTGCATGTTAACCATTAGCACAATAATACATTATCATGCAATCCATAATTTATATACAACCTAAATTTTGGTTCCATAATGTAATTAGTAGAAAGCGTGCTTGAATTAATAGCGTAAAAGACAAATGTAATCATTAAAAACAGTTATAATCAAAGTAATTGTTTTCAAATTATTGTGATGGAGGTTTTTAGGCCTCTCATATTGTGGATAGCAAACATAAATCTCCAGAGACAGCTGGTATATATGCTAAGTTGGAGAGAGCTGTATGTATATAATGGGTAAGCTGAGCAACAGCAACCTAATAGACTTCAGGATATTGCTGTGTTGCATATATAAGAATTTTTGGAACTGGTAGACTATATGGTATATAAAGAAATATTTACTGTAATTTACTGTATAATTTATAACGAGTTAGCTTAACAATAGCATTTCATTAAATTCTAATAATTTGTTATTCATTTTCAATATAATTATTATATTCTGGAAAGTTTTAACATACACAGTACAAAGCCTGTAATGTAGGCCCCTGCTGACCCAAACATTCCATAAAAGAATCGGATCACCAGGAATGTGTAGTACTCTGGAATAAACGCCACACCCACACCTAGTATCAGCTGTAGTATAGCTGAAATGTACAGTATAACCTTCCTGCCAAACCTGCAACAACAGAATAATTATTAAATACTTGCTCATTATACTTTACAAGTCAAAATATTAATTTGTATTCTCCATGTGCCAATTATGTAACTCTTCTAGGAGTGACAGCTCATTATGGCTATGGTCTAGCATGTGGTTCCATCCACACAAAATGTTATGCACAGAGTAGACATTCTTGGGTTGCTTATAAAATAGAAAGTAAAGTGAGTAAAATCTACTTCAATTTAGGTGTAGATTAATAATTTGCTAAAAATTACAAATACAAATATTTGGCCAATTATGTATGTTGTTGTTACCTATTTCAATGGTGTCTGTTGTATCTGTCTAAATAAGCC
The DNA here is from genome assembly GCA_030765055.1 of Mantis religiosa. Lineage (NCBI taxonomy): Eukaryota > Metazoa > Arthropoda > Insecta > Mantodea > Mantidae > Mantis > Mantis religiosa. The sequence continues at coordinate 71,501,108 of CM060956.1, forward strand.
AATAAAGTATATGAAATAATGCTATTACCTAATGAGCATCTACATGCCTGCATATAATGTTATTTCTTTTATACATTTCCAAAAGCTATCATTTGAAATGCTATATTATATCACAAACAGTGCTGTAGTTGGTCTGGTATGGATCGGTATGCTGTACCACCTAAAATTTGCACATGTAAGCGTACCATCTAAATTCAAGTGATAGAATTAAAGAAAAAAATAATGTTTATTATTTGTTCTTAGTACTAAACTGGAATGGTAGCAGTTTTTATATTAGCCATAAAGCTTCTTGGTATAACAATGAAGTATAACAATAACAATCGCGAACCGCGATTCTTAACTGGCCTTTGGTGAGTACCACTTAAACTCAGTGGCGGCTGGTGGGTTAAATTATTGGTGGTGCACAAATGAAAAATAAAATACAGAGTAGTAATGACTCACCTATTTATACAGATTCTCTGCTCTCCTTAGACATGGCGAATCTATCGATAACTTTTGCGTTGAAGTCGCTGATCTTTATAACAAAATCTCTCTCAATTGAAAGCATTGCTAATACTGACAATCGGTCCTGTGACATTGTGTTCCTAAGGAAAGATTTTATTCTTTTTAAAGTTGAGAAACAGCATTCTGCTTCAGCGGTAGACATTGTCATAGTTAACAGTACTCGGAGGAGTTTGACATATTCGCTGAATGTAGCACATAAATTGTTTTCCTTATTGAAGTCCATCAAGCACAAAGCGCCGGACATTCCACGAAATTCCTCTCGACTGTAAATTACAGTCAATTCTCTACGAATTTTTGTTCCAATGATAAAAGGATAGAACCTTATTGTTTCTCTAAGGGAATCCTCTGGAAATGTCTTAGAAATTTTCTTGATGAAACAAAGTTGCCCAGATGCCCCGTGAAGCTAAATCTGTCCTTTGCTTCTCTAAGAATGTCACATACTTCAAGAGCTTCTCTTCTTTTCACATCATGATCTTCTATTCTTCTCCCCTTAATTGCAGTTTCTTCGTATTCCTCGATATCCACGCTATTTCTTACCTTTTGCACTTCCCTTTTAAATGCATTTAGCTGGGCTATGGCAAATGTTGCATTGCAGTCTCGTTTCTGCAGCTGATTGTACAAAATGTCCACATGTGGCATGATCTTGTAGAAGAAAGACAGCCAGAATACAAAATTATAATGTTTCAAAGTGGCCATAAACCCAGAAGCCAGAACAAGTGTGGCGTTGTTGTTTAACAGAGCTCTCTTCTGAATAACCTCCATGCATTTAATTAAATTCTCCCTGTGTTTGAAAAGCAGAGCACACAGAAGCTAAGCCTGAAGGTCACGCTATAGCCGTTGCTAAGAGTAGGAGGAACTAGGTTTATAAACCTCCATTTAAGCAATGTATAAGAAGCCGCTCCCATCTCTTCACCTTCCCGCAAACCCCTCAGAGAGCCTACATTTGGGCGAAAACTTAGGTTAACTCTTCGCTGCAAACCTGCAACTCCTACAGCTAATCACTGTTTATTTCGACTTCTGCGGTCATGGGCAGCTACAGACGATAAGCGTAATTGAAACATGTTTGTATATAAAACAATGCAAAAAAGTACAGCTTTAATGTGCAAAATGCACCTGTTATATATTCAGAATCAGTGGGTGTAGCGCAAACCTGCAACCTTATGATGATGATATATATATAAGGGCGCTCAACTACGGCAGTCATCAGCGCCCTTTAAAAAACTCCTGCATCTTATGGAGGAACCGCCCCTGCTTAAACTTTTCTTCCAGTTTGGTGAGTACTGCCTAAACATTTTTTCCAACTACAGCACTGATCATACAGTATGAATTGTACAGTAAAATCTTGTTAATCCGGACCAATTGGGGCTTAATGCTGCCCAGATTAAGTGAAATGAACACCACAGAGAAAAATTGTGAGTGAAACTAAAGTTTGTACTGTATAATTTTATTTGAATGTAAGATACAAGAGGCCTACCTGGTTTTAATTACACATTCTTTATTTTTTTGGTTTGAAGAAACTATCAGTTTTCTTTTATGGTTTATCACACATCTCTTTCACGATGATTTTTATTTTTTTATTTTTTTTATTTACGTCCTCCAACACTAAGTCATATCGGACGATGAACAGAATGGGTGAAATGATGCTCAAATGAACCCAAGGTCCATAGAGCTGTCAGTTACCCGACATTTGTCCTTCACGATAAGGGAAAACCCCGGAAAAACCTTATCCAGGTAACTCACCCTAACCGAGATTCGAACTCGGAACCTCTTGAACGTGAGGCAGACACACTACCATCTACGCTACCGAGGCGGGCATGATGAGTTCACAAAGACTCCTCATATGATGCTAGTATGCAGAAATCTGTTTGTCAGTTTTCTCAACAAAGTCTATTGCACAATTCAGATGATGTTTAATCTCACTTAACTTCACTTTCGACTTTTTGAAATCTGATCCTAAGCCTCAGATTTGCTACTAGTGTCCCTTGCACAGCTTATACTTTCCACAATTTCTTCGTCAGTCATGATATGATAGCCTGGATCATCTTCATCTCTGTCAAGCCAGTCTTCAATCTCGTCTACTGTGACAGTATTCTCACCACTTGCAACTAGTGTGGTGAAAGTAATTTAATTAATTTAAGTTGATTGATGGAAATTAATTGTTCCTTCACACTAGCCATGTATAGGCTAAGGTTTTAGATAGAGCCGAACTGAAAAATTCAATGCCATGGCTGGGATTTTAACCATGGATCTCCTGGTTTCTGTCCAGTCGCTCTTACCCATTGAGCTACCATGGCCAATGTGCCACCATGACATTAAATTCTCCAACTGACTCATGTCAGTTATAATGTTAATTATAACCAGGAGATCCGTTGTTCAAATCCTGGCCATGGCATTGAATTTTTCAGTTTGACTCTATCTAATTTAACTCAATTGCATTTGTGTCTAATTCAACAATTACATCATTCAAAAGTTTCTTCCACGAATGCGAGAGCCCCTAGTGGTTTACCGGGGAAATATATGAATCAAATGGAGAATTTAATGTCAGGACGGTACGTTGACCATAGTAGCTCAATGGGTTAGAGCGACATGTGGTTCAAATCCCGGCCATGGCATTGAATTTTTCATGTTGACTCTATCCATCAAAAAACTTAGCCTATAAACGGCTAGTGTGGAGAAATGTTTAATTTCCATCAATTAACTAAAATATTAGGAAATATTGCTTACTGTCTCCTTCAATTCAAATTCATAATAATAAAACCATAACATATAAATAAATGCCCATGATATACTAGTGCTTCAGAAAGGATGAAACAACAGGAAGCATAAGAGATATTTACAAATATAACAATTTGTAACTTAAAACTTTGCTTATCTTATAAGAAATGATGACACTTCTTATAAATTGTTTGGGATTGCGATTTCATGGAAACTCTTCCACATCGTCAGCCGGAACCAACAAAACTGTCATCATCATTACAATCCTGATCAATTTATAAGAAAAGTGTCATTATTTCTTACAGATAAGTGAAGTTTTAAGTCGCAAATTGTTATATTTGTATATATTTGTTTGCTTCACTGTTAATATCGTCATATTTTACGTATTTATTAGCATAAGAGATATTTCTGTTCATCCAGATGGATCAGGGAAAATCACTGGCACTGGGGATTGAAGCCTCACTCAACTTCTGTCATTCCAGTTAATAATTTTAATATGTTTTTAAAAATTGATTTCTACATTTAGGTGGCATTTTTCCACTAAAAATGATCAATTGACCATAAGTTGGTTTGATTGGAAAATTGGATACAGGAGTATTAAGAAACATAATTCATTAAAATGACTGTGTAGTTCAACATTTTGGGAGGGGCTAACTTTGAGTTTAGCTAATAGAATTAATATAAATTAATTCATATAGCAATGCACAATTAGTTGTTGAAGTGTAACCTTGTAACCAAGTGGGATAGCTCAGGCGGTTTCTCCTCTGGCCCACATGTGGAAGGCCCAGGTTTGATTCCCATGGCCTACCTACCAGACCCATAGGTTTCTTCGGAAGTTTTGCCAGGTTGCCAGGTGAATGCTGGGTAGATTAATTACATTCCCCAAATTTCCTCTCCCTCCATTTCATCTCCATTATCATTTCACATTATCTCTCATTTGGTGGTCTCTTTCAGGCTGTTGGCAGGTGTCTCGGCACTGCATGGCAGGATGATATGCTCCTGGTAAACACTTTCTCCTTTGATATGACCGCTTCCAGTTTCCAGGCCAACCAGGTGGGCCGTTTTTGGGCCACAGCAGATAGGATGCCAGTTGCACTGGCCTGCCGGAAGAGTTTCCAACTGGTAAATAGTGGGGAACCTTTCTGTTGCACTGTCATGAGTGCTTAAATCTGCTGCTCTCTTCTTCTGTCACCTCATCTTTCCTCCCGAGGATTCCTCATTTGGGCCTCAGATCAAACATCACAGGTTTCGGTGCCAAATCCCATCTGTAGTATTCCTAATACTAATTCTAATAATGTTTTAATATGTATCCATTAACCCCTAGCAATGTCTATAAACAATTAAGTTTGTACATTTAATGTTTTAGCAAATTACATTTTGTGATTTGCTCTCCTTTTAAGCTTTAGTTCAACCATTCCAGCTTTAAAGTTTCCCTAACTTCCTAAATTCATATACTTCCTCTTGTGAAGACAATCTGTAATCTAAGAATATTTTGCAAAACTGTCTTATAATTCAAACTAAATCATCTTAAGTGTTCGACAAGTTCATCTAATATTATTAATGATTATCAGTTAGCTGTTTGCTCTGGAAAACTATAGATAATGTGTGTTACTGTCTGATGAAACATGCATTTACATGATTTTCTCTACTCTTGTACAAACTACTTTTAAAACACTTATTTCTTAACTCCTTCATGTTATTCAAGTTAAACATTTGCAGAAATGATCTTATTCATAATTTTCTTCTGGGTGCAAGGAGAATATGAGAATACAGTAAACTTTGAGTGATAATCAAATCCTTTTAAGGCACAGGTGGTTGCTATATGTTGCCTTTGAAATTTGTCCTCTTTGGATGACCAAGATATAAATAAGTGTATAACATATTTCTATTTGAGAAAACTATTACTATTGAAAAATTCATACAAATAACAAGGAATATCTAGGAAATGGTACACTCCACAAAGAAACGTATTTACCATAAATTATGTGTTACAATAAAATATAATTATTTTTCACAAAGTTCATTTATCTTTTTAAGATTTTATTTATTGGCATTTATAGGAAAACCTCTCATATTGATAACTGCATAAAAATGAAAGTTTTAAACCTTTTTTTGTAATTTACATCCTCCAACGTTAAGTCGTATCGGACGGTGAATGAATTGGGTGAAATGATGCTCAAATGAGTCCAGGGTCCATGGAGCTTAGAGTTACCCGACATTCATCTTGAAGGATGAGGGAAAACCCCGGAAAAACCTTATCCAGCTAACTCACCCTAACCGAGATTCGAACTTGGGAGCTCTTGAATGTGAGGCATACACACTACCATCTACACTACCGAGGCGGGCTAGTTTTAACCCTTGTTCACTTGAATTTTCTCTTTTAATAGGTTAATAAATATACCCATAAATAAAGAGGAGTTTAATAGAGGATAAAAACACATTATTAATAGTGTTTTAATTAATGGTTAACAAAGATTTTATACATGAAAAATTGAAATATTTAAAAATAAAAGAAATGTAAATTATATTTCTACCTTTTAAAAATAAAGATCATTATAATTTAAAAAAATGTACCTACCATCCTTGGGCAAATAAACAGTTTCAATTTTTAAAGAATTTGGTATAATTTTGGTTCATCAAAATAAATGTAATATAAAAAATTTGCTGAATTGTTCCAAAAAAGAGAAAGTTTCTGATAATAAAAAATCTGAAATTTATCACTTTAATTGTTTAGATTGCGACAAAGTTTACATTGGAAGGACCAAACATAATTTAGAAACCAGAATGAAGGAAAATTTTAGAAATATTAGGTATAAACAGTCTGATAAATCAACCATGGCAGGTCATTTCTGATCATTTAACAACGAAATAAATTTAGAACTTAAATTATTAAAGTAATTAATTGGTCCGATAGACTTAATGGTTTGGGAGATAATATTTATCTTAAAAAATAAAAATTGTGTAATGAATTTTGAAATACCGCCAATCAATTCTGTCTCTAGCTTAGTTTCATTTTCAGATTTTGGTAATAAATACAAAAACAATACAAAATGTTGCAGCAATAACGACAATAGAAAAAATAAAATGACAAGATGCGGAAAAGTTTTCACGAAACTAGTCTCTTGAATTCTATGGAAAGTTAAAAGGATAAGTGAAGTTTGCGATATTAATTATATTTTATTGTAATATTTGTTACTTAATTGATGTTAGCCTCTGTTTTTGCATATAAATTGAGTATTTTAACTTGATCTGCATTTGTTTGTCTATCTCTTGCAGTTTATCAGTTATACAAAAGTCGTCCGGTGAGTAAGTGAGTGTGTGAAAGTTAAGGGTCCATAGAAACTAGGTCATTTGGGTCTGAAAAGTCATCCGGAATGAAGAGGACTGCTGAGAACAATCCCAGAAAATTCAAGGTATATATTTATTTTGTATGAAAACATTTAAACATATGATATTTTAATCATAATCGATAGAGTCATTTTCATTTTTATGTTATGATGTTCACAGACAGAATCTTAAAACATGTATTATTGGTGAAATCTTGGTATCAGATTTGTGGGTATTGTGTTGTATTTTTTAATACAATAATTTCCTTATTTACAGTACCTAATAGAGAAAATAAAACGTAAGAGAAATGCTTTTAGTGGCGAGAAGAACAGGTTTCACTAAGTTCCATTTAATGGAAGTTTAATCTAAGAATGATTATGCTGATGGAAATTTTACTTCTTCATGGCATCCTGACTTTTTGTTAACACTTATGGAGTTGATGATAGTTACCATTTCCAAACCAGCAATTTTTATTGGATGACGACATACTTGTCTGCCAAGCTGCCCAGTAGCACTGCTCCAGTAAATACTCCAAACATGTAGGAGGATTGTCCAACAGCACCCTTCCAGCTACGACCACATACCAGGTTCCACTATGGAAACAAAACAATACTGAAAACAAATGTTTATCTAGCAGTTTCATATTTCTTCCATATAAGGCATATATGAGCTAAATACTAATGCTATTTTGAAAAGACAAATTGGAACTAACCCTGCAAAGTAATGTAATAATTAAAAATTATATAGGAGACAACTGAGATACTTAGTACTTCACATACTATAAATTTTATTTCAATGCATTTCGCCTCCACTTGAAGGCATTATCAAGAAATTGTCAACAACAAATTGTCTATGTTTGAAGGTGTGACAAATGATACTGTAGCAATAAAATTCTTAACATAATTAATGTCCAGTTGTGAACAGATATGGAAGCAGTTAATTATATCCACAAATATAATGTGGTAATAGTTACTATAATTCATAACATATAACAAGGAGAAAATTCTGAAGATACTTGGGCCTTGCGGTGGTTTCTCAAAAATGTGTAATAATATGTATAGCAACTGTAATTAAAACTCTTTCCTTCTTAAAAATTTGTTTTATTTTAGTTGTTCTAAATATATCTCATAATTATATCAATAAAATTTTTATAAATGTGTATGTTTAAAACAATCTTTCCATTAAACAATTATGATAAACTTACAGAACATTCTGAGTGATTATATACTGATGATGGAGTACTGATCACTACTAATAGTGATTGAGAAGCAATGGCTATCTCCCTGAATATGTTCTCCTAAATTTATTCTCTTTGATGTCTGTCAACAAATATTCTTGATTGGTTTTTCCCCTGATTGTTGACAAAAATACAACGTTTTAGTTAATTGATGTAAATTAATCATTTCTTCACACTAGCCGTATATAGGGCTAAGGTTTTTGGTAGATAGAAGTTGGCCATGGTAGCTCAATGGGTTAGAGTGACTGGACAGAAACCAGGAGATCTGTGGTTCAGATCACGACCGTGGCATTGAATTTTTCATGTTGACTCTATCAAAAATATAACGTTTTCTTACTGACAGCTTACATTATGGTTATCAATGTAAGCCTCTAATTTTTAATGCTTCCCGGGTGATCAGCCATGTCAAGTTAATGAAAGTCAAGCTTTTGGCCATTGTACGAGGCATGTTTTTTAAGTCAGTACCATTTTGGAATTTAAAAAAGACTGCATAGATATCGCAATAATTTTATTTTTACATGAAAGCCTCTACCTTAGTCTAATTTTCTACATAATTTCCGTGAATATTGAGGCACTTGTCATAACGTGGCACCAGTTTTTGAATACCCTCCTCATAAAATTCTGCCGCCTGACGTGTTAACCACTGTATCACAACTGTTTTGACTTTGTTATCGTCTTGAATACGCTGACCGCCCAGATGTTTCTTCAAGTGCAGGAACAAATGGTAGTCACTGGGCGTCAGATCAGGTCTGTATGGAGGATGATCTAGAGTTTCCCATTGAAAAGATTTGATGAGATCTTTGGTCCAATTAGCCACATGCGGACGGGTTGTCATGCAGCAAAACAATACCCTTACTCAACTTGCCACGTCTTTTGTTCTGGATTGCACGGCGCAGATTGTTCAATGTCTCACAATAAGACGCTGCATTGATTGTCTCATTACGAGGCAGAAACTCTACTAGCAATACTCCTTTTCTGTCCCAAAAAACTGTGCAGATGATTTTCCGGGCAGAAATTGTTTGCTTAAACTTCACTTTTGTGTGTGATGACGAATGTCGCCATTCCATGGATTGTTTCGATTCTGGTGTGACGTAGGTCACCCATGTTTCATCACCAGTAACAATTTGGTCTAAAAAATCTTCACCTTCATTGTGGTACCGCTCAAAGAAAGTCAATGCACTGCCTAAACGTTGGGTTTTGTGCAAATCCATCAACATTTTCGGAACCCAACGTGAACACAATTTGCGGTACTTCAAGTTCTCGGTCACAATGCTATACAAAACACTACGAGAATATTGAGGAAAATAGTCGCACAATGATGAAATTGTAAAGCGTCTGTTTTCTTTCACCTTTTCGTTGACTTTCTGCACCAAATCTTAAGTAGCGACCGAAGGACGCCCACTCCGTTCTTCATCATGCACAGTTGTACGGCCATTTTTAAATGCTCTCACCCATTTCCTTACCATTCCATCACTCATAATGTTTTGTCCGCAAACTTCACAGTTCTCACGATGAATATCAATCGGTTTTACACCTTTAGCACTAAGAAATCGTATAATAGCCCGTACTTCACAATCGGCGGGACTCACGATTGTCGGAGGCATCTTAAACACTCAGTAACCAACGTATACAATGAAGAATCCGACTGTAATGGCGTCAGTGTGTAGACAAGAGATGTAGGTAACCAGCGCGCATGCGTGGAACGCCGACCGTAGCGCTGCGGCGGCGGAATCGCAAAACGGCACTGACTTAGAAAAAACATGCCTCGTATACTCCATGGCCGCAAGCTCGACTTTCATTAACTTGACACAGCTGATCACCAATGAAGCCTTGGTTAATAACATTTGCCGTGAAAGCTTCAAGTCTTACCTCTAATTTTTGTTATTCTATTTTTTCCTCATTATTCCAAATATATGCACATAATCATTTTAATTATGAAACACGAATGAACAATAACTATCTTAAGGTGCAATAAGACAGACAAATTTTCCTACATTTAAGTGTATAATAACTGATTAAGAACAAACAAACTTTTAAGAGAAGTTTTTTTTCTTTTCACACCACAGTTTACAAACTACTATTTTAATCCAAGGACTTCAGGACTTTGTGTTACTTCATTAAGTAAGATTTGTCCAACTGTCCAAAATAAGCATTCTTCTGAGTGTCCTGATCATTTGATATGAATTCTTGTGCATCTGCCTCACGTTCAAGAGGTCCTGAGTTTGAATCTCGGTCGGGGTGAGTTACCTGGATAAAGTTTTTTCCAGGGTTTTCCCTTATCCTTAAAGATGAATGTCGTGTAGCTCGAGGCTCCATGTACCCTGGGCTCATTTGAGCATCATTTCACTAATTTCATTCATCATCCGATATGACTTAATGTGGAGGACGTAAATTACAATATATATACTTGCATTTTTTAACTTAAGGAGCCGAAAGTAATTGCTGCAAACCTAATTACGACAAATGTGGAAGTACTTGAAAGTGACAATCATGCAATTTTCCAGAAGAATACCAGACATGTGTGAAGGCATATAATTGTGATGAAAGAGAACTTTGTATGGATAGACTCAGATTGAAAAATTCAATGCCATAGTCGGGATTTGAACCAAGGATCTCCCGGTCTCCATCCAGTTGGTCCCAATCATTATACCACAATGGTCAGCATGACACCAAATTCTCCAATTCAGGTGGTGGCTCATGGTGACTAAATGATTGGGAGCAACCGGATGAAGGCCAGGAGATCCGTGGTTCAAATCCTGGCTATGGCATTCAATTTTTCAATCTGAGTCTACCTATACAAACCATCGCCTACAAACGGTTAGTGTGGAAAAACAATTAATTTCCATCAAAGAGAACTTTGTTTTTGGTAAGGTGTGGAGGTTTAGTTTGAACAGCTTCCTTCAGTTGGTCCAATAATGAAGTATAGTGTTCCCGAGTGATGGTTCTGCTCTTTTTGAATACCGGTATATTTTTATTGTTGGTACTCATTATTTTGACTTCTTCTGATGGTTAATGTTCCATCTACTGCTATGAAATGTTCGAGAAATCCTCTAGAATCACTGAGATTAAACAAGTCGGAACTCTCTTGAGAAGTACTGATTCCAATGTTTTTTAGGCTCATTGTTAACAAATATGGTGCACATCAAGGAGAAAGCTATCTCATAGAAACTTTGTATTAAATGTAGAGGATATGGTCTATAGAGATCTTTACAGTATCAGCCAACTCATGTAGTTTCAGTTGGTGATCATTGAGTACTACATTTTGAATGCTTGCGAAAGTCTTGTCAGGGTTAGGATTTTGGACATCCTGAGCATCCATTATCTTGAATGGACAGATGAATGCCCTTAAGTTCAACAGTCCATTTTAACAGCAGTAAATGAAGTGGAGAAATCCTTTAAAGTAGAATCCAGCTTTCTTTTTTTCCTTTGAAGTCAAACACTTTAAAATAAGTATTTTATCATGCTCTTAATTTAGTTTTATTCATCTGTGGAAAGTTGTAATACTGGTGTCTTTATACCTGGCCTACATGAGCATCATAAACAATTGCTCATTCATACATCTGAAATTTAAGAGCATACCATTTAGCAATGATATTTAAAACTGTCATAATTTGTGTGTGTGTGTGTGCGTGTGCGTGTGCGTGTGCGTGTGTGTGTGTGTGTGTGTGCGTGTGCGTGTGCGCGTGCGCATGCGCGTGTGCGTGTGCGTGTGCGTGTGGGTGTGGGTGTGGGTGTGGGTGTGTGTGTGTGTGTGTGGGGGTGGGTGGGTGTGTGGGTGTGGGTGGGTGTGTGGGTGTGTGGGTGTGTGGGTGTGTGTGGGTGTGTGGGTGGGTGGGTGGGTGGGTGGGTGTGTGTGTGGGTGGGTGGGTGGGTGTGTGTGGGTGTGTGGGTGTGTGGTGTGTGTGTGTGTGTGTGTGTGTGTGTGTGTGTGTGTGTGTGTGTGTGTGTGTGTGTGTGTGTGTGTGTGTGTGTGTGTGTGTGTGTGTGTGTGTGTGTGTGTGATATGAAATAACCAAAGTATAATGCTTAATTCTTTACCATGCATTTAGAAGTAGACATATTGCTGATTTTTCAATATATAGTGTCGCTGCATCAGGCATAAAAGTTTCGGCACAAATAGAAAACAGACTACAGCTATTGTTTCACGGTAATAAAGAGCTTGTGTAATCAGTTTACAATCACGCGGCTAGTGTAAATAGATAGCCGGCAAGATAAAGGCCTTGCCGGCCAGATAGGATTTCACGTTTGGAAGTTTCCAGAGATATCTCGATTGACAGAGAATAGTTGTTTTTCTGATTTGCTTGAGAAGTCTCTCGAATTATGAATGAGATATATAAGCGATTGTGACATGCCAGCGGACAGTTGTAAACAGAGTAAAGAGAGAACAGCTGAGAGTGTTGTTGTTGAAAAAACAGTTGTGTAACAAGAGTGTTGTTGTAATGAGAGTTGATGTTGTAAACTGGATGCGGTTTGTTATTGTCATTGACCTTGGAAGATTGTGTTGTTATGTGACGTAATGTTGTTACGAGAGAATTAAACAGTGTATCTCTACGGAAATAAAGAACATTTAGAATTTTGGCAATTTGGACTTTCAATTCTACGAACCCACAAAGTAACAATATTAATAAAATTTGCAATTGGGTTGGCAACTTCTTCTGAACATGTGCAAAAATAACAAAATGGAGTACTTTTTTACAACTGATATCGGTATAAAAGAAAGTATATTAATAAAGACGGCAGTTCGGCTATAATATTATAAGTTTTTACATCTCCTAGCATTACATAATGGTTAAACGTTTCACAATAATTACCTCTACAGCTCTTGTTTTTCCATAGTAGAGGTCATCGTAGACCCATTGCTGACATTTAACACTGGTGTTGGTGAGATGATCTATCATGTGGCAAGAGTCAAGTTGCCCTTTTTCCGTTCTGGGAATGGCAGTGAGAACTTCTGGAGAATCCCATGGTGCTGCTGTACCATTTATATCTACCCCAGGAATTGCACATCTGTAAATAACAGCAAAATGACAAAATATATGAAAAGCTGTAATGGACCATTTTAAATTACTTTTCCCATTTGTTTTCTTTAAAATAAGCTGACCAAAATTTCTCAATATCAGTATGAAAGTAACAATGAGCCAAAGAGTATGATTTTAAAGAATAATTAGCATGAGGTAATTGAGTATTATCTCAAATAACACAGAGAAGTGTTTGGGCACCTAAAGACCAGAAAACTAAATATCATTTCAAATGTTAGACTTTCCCGTTCATACTTTAGGGCTTAAAGTATTACCAAAAAATTTGGCATCTCGAGTTTTCAAATAGCAAACTAAGAAGTGAGCTACTTGTTCTTTTTTTATGCTTCCAATTCACTCACACTCAGTGTGTACAGAAAGTTGATTCCCTGACATTGCTGCACATCAGGTTATATCACTATCAGTTTATATCACTGTAGTCTTCTAAGGCTCTCTGCCCTATATTTCACCATCACTATATTGAACAATAAAGAGGTACTCATATAAAACGTTTCTCTGCATTGTAAATGAAAACATATGTAAAACAAACATGTGCTTTATTTATTTATTTATTTTTTTTTTATCCTTTTATAACACAATACATGTTTTTTGGATACGTCAGTTAAATTTATATTACATATTAAAAAAAACATACAATATTACATAATTATATAACATTTCACATTAATAATAATGATGATGATGAGGATGATGATCATATAGATGATGATATAGATGATGATGTTAATGATGATAATGATGATGATAATGATGATGATGATCATTATCATCATCATAATCATAATACATTTCTATTTAGTTACTTTAAATATGATAGTTACATAGTAACATTTTAGTTTACACACCATTCTACAACAATAATTATTACTATCTATTTAGATATTCCTCAAGCAAATAGAAAGAAGATGTTATGCAGAATTCTTTTAGTTCCCTTTTAAATCGGTTAATTTCTTTTATATTTTTAATATATTCAGGTAATTTATTGTAAAGCTCGGTTGCCGCTGCTGTAGGTTTCATATTGTATAGTTATAACGCATGTACCTGTATATGGTAATTACTTTTTCTTCATGTGTTATGGTCATGAATTTGTTGATTTGTTTCTGAGGTGGAATTTTTATTTTTTAGGTATATTATTGTTTTGTATATGTACAGGGAGTATAGCATGAGTATATTCAATGCTTTGAAACTTTCTTTGCACGATTCCCTGTATTTTAGACCTAAAATTAATCTAATTGCTCGCTTTTGTAGTCTATTTGTTCTATATTTTTCTTTGTACTGTGACCCCATGCTATTATTCCATAAGTTATGTGTGGGTAGATTTGACTAATAAATTGTCTTTTGAAGTGCTATATTTTTTAAATTTGAAACTCTTTTCATTATAAATAATCCTGAACATATTTTATTACACAATTTGTCTATATGTTTGTCCCATTTCAGATGTTTGTCTACCACTAACCCTAAAAAATTTTTCGAGTCTACTTCTTTATTCTCAATGATAATTTTGTAATTTGCGCACATTTTATTTTGAATGGTTTGGAACCGTATATAGTTAGTTTTTACTGTTTTTATAAAAAGGCTGTTTTGTTTAAGGTGCAGGATAATTTGGTTAGTGTTCGGTATCTTCACTTACTGTGGACAGGTTAACTAATGACTTGTTTCGAATATTTAAGGGTGAGAGCTGTGAGGTCCAAGACAATATTACAGTTCTGGCTGGTATATGCTCGTCCACTAGTTCCAAAAAAATATTTTACAGCCAAATTGTTTGGCGATAACTATACATGCATATCCAGAATGCCCAAAATGTTGGTGATAAAGTGTCAAAACAAATTTATTTATGTTTATAAATTTACATAGCCCCCTTTAACTTTTTTGGTTATATCAAAGGTTTTCACTTGAGAATCAGCAATCAACTGATGGTTTTATTACTCACTGAATGGTTTTCAGCACTGATTTTTATCATGTTTGCCATTAAACATTTCACATTTGCTCCCACATTCATATTGAAACTCACACAACAGTTGTTATAATTTGCAATGCAATAAAATTGTTAGTGACTTAGGTGAGCAATTCATGCAGCAATTACTTATCATATTTGCACCATGTTTTTTTCATTTTAAATCTTACAAATATTGTCATAACTATTAAAAATTCACAATTACAAATTTGCAGGGCAACCTGTATGTGTTAATAAATCTTATGAGACTACCTTTTAATCTGTTCTGAAACTGTGTTATATAAACTTTTTTAAACAATTCTAATTTAAATTTGCATTATGGCAGTATTGTAATAGGAATGCAAATTATAACTTAATTTGTGGTAAAAAGATGAGATGTATCTTATACAAGAGATGTATCTTGTGTATTTGAATCACTCTATATGTAGATGGGTAGCCTGAGGCTGTGAGTAAATGCACAACCAACCTGTGATCTGGAACGGCTGCTACAGTGACCATTGTGAGCATGTGCAGCCCTGCTGTCAGAGCTGCCAACATATGGAGCAAGGACTGCCAAAACTGGTACCGCCCAAAGTCCCCTAGAAACAAAAACCGCATAATTATAGAGTATGCAGGTATATGGAACTGGAACAGAATAATAGGTTTACATGACAATTGTTTTACATATTTGATCTCAATGAGTCTGAACATTTACCCATATAGGAGTATGTTGCACTTAACTCCCTGGTTATTTAAGTAATGGACCCTTTCCTATTTTATGTTTTCCTTACTATATTTTTTTAATCCCTAATCCATTTACTCCCTAATCCATTTTTCTCTTACTCTTTCTAAATACTCTCTGATTGCTTTAATCCGTTTTGTACCATTATTAGTCAACATTTTAATTGCAATTATTTCATTGTATAATTTGACCCATTTTGCTTCCCATACACTCTGAAAAATAATTTTCATTATATTATATTTGTGCCATGCTGAAAGCCAATTTGAAAAATAATTTTCTTTGTATTATATTTGCAAGTTGGACACCAATTTGAAAAAGAATATTCTTTATATTATATTCACCCCAAGTTGTGCGCCAATTTGACAAATAATCTTCTTTTATCAGGTTCACATTGTGACGCCAATTTGAAAAATGTGATTTATTTTG
Organism: Mantis religiosa; assembly: GCA_030765055.1. NCBI lineage: Eukaryota > Metazoa > Arthropoda > Insecta > Mantodea > Mantidae > Mantis > Mantis religiosa. The sequence continues at coordinate 71,517,028 of CM060956.1, forward strand.
ATAACTTTAATAGTTGGTTTGTGACATCAGTTTGCAAGCTTTTATAACTTTTACTACTTCGTGTGGAGGAATCAATTTATTAAACTGATGTTGGCAAACATGAATACTTAAACAGAGGTGGTCTCAGATCGATTTGATTATTATTATTGTACTTCACTATTTAAATAATACTACCTTTTCTTCTTACAAGATTATTTATTTATTTAGACACAATAATATAATAGAATATACTATAGTTGATTCACTTTCACACAAAACTTCTTCCCGTCAACACACAATATTCTTAGCAACACTTATGAAAGTTTGTTACTGTCACCCTTAGTTACCACTAAACAGTTACATATACAAAAATCTCTCATCTTTTTATCTATTTCTCTTGTTTTTCTTCTATTACTAACCATATTTACAATTTATGACATTTCTATAAAATATTACATTTTCTTTGAATACTAATTAATATTTCTGAAACTAAACAAATAACTTTGGCTTGAGGCCACACATAAATAACAGTTTCAGCGCTCCCTCCAGTCATTTACCACATTTACCCGATCACATTCTTAAAACAATGGAATATTCCCCCACATTCCTTGTATTTAACACACCTCTCTTCATTATTTTCTTTAAAAACCTTTTAAAAACTATGCTCTTAATTGTGTCCAAGTAAACCCTTCCCTTTCAAATTTACTACAGTAATCCATCTATTTCTTCTTCCACAATATTTTTAAGTATTCTGTGTAATTTTAGAAAGCTCCTTTCTTTCAAGCTAGCTTAAGTCTCATGTCCTCTATATCTCATTTTTTTATCTAACTTCTTTCTAAAATCTTACTACATTTTAAACTCCCATTTTTCAAGCTCTCCCTTCCAATTTTTTTGCATTTTCATATATTTTGCTTGAGAAACTGATAATTTCATTATTTTCATTTGGTATCTCATTAATTATTTTAGAATCATGTACTCTCTTAGCTTCAAACTCCTATTTCAATATTTCAAAATTCTCTCCATCACCAAAAGCTTTGGGTAGCCCCAAAACTCTCCACATAGCATTTTATATATTACATCTATTTTCTGCCAACTCGTTGAATTGAATATTTAAGTAACCAAGCATATTAGAATCAAATGAATGACATTTGAACTTATATTTTAATCTCAGAAAGAAAATTAGTATTTTGTGTTTTCTGGTGTATCTGAAAGCCTCACTAAAAAAAAAAAAAAAAATGTTGTAGTTTGCATAGACAATGGAAGGAGAACTTACATTGTTGAGTTTGTGGCCTTTGATGTACCACAATGTGCATTTTGTTAAAAGCATACCCTTTGTTAGATTATCAGTACAAGGATACAATATTGTCAATGATAATGATGATGTCAGTGATGATGATGATGATGATGACAATGACGATGATTATGATGATGACGAAGGTGCTACTAAAACACATATCAGCTTGCAAAGTTTGCAACCATTTCAAAAAGTCAGAAAGGTTGTTCAACATAATGGTTGAAATAATCCTAATGAAAACTTTCTGAACAGTTCCAAAATTAATGATGTTTTATTATTTCATAATCTTGCAAAGTAATTTAAAACTAACAGTTATAAGTAGGACCCAGATGATGACCTAAAATTGTTTAAAGTGATATATAAAGCATTTTTAAAATATAATACATTGCTCTAAAAACGTTAAATAAAGAAAAATAAAAATTTACATTTTATTTAATGATAACAAATTAGTTACCGTCATAGACATATAATGAATATGTGGTTGCAATAATTATATTTTTAAATTAGCTTTCTTAGTATAAAATCCTGATATTTTCTAATACTTGGAATTAATTTCATCTCCAAGGGAAGGTAATCGAGCAAAGTGAAATGTACTAAGCCGCAAAGTGTAGCCAAGTGATATCTTTCTGTAAGTAATCAGAAAGATTATAGTAGTTAAAGCTGAACGAAGTGAAGGGAAACCATACTCGAAACATCAGTGTAGCTAAACCCCAATAATCCTCTATCACCTCTAATTAACTCAGGATTAATATGCATCTACCCTGAAATTGCTAACATAAAATCTTTGCAGAGCTTTATCCAGACATAAATGGAATCCATTATACTGATTACACAAGTGCCAAATATATAATTATTATTACTAAACAATTAATAAATTTGCAATTGTCATCACACCATTTTCAAGTTTATAACTGGAGTTTGGATTGGATTGGATATGCTACAGAGGGGATTTGGCACTGCAGTCAGACTACAACTAATGTGCCTATGCCCCAAGTGGGGCACCCCTGAGAGAAAGGATAAGACAAGAGGAGGCAGAGGGTGGCCGACCTAAGGAGTCACGACAGTGCACAGGGGAGGGTCCATATATTGACCATTTGCAAACTCCTCAGCAGGCCAGTAAACCGACCCATCCTGCCATACAACACCGAGACTCCCCCTTCCTTCGCTGAAAGAGACCACCAGATGAGAGATGATATAAAATGATAATGGAGATGAAATAGAGGGACAGGAAATACCTCTTCTTCTTTAACTGTCCTCTTGTACCTCTGCGTGGTGTCAGGGTGTTCTTGTTCCTCTTAATCCTTATGCGGGTTGAGGAACGGGATCTCTGGATCAGTGAGAGAGAGAACCCAAGATGCGTGATCAGCCCTATGCATGGTATGAGAGTGAGGGAAGTGGATGGCAGAATGAGGCGAGATAGAAAGATGATGATGGAGCAATTGGTGGAATGCTGGAGGGGGAAACCGGAGGACCCGAGAAAATCCACCCCAGCGCCGCGTTGTCAATCACAAATCTCACATTGCGGTTGTCTGGGATAGAACCCGGGCCGCCTTGGTGAGAGTACACTCGACCACGGCGTGGCCTTGGACAGGGAATTCGCGGGATGTAGTTAATCTACCCAGTATTCGCCTGGCGACCCAGGAAAATCCCCGAAAGAACTCTTGGGTCAGACTACGGGAATCGAACCCGGACCTCTCAAATGCGGGCTACAGACGAAATCGCCTGAGCCATTCCACTTGGTTTGGAGTTTAATAACTGTCATCTAATAGACGCGGTGAATTTAGGATTTAATTTAGTCTGTTTATTTATATTTAAAAGTAAGCGCAGATATAATAGATAAAAAAGGAATCGGTTAGTCTTTCCCATCAAATGTCTTGCTTTTGTACGTATTACGTGTTGCACCTCTGGCTTGAAGTTTGTTTTTATGTCGTTTTTATGAAATAGTAATTTTATAAGTGTGGCAGACATCTGAATTAACAAAGGTCACCGTAAACCCCACTTATCCTCTCTTGACCTTGATGAATTTCTGTGTATGACGCATTAATCCGGGGAATCACCGATTACATCACCCATGGAAGTAGATTGAATCAGGCATGTGCTAAAACAATGTTGCAAACCTGACCATTCTATAACTAAATTTAGAATTTCCGCAGCTATGTGAAACAGGGAGGGGAAAATCTTAAA